>JAODUP010000674.1:30000-231464 GCA_025642065.1 Paralvinella palmiformis | reverse complement strand
AAAGCTCGCAGCTAACAACACGTGCATGAGGCTTAATATTATGTTAAAGCTGCTGGTAAAAAAGAAATTTCGTATTTCGAAGTAAATATAACGTAACAAACAATTATTTTATTCACTATCAGAGGCATTACAACACTCCAAACACCAACTATCATATTTCATTTAAAATGGTACCTAGATCCTTAATTTCTTAACTTTCACGAGCCATTGCTGGTGTATATTAAACTCGCTAGGGATTATGGTGTGACGTCATCTTTATTAAACATCATGTAGTTCCACAGCTTTGTTTACAAGCGTCTTGACCAGTTTAAAGAAAAAAATGTCAGATTCAGACGAAAGTTTTGACATGCAACTTTCATTCACTCGCGAAAAAGGGTGACAGACAGTATTAATTGTGAGAAATTAGCTGCAGCAAGTGCAGACGTGCATCTAGAGCAGCCATCTGTGCCGCCGACACCCAGCCTCGGCCCACAACAAGAGTTGGATTGGCGTGTATTTGTTTGTGTTGTTTGTGTTGGTACTTGGCCTGAATACGAATATTTTCCTCTTCCTATCATATGACGTCATTTAAAATAAAGTGATGTCTGTTGCTATAAGGGGGGATGCATGGGATTCTCCTAAATGTGGCCTATACAGGAACGTGTCGCCCTCGGGCGAACACCTACTATTTCAACAGTTTAGTAGTGTCTGCAATACACAGCCTTTGAGTAGGCTTATGTAAATTTATCAATAAGTGAAATTTTACTTTCTTCGCGAATGCGTGAACTCGTGAATGTCCAATAGCTCGCTCCCAAGATTACCCTATTATCGCTCATATAAACCCATTTTCTATTCAGTTTCTGCATTAAACTGCTGATTTGTTTGGGGCTTAGCATTATCCAGTTTGTCGAATATGTTTGGAATGACATCTTCTGTGAGCATGACACTCCTAGTATCATATCCAACTTGTCGTGCCACAAACGGCGAAATAACGAACATACGTTCCTCAGAGTGGTAAGTTGGCTTCCACTGCACTCATGTTTCGCAGCCAATCGCGCAAACGAGTCTCGTTTTCGGGGAATTAATGCATACTCAAACCACTGGCAGATCCACTTGCGCAAGTATACGCGGTTCGATACCCCATTCTATACGTTTAACAAAGACAATATAGAACACGCAACACAGGTTAAATAAGTGTTTAAAGTATTTGGCATCTTTGTTTGTCAAGCATGACGTTACATTCCGAAGTTTTCCGAAGATTCTCCATTAAAGCAGCTGTGGTATGTGAGATGCTAGCAAACCAAGTATTAAAACCACTGTAACTTTTTTCTAGGAAAGAAATTAATTGTAATTCTCATTGAAATTGATTTTAATAAAGAACACTGACATTTTGACTAATTTGAAAAACCTTTTCCTGTAACCTTTAACATATATACAAGACAAATACTTTGACACCACAGTTTACATTCAGCAGTAATTTGCTGTGGCTCAAAGGTACCCTATGCATAAAATCATTTCGATACCACAGGTGCCGATCCCAGGTCCATTCTGGGTTCGAACAGCTAAACAAATCCTACTTACATCAACCATACGGATAGAGTTATTATGCGTGCGTGCGTGCGTGTGTGTGTTTGTGTGTGAAGATACACACATATATATATATATATATATATATATATGGTTCGCCGTCGCCAAGTTGTCTGATCAAGGCGAAAGGTTGTGCCTTTTATGGGCTCTCGGCGCGCCAACCAACATAACAGTTTCAGTTGGGCACACGACCATATTGTGTCGTGTACATAACCGGCGTCGCCAAGTTGTTATCCTATGAGGATAAAAAGTGACTAACCAACATAACAGTTTCAATTGAACTATCAGGATGAAAATGTATACCTTTTATCAGCTCTCGGCACACTAACCAACACAACAGTTTCAGTTCAACACATGATAACGTTGTGTCGTGTACATTACCTATATATGGCAGCAGTGAAGTGACTTAGCTCAAAACATAAAGTAGTAATACTGTACAATGGATTATTACTGAACTAAACAAAATATATTCTCAATCCTCAGTAAATACTATGATTTACTCAAACCTAACAGCTAATCCTCATACGTTTCCGTTCATCACTAAGTGAACGTTCATTCACGCCTAATGTAGCGTGCCTAAGTATATGCAGTTAGGTGTGGTGGGATCTAAATTAAAGCGCCTATCCACTTGATCTATTTGACCCGTGGTCGAGAACAGCGGATTTCAGGCAGATCTCCGATACTGCAAATGACACGTCGGGATTATAATAGCTATACATTTAACAAATTTCCTATATCAGTGTAATCTAATTACTCATAACATGGGAAAAAACTCTGTCCGCAGCTTAATACCCATGGAGATGCCTGCCGAGTAACAAACGACTCCAGGAGTATAAATCCATCAAGCAGCATTGTATGAATTAATAGGTCGTTTCGCCAGACCACATAAGAGGACAACAATATAGATTCTACATTATACATAACAAAGCTAATAGACTCAAACATTGGTGTAATAAGGAATCTAGATGGAAATAGATATGATATCTGGCACGGGCAATGTGTTTTAGGATACATATAGAGAGGCAACAGGCACAGAGCATCAACATATCTAAACATCCAGGTCAATGAAAACAGAAAGAGCTGATTCTTTGTTTTAATAAAAGTATTTATTCAAATGCTTAGTTAGTTTGAATACATATTTACATGACAGCTTTTTACACATGCGCAAACTCTCTCTCAAACACACACGCACACATATATATATATATATATATATATATATATATTGTTTAGGCGTTTTCCCCATAAACTGACTGTGTCCATGTAAATAAGGAATTTGTGAATACCAAATTGAAATTTGTAAATGATATGAAATATTTTTATGATGTTTAACTTAATATCAGTGTGTATATATATATATATATATATATATATATACTATCATTATCACCTGTGTTCACATACTTACAGGTGTAATACTGACCACTCATGAACAAATAGCATCTAACTAAAGACAACAACAGGTCTTATAATTATGTCAAATACACAAACTGACAAATGTAACTTCACACGAGTGAAACCGTCGAAATGTTGTCCTAATAATTCTAACCATGTAAATGTTGTTATTTTATGCCACGTTTGTGCATATGGTAGACTAAATGGTTAGAGTATTAAATATACTCATCGGGGTTGTTATTTCTTAAATTCGCAGGGTCCATTTAGACATAATATTGTTGGACCCAACTCAGTTTGACAGAACTAATCTCACAGGTCATCTCGATATATTAACAAAGAAGAGAGGTAATAACTATTAGGAATATTCTCGCATAATAAAGTTAATCCTTTGGGAATGAGACAAACTAGGTTTGTGTTTTGTGATGCTATTAAGGTGGAAATGTAATTGTTTTAGCCTTAATTCTCACCCATCTTTCTCTCTCATTTACCGGTAACAGGCATGCCAGTAGACTTGCAACAGGCTCCTTCTGGTGATTAGAAAGTATTTCCTGAAACGCTTTCAGTTTCAATATAAATAGTTGCTGTTTTAAGGCCACTTTTGTGCCCATGTTAGACAAAACGGATCGACTGAACTCTAAATATTGCATGTCGAAACGTGTAGGACCCTTCATACAAAGTCATAAAAAAATTAGACACAAGTGGTATAGATATATGGCCAACTACACTCCCATTTAGCCAATGGAGAAGTAAAGGTAATGAAAATACAGTGGATATTTGAGCCATGACCTAAATGTTTGCAAAGTTCTACAAACTGTGTTGTAAGAGCGTTTTTAAAAGAAGGTAAAATGATTTTACTTTCATTGTTTGTTCAGGAAGATTACTTCAGATGCCAATGCTGATGCATTGCCGGCTAATGGTGGTGGTGGGGGGGTCAAATGGAGTCAATCTAAAACAATTTACCTACTGACTGTCTTTAGTAATTAAGTTTCGCAGACCAGACATGGCCATACAGAATAACATCTACATCGTAAAATGTCTTTTAGAAAGTTTTCGTTATATTAATTTCGTCGCCAATTTCTGATACATGATCAATCATGTCCTGATAGGAAACATTAAAGATGCAGATACTAGTGATAAGTCAGGCTTCTAGATCTCACAAAGCTGATTATGCTAAAGAGAGACCGAAAAAGACCCCGCCATCGACAGACCAACAACCTTCTGAACTGATCTAAATGTTTTTAGTACTTAGCGATGTAAATAAATTCCCTCAGCTTTCTAAAAGGCAAATATACATTGGCGATTTATAATTTAAATCGTATGTTATGCCTTCAATGTTTAATACTGAAAGCGAACTCAAACTGATTCAACGGATCTAGTTCATTTTAGGTTAAATGGGTTGACTTGTTTGCACCTATCAACCCTCCCCGCAGTATCAACCTTACAATCAAGTACTGCTGTTAGCTGCCTGTTTGTATACCGTTTGCAAATAACATTTAATAGATCCAATAATATGTGTGAGTGAGTGAGTGAGTGAGTGAGTGAGTGAGTGAGTGAGTGAGTGAGTGAGTGAGTGAGTGAGTCAGTCAGTCAGTCAGTCAGTCAGTCAGTCAGTCAGTCAGTCAGTCAGTCAGTCAGTCAGTCAGGTTAGTCATCCAGTCAGTCAGTCAGCGAGGCGTAAGCCAGGTCATCGTCATTCAAATGTGGTTATATAGTGTGAGTCACTTCTGAGATGCTACGAGACTAAGTCTAATTTGGGAATGCAGCCTTTTATGGGAAGAGCAAAATAAAATTTCGGTGGGACTACTGGGCAAGAGAATTAACACCCAGATAACTTCTGCTGATCATACACAATATGGATGAATGATAGAGCATTTCTTTAAAACATTCCAAAACGTACAATCCCATTAGTTACTGGTAAACAACTTGTGGATCAACTATCCTCAAAAGATTACCCCTTATGACGCTGATTTGGATCCTGACTGACTCTTGAGTTATCACTGGTAGAACACAGCACAGCTTTGGACTCACAAATAACTAATTTTCCATATCACATTAGGTGATCGATGTTAGTGGTTTGTTCAAATTGTGCAGTCATTTTTGAATGGCTCCTGCAATTAGGGGCGCTTTATTAAATTGCTATTAGTAATATTATTATATTTTATCCATTGCAGGTTGGTAAAGAGCGGGATTATGTGTCATGATGCGTCAAGATTTTAGATTATTCTGATCTATGCATGTATCTAATTTTCAAGCGTTGGAGTTCATTACGGAATGTGTCAAGTGGTGTCAACAATATAACAAAATAATCAGTGTCTAGTCGGAGTGTCACAAATGGTCAATGTTGTTGTTGTTGGTGGTGAACCAGGTTTGATAGGCATTAATATATTAAGGCCACATTCACAATCACATATAAAGTCTCACCCACAGCGAGAGTCACAGCCAGTGTCACAGTCAGTGTTACAACTAAAGCTATGTCTCTCGTCTAGGTTGCGCTTAAATTTGACTAAACCAGTCACAAACAGTTTCTTATTGACTCTTATTACTATGTACGACAAAGGGGGGTGACGACTAATTATCACTAATACCGTATTACAACATCCTGTGTAACTAGAAGTCATCATGTCTCTTTAATAACGTCACTGGATGGCGGATGTTCGAATCAGTGAAAATCTTATTATAGTTTATTTCAAATACAAAACTAGACAATAATAATAATAATGATAAGAAAGTATGTATGTCGATGTGTCAAGTCTGTCTGTCTGTCTGTCTGTCTGTCTGTCTGTATGTCTGTCTGTCTGTCTGTCTGTCTGTCTGTCTGTCTGTCTCAGGGTGTGGTATGCAGATTATAAAAGAGTCTATAAGATAGTTAGTGAACTGATCAGTTAGTCAGTCAGT
This sequence comes from Paralvinella palmiformis, assembly GCA_025642065.1. Classification (NCBI taxonomy): domain Eukaryota; kingdom Metazoa; phylum Annelida; class Polychaeta; order Terebellida; family Alvinellidae; genus Paralvinella; species Paralvinella palmiformis. The sequence goes on along the minus strand of JAODUP010000674.1, from coordinate 225,608 downwards.
CGGTCGGTTACATCTCTAATTATGTTCCTTCAAAACAGAGCAGGAAGTCAAAGGTCAAAACGACAAAAAAGATTGATAAATAACACCAACTAACTAGTAGAAGGAGACAAGATAAAAGGCAGTTCATCATAACAAACAGATCCTTTTGTCCAATTTACGTCAACATATCCACTACCGTGTGGGTCCAGGTATCTTATTACTCAAATAAGTCTCATAGTTCATTCAAAATAACAAAGATCAAAGTTGACAATATATAATAGGGCCATGACTGACATACAAGTGTAATTTAGTCAAGTAAACAAACAAATTAACAAATAATTAAATAAACAAACAAATGAATATTTCTAAACGTACAAACAAATAAATCAATCCCACATTCGTGTATTCAAAACGTGTATGGGCTAATTACGGGCCCCGTATCTCCTCCTTCAATCAAATCAATACATTTATCAATTATCTACTACTACTACTACCGCTACTACTACTACTACTTCTACTACTACTACTACTACTACTACTGCCGCTGCTGCTTCTGCCTCTGCTCCCACTCCTCCTCCTCCTTCTCTTACTAGTACTTTTGCTTTAACTGCTTTTTCTATTACTACAAAAACAACAACTACTATTACTATTAAGTAAACTACTACTACTACTACAACTACTTCTTTTACTACTAGTAGTACTGGAACAGAACCAGTATAATAACACCACCATTAAAAACAAATACCAGCACCACCATCACCACCACCACTACTACTACTACTAATACTAATACTACTATTACTACTTCATCCATGAGATTTAGTTCATTCCATTTACTGAAAAATGTTTACTTAGTACTTCCTCTGATGACATGTTCCATAAATGATGGTCCCCTGAAAAGAATGCGAGATATACATATGTCTGAAGTGCTTTGGTGATGATTTCCCTACATTGTAGGTGTTACCATTTTATAATAATAATAATAATAATAATAATAATGATAAAAATAATAATAATAATAATAATAATAATAATAATCCTTGATAAGACTTCTAAAGATCCATAATATTTTTGTTTCTCTATTGTTATCCTTCCATTTTCTCATCATATTTCATATTATAATAATTTCGAATCACGTTTCTGCTGATGGGATATTGGCCTACTTCCGGTGATTCTGAATGAACACGTAACAAAATAAGTGACGATTGGTCGAGGATAGAGAACCACACTCAAGAAGCTGATAACCGGATAATACAGTGGGAATTGAGAACTTTAGAATGCATACATCAGCGCGAGAAATCTCTTCAACGTATACTTGGAAACTGGATCTAATTAATTGACAATATTGAAAGCATCTCGACACCCAACGGCATAACAGGAAAACTACAGCTGTCTGTTTGGTTATTGAGTTTTTTAAATTATACAGTGGAAGCTATCAATACCCATCAAGGTAAAAAGCGTTATATTGTAATAACCGACACCAGGTATTGGTCCCAAATTACTGCCATTTAAATAAACATTAAACGATTTGAATACACCGGCCACATATCAAAATTTATGTTTTGCATAGTACAGTATATGCCTCAACTAAATACATCGACGTTTCAGCAACTTCAATCTTCGTGTTAAAATATTTTGGTGAACACAACTTAGCGGGCGACATTCAGTTCGGCCCGCGACATAATTCTGGAGTTTAGGGTATTTGTGGATTTTAGAGTATTTGTAAACAATCGACATTGCCACATCTCTTTTAACTCACTTAGACTTTGATTTCGGCCGCGTAATTATCAAAACAACCAGATGACTCGTAACCCCCGTTAAACTGTCCTTTGCTGCGGAGAGGGCAAGAGGCTAATGGTCCTAGAGATCGGCAACGTTCAGCAAATAGGCCGACCAATCAGCAGATATGTAGAGTGTCTTACTCTATCAAAGTCCTCGTTGGATGGCATACTGATATAATATTCGATAACAACCAAACACTATTCATGTTTTTGGCAATTTAGAGAATAATGAAAATAAGCAGCCATCGTCTGTCCGGAAAACATGACATCACAGAGGCAGCGACGCAAAACATACGATATTCGTGAGCGGCACCAACAAGGAATTCGACAGTACAGAGGAGTTAGTCTCCTTAGTTGCGGTGAAGGGGAAAACAACTGGGATAGATGTCCAGCGAGTGGTCGAATTGGTGATCAGCGACATTGGTCTGAAATATGAGTAGCTCCGTGGACTAACTACCGACGACGCGCCCTCGATGGTCGGACGGATAAACGGCATCATCGCCTTGATGGAGAAGGCGCAATTAAAGCCAAGCATCACAAACACAATAATAAAGGAGGCGTTGTGTGCAAAATCGCTGAAAATGCAGGACGTGATGCACGTTGCCGTTAAAACCGTCAACTTTGTGCGAAAGCAAGGCCTGAATCACAGACAGTTTCAGCGATTGCTGCTGGAAATAGACGCCGAATACGGCGATTTGTCGTATTATTGTGAGGTCCGCTTGTTTAGCAGAGGGGCCATGCTTCACCGTGTCTATGCCCTTCGTAAAGAAATCGCCGCGTTTGTTGCGCAAAAGGCGTTCGATGTGCCAAACAATACATGTTGCCCACTGGCTTATTCCAAATTGCACTCTTCTACCCATACATTTCGAAATAAATTTCATATATTGATAGCATTTGGCCCAGATGTCTCAAAACCGTTTACTTTGAAAGGCTGTTTTTAAAAAAGCTTCTGCCCACGCCTACATCCAATCCGCACTTTGCGCCTCACCCGGCCCGCCGATCAAGTCCAGTTTTACGATTTGGTCTTCCGCTCAAAAAGGTTGCCGATCCCCGCTTTAAAGCCATTTAATATGGTCATCAACTTTATAAAACTAGAAATTGTCTATCTGGAAAACCGACTCATTTTTCGGGTTCACCACTATATTATAAAAATATCTCGAAATTTGGCCAAGTTATAATAAATGTTTTATATACATATTTATCTTACGAGTTAATTCATTAGAACAACTTCAACATAAGAAGACAATATATAAAGACGGGACTGTTCCTAACGAAATCAGGATAAAGTGTGTAGCGTGTCATAACAAGGAAAGTTGAACAACTTTGTTCATGTTAAGAAATCCGGTAATTTAAAAGTGATCATATTTACATATACTTCATGAACACATATAGTATCATTTGATTCTATATTTCTATAATAGCCGTGAACTCATAAAATCCCAACATATTTTAACAACTGTATCTTCATCAAAGACTTGACAAATTCCAGTGTATAAATTACAATGACTAACTAAATATTCTGTTCTTCATGGCTGTCAACATTGTTCTCACATTGATGACTATAAACATAAGCCAACCATAATAAGCCAAGTAAACAAATCTGTTCCCAACGGTAAGCACAGTTTAAAACAGACATAGCTCACCCCGTCAAATTGTATGCGTGCGTTCGTGTTTGAATTAAGTTAAACCTTTGCCAATATAGCGCCCATTAGATTAACAATTACTGCCCTTGAACTTCTCCCTTCAACTCATCATAACCCTCATCACATTTACTTACCCACACACACATACACACGAAGCGAGAGAGATGAGTTTTGATCATCTGGCCATGATTACGTGTCAGGTCGTAGACTCCTAATCCCATTATCCCAACTGTCTTCCCTTCAGACACCGACAAGGTCACACATCTGGACCTTTAGCTAAATAGCCTGGAATTTAGTTGTTACGAGCAGTGTCAGCATCAGCACCAACAGATTATTATGTGGAAGGTTGGCCATCTATAAATGTTATTAGTTATAGTACACACAATGTATTGAACGTTTGTTCTACGTGCAATAAGTACTAAATGAACAATTAGCTACAGAAGTAGGTTACTATTGTCTTCTTGCGGCTAATTGTAAGATATACCTCGGACTGGAAGCCACTTTTGTGAACATGTTAGGAAATATAGACCAATAGGCCTCAAACGGTAAGTAGTCGAAGTGAAGGGTGAAATATCCTTCAGACATGCCCATGCCAAGATTTAAACTGAGGTGCTGAAGGTTTATGATGAACTGCGCTATCAGTTAGGCTAAGGAGATGCCTTTCGGCTTCATATAAAAGAGATTTATTATCATCATCATATCATAATGATAATAATAATAATCATCATCATCATTCTCATTGCTGTCGCTTGCTACATAATAATGCTACAAGTAAGCCTCAGATCAATCATTTGCGGTCAAATGCCGTTCGGAATTTTGTGCGGTACTTCGTCTTGATCAACCAGAATAAAATTGATCAGAGCATTGGGCTAGAAACCTCAAGGCTGTGGGCTCGAATCCGACTCGTATCTGTATTTGCGGGATACGTTTCCATAGACAGTCGACGTCAACCAGCCCCCCCCCCTCCGGCTATATGTCCCATTTGTTATCAGTATCAATGCTAAACAATTCTATTCCTATGGTATATGGATCGGTACACAAGAGGACTATAAAACAAGACCTGGGGACCGAATTACTAAGATTAGGGAACTCCTTAAATAAGCAGCTACTTAAAACCTTAGTAATTCGGTCACATGGTCTTGCGGGAATTCTTTCTTCTGGAAGTGTACATATGTATGTGTTTATGCGCCCACCTGATAATTGGGGATTTTCCAAAATAACATTATTAGCCACTAGCCACATTAGGCCTCTTGCTACTTCCGGCTGTTCGGATCAAATGACGCTTTCATCATTCAGCATAAACAAACGGCATTAGTCGTTTCTTATAACACATTCTAAGTGTCCAATAAATTAATATTCCAAATACTTTGTCGGAAGCTATTAATCAGGATTAGTTATTTTTTAATAGCGGCGTCCATTTAGCTATGTAATTCGTGGACCTAACTCAGTTCGACAAAACTAATCTCACGTGTCATCTGGATTAATTAACAAAGAATAGCTGTAATAACTTTGAGCAATGTTCTAGCATAATAAAGTCAATTTAGGTATTATGCCATCTCAAAAGGTAAAGAGGCGAAGTGAAAGATGAAACAACCTTCAGACATACCACAGGCCGGGATGTGAACTGAGGTACTGGAGGTGGATGGCTAGTTGCGCTACCAGTTAAACTATAAACTCTATACCATTAGCATGAGGCTACACCTATAGTTTGGAGTTAATCAAGAACCGATGAGGCCAAAGTACCGGACTGTGGAAGAACTCAATAGATAAAATAAACTGATAGTTGTTTCTTTTTGATGATACCTAACCGAGTTATGTAAAACAAAACTAATAATTTTCTTCATAGTTTTTAGTCTCAACGATGATCACTGCCGAGACATGTCACCGAACAGATGTAGACTAACGACAGGGTATCATCATTCGGCGGCTTTTTAATGAAGGACGAAACATCTGAATACATTCCGTGAAATGGCCATTAAGTTCAGTTACAAACTCTTGCTAGTATTATTTAACGGTTTTAGACCACATTCCATTAGGTTACTGTAATAGTTTCTCTCTTAATTCCTATAGTTATTATCGTTATATGCATAAGCTACCGTTTCGTGTACAGGATATCTTTATTGGCATGTGAAAAGTAGGCCAAACAACCTCCCAAACACCCTTCAAGCACAGCCTGGGCAAGATTTGAGCCCCGAGCATTACATTTATTCGAGATCGAGACGGGTTTAATCCGAACATTGACGTCATAATGAGATGTTAGGAAATTCCTTGTTTTAGAGGTTTATTTTGTTGGTTGGTTGTTTTCGTTGTTTTTAATAATAAACGATTATACTCATTTCCGTCCTTGAACCATCGTCACGAATTTCTGATACACGATCAATCATATCCTGATAGGAAATATTAAAAATGCAAAATCAAAGGATCACTTCCTCGTCTTTGTTTCACAATGCTGATTATGCCAAATATTTATCTTTTCCACCTTGAACCCTCGGTCATGGATCAATATAATCCATATGTATCAACTCCACTGGCAGCATACTTTTTCTTGCTCTGAAAGAAATAATAGATGAATGTCAAAAATATTAATTAGTCACCGTCGCAGTCCAAATGCATTCCAATTCACTCTATCTCTTCTTTCGACTAGCAAACGCGTCATCGAAATACCAGTACAGCCACTTGCTGGAATTGAACCGAGAATGCGTCGGTTTCTAATCGGCCAGTTCACATTTGGGTCAACCGTACCTTCGCTCACGTTAAATTAATTGACATAAGCCTGCTGTCATTGTGGCCGACGCCTTACGTCCCACGACGAACGTACCTCTCATCGCTAGAGTACAATTGGATGGCATTAAGGTATCATCCATCCACTGTCACAGCTAAAGCCACAGTCGAAACAAAAGCTACATCCTGAGTCACAGCCACATCTAAGGCTACGGCTTTCGTCTAGGTGGCGCTTAAATCGGACTAAACCAGACCCAAACAGCTTCTTGTTGTCTGTTGCTACGACGTAAGGCAAATGTCAACTAATCGTCACCGACATCTCATTACGACGTCTTGTGTATCTCGGGTGTCATCGTGTCTCTTTAATGATGTATCTTGAAAGTGACGTCACTGGACGGTGGGTGTTCAAATACACGCTAGTCGTATTATATATTTTCTCAAATAAAGGCAAGAGAATGTACAACCTACTCAGCATGATATGTAATAATAATAATAATAATAATAATAATAATAACGATGGTAATAATGATGATGATGATAATGATAGTGATAATGATGACGATGATTATAATGATGATGATGATGATGATGATGATGAGAATAATAATAGCCTGAATAGAAGTCAGAAAAAGGTTTCTATCTCAATGAGTAAGACGCTGAGTTTCTGGGATGTATTGTTTACCCAACGAAGAACAACACTAAATAAATGTGAAATTGGAAGAGTTGGTACATCAGGGATACTAAACCTTACCAGTAGTCTGGCTTGGTGAGCACCTTGATGACAATTCATCGTATGTCCTTAATTATTGTACTTTGGTCGAAGTGTAAGATTCGTAAGGGAAGGGTCGCGGGTTTGAGGCTCAGGAGTTTGATGCTCAAGGGGCTGCGTTCACTCAGTCAGAAGTGAGAATGAGAAGTGAGAAGTAACGGTTTGCGCCTATAATGGCGGCAGGCGTTGTATTATCCCTTACGAGTTGAAGTGTGCGCTGGATTGAAACAGGTCTGAGTCGGGGATAATAATACTGTAAAGCCCCTTAGAGCAGCTATCTAGCTGAATAGGGCGCTAAATAATTGTCACATATTATTATTATTATTATTATTATGACAAACAAACACCCTGATGTAATGCCAAGATGGAGGATTCGAACCGCTAGCTCCTAGACATAATGACAAGGAGTCCCAGTACCTGATTTGCTCAGCTATAATATTGTATTTATGATAGGTGTGTGCGTGTATATATACATATATATATATATATATATATATATATATGTGTGTGTGTGTGTGTGTGTGTGTGTGTGTGTGTGTGTTGTGTGTGTGTGTGTGTGTGTTTTTTTAGGGTATATAGTAAGAGGCAACAGGCACAGAGCATCAACATATCTAAACATCCTTCGAAACCTACCTCCATAAATCTAAATACAACTATACATACATTAATTTAAAAATAAAATGTTCCATACCTCCACATATTGATAGATGTGTGCGTATACCTAAGCATGTGTCTGGTCTACTCATCAGCCTGTGGGAACCAGCTAATTCGCTTTTCGTACGCGACAAATATGTCACGCCCACAGGAAAGCGGCTACATGCAGGCTACGTACAAAAAGCGGAAGCACGTAAAAAACATACCATTTGATACCACAGCTCGCAACAAACAACACGTGCGTGTGGTTCAATGGTGACTTGTTACATACATATCATAAACTATTTTGACACACCACAGTTTACATTCAACAGTAATTTTCTGTGGTCCAAAAGAAACCTGTATATAAAGCATTTCGACACCTCAGATGCTGACCTCAGCTCTATTCTGGGTTCGAATAACTGAATAAATCCTACCTATATGAACCATGTATCAATACACGTCCGACTGGTCTGGCGTCGAAGTTCTTCTCTAACCTAAGTGAAAATTCAAGCCCTATATATAGCCTCAACGTGTTAACAAACATTACAGTTTGTTCATAACAAAGAGAATGTACACTAACACAGTATGGACTCACTGAAGCGATTTAACTAAAATATAAACAAAGTAGCAATACCGCACAATGGATTATTAATGGACTAGAACGAAATATCGCCTCAAACCTGAGTAAATACTATGATTTACTCAAGCCTAACAGATAATCGTTATACCCTTCCTTTCATCATTTAGTGTAAGTTCATCCACACCTAATCTACCTCCCCCCCCAACCACATGAGATATTTACAAGGTTTTTTACCTATATATTATGTCATTTTTTGTCCAATTATTTATTCACGTATACAGTATGTTATCACCACCCCATGATTTTTAATCGATTTACCTTTACAAATAAACATATCTATCCCTCTTATCTTATGGGTTATAATCTAAGCGGCATGTCAAATAAAACTTTCTATTTATGCCAATTTATTGTTAATCTACAACCAGCTCATCATTACCTTTGAAATCCCTTTTCCCATATAGCATACCATATGGACAAAAGTGGCCGTAAAATAGGAACATTTATATATTTAAATTTCACCTAGTAGGCTATGACATAATAGAAATTGGCTGAATAGGTCAAGCTAAAGAGACAAGTTGAATATATCAAATAGACGTTATATTACTATGAGATATAATTACTCAATAATAATAATAACAAGCTTTAAAATCGCACTACACGGGGACTTTAAAGCTTGCTCTTGCGAAGTGTTACTTGGACCTTTGGCAATTATAACTAAGGGTTTAGAATAATTTTTAACCAATTTTAATGAGTAAACACCATAGCCCCAGGCCAAATGTCATACTACTCCCCCCCCCGCCATCCTTCCAATAGTTTGTATTTATATCAGATAATAATTACACATATTTTATATTGTGCCCTTTTATCAACAAGTAGTGAATAATGATAACAATAATAATAATAATAATAATAATAACATCTTCGAATTTTGTATGACTGTTCAGGCTGAAATATTCTCACATCTTTGCTGGTAGTATATGTCACAGTTTGAGAGCTACTACCGGTCGGCAATCTTCTTGTTATAACCAAATTCTGGTGATTTTCGGAAGGCAGTGATATGGCAGACATACATGGATACAAGTCAATTGATGAAAGATGTGTCAGGTGATATGGTCATTGTTAAGGGACGTACTTGTCACTAGGTGTCACCTAGCGACTTATTTTGGCTTATTCGGTTCCGAGGCATATGGCCGAGAAATATCCCACAAACGGGGACAACTTAATTCAATTCGAACTGCCAATGTGGATGTTTACCGCACAGTGCTCTTAATTACGGCCCAATAAAAGGCGTGTATTATATCACAAACTCCAAGTTGTGGGTTCGGATCAGACTCGTACCCATTTTGTGGGAGTGTTTCCCGAATGTATATCCGAGGTTTGACCAGCGCTCAGTTTAGACAATAGACACACCCACTGAACAATAAAAGCATCTCATCTTGTCAACAGTTAGATTACATAATCTATACTTTTATGATAAGAAGCTATTTTAGATTATGTGTAATGAGGCTAATTCCTGGTTTAGAGTCAGCGCGTTGTTTTGGTCAGTGGCATATTCCGGGGGTCAGAGCTTGTTCTGGACAATCCATCCGCAAGGATCACATAGAAGACAATTAATTACCAGCCTCAAGTCGGGGTCTTACCGGGTCCTTCACCGATGTAGTCTACGTGTTTTTACTCGAGAATATAATGTTGGTAAATTTGATTGTTTTAAGTAAATGATGAATATTTTAAGTTTCTCTCTAAATTACAATAGTAATTACATAATACATACACAAGCTAAAATAGATTTACTTTATTTTGCTCTTGAATTATGACATCAAGAATTTATTCTGATTCCGTGTTTTCTTTCAAAACCAGGAAAATTGTAATGAAAACGGTTGCTTCTGTTCTTTGGAGAGGCTTAGTTGATTTCAAAATCATAGATAGATTACGTTATGATAATACAAATCTGTAGTTTGCGTTATGATTATAATTTGATCGTAGCCTAACTAGTAGCGCCTTCGGTCACAGAAATAGCACACAATTATTAAAGTGATGTCAGTACAATTGTTTATTTCTTATAAATAGATAGCTAATTCAAAATCTGTCCTTACTAGGTCTAAACCGACGTCATTTGGAATACATATTTTTAAAATAAGAACCGTTTCCACGCCAATCCTATACAATAAACAGTCAACGTTTCGGGACAATTAGCTGAAAAATACTACATACTACTAACTAATGAATTGCACGAAATACGACCGAAGTCTAGACAATTTGCTAGAATCTTATCTGTTTCGCATCATTATATCTAGCCTTACACTGCACTGAAGTGAAAGATGAAACACCCTACCAGGACTTTGAACCAAAACGGTTGGATGTTTATAATTTATTACAAGTAGTATATTTTTTTTAGCAGATGATTGGTGTTTTACGGGCAATTTTGTGCACTTGGTAGGTTAAATGGGCCGAGCGACCTCAAAAGGTAATGAAGCGAAGTCAAAGACGAAATATCCTTCAGATATGCCTATTGTAATGTTGGATGCACCACTGTGTATGTATGGATGTGTGTGTCCACAACAGTCTTGAACATGAACTGATTTTATTTAACAGGTCTTTCTGTACTGCTATACAGTGGTTATGTGGTGTGTGTGTGTGTGTGTGTGTGTATATATATATATATATATATATATATATACGTTAACCACTAGGGATAAGTGTACGCTCTTGTATAACATAAATAATTATATATGTGATCCAATGCGCTACCAGTTAAAGTTCAATTCAATGTTTGTATTCTGTTATGAAGAATTCAGCAGTTTGTTTTGGTATATCACAAGTCTTTATGTCTCTGTTAGAAAGCAGTTTTACTTGACAAGATTGTAGATCACCCTACTACGAAACCCACTTTGGGTGAGAGAACAACTAGGAGCCCAACTTTTTACTTCACCATCCTAATCTTGTGTACCCATGTTGCACATCTTCATGAAATTATTGTTATCGTGGTAAATTCGTTTAGTGAGCGAATGAGCATTTTGTTTTATCCTTTAAACTGATCACATCCGAGACATACCTGAAGGGTGACTCATGAAGAATAAGGCCAACAAACGCAGTAATATTGATTCAATTCAAATCCTTAACTAAAGAAATATCTTAGAACGCACGCACCATGGTTCCCACAGCCAAGGAAATATTATTTTCTAGGTCATTTTCAGGACAAATTACAATTTTCCAGAACAAAGTATACAATATTTAAAGGTAATAAATCAAGATACGTGTGAAAAGCGTAACTATTCAATGTATGATCGATTATCGACATTTTTATGATACAGCCTCCTCCTCACCCCTTCTAGCTGTCTGACCCACCCAATTTTATTTAAAATTTAACTAACATGGGATAGTAAGACTATGTACCGGTACTTTTTTTCTTCTACATTCGAAGTTTTCTCTTACAGGCATAATATTTATTCACGGGCTTTTTGTTCTAAGTGGATTTTTTTCACAGGCAATATTTTTTCCAGGATATTTCCATGAAATTTTCTAATTTTGTAAAATTCAAGGACATTTCCAGGACCTGGAAAATGAATTTATTGTTTTCCAGGATCAAAGGGGAACCTGACACATACAAAAAAACATACAGGCGCACATACACGCACGCACGCATATATATATATATATATATATATGTGTGTTATTATAGAGTAATAATCAAGCAACAAATTCAGAATAGGATCACATGATTTATTTAACAGAAAAAGACTAATTTATGCAATTCATCCAATTAAACCTTATATCACCGTCAGTGCAGGATGATGATCCAGTTAGCTGTGACTGATTTGCAAATACGAGCTTCTAAATAGTTTCATTTATAAAGCCAGAACAGTTATGATTATACAAAATAATTGATTGACAAAGTCTCTAGGTTGTCACTCTGTTCCCCATCGCCTTGTTCCTGAGTGGCATGTCTAATCTGAAATCATTTTATGTTATTTATCATAACAACAACAACCATAATAATAATAATAATAATAATAATAAGTAATGGCTTGAATGACACTTATTAACGTGGTTGGCTGCCTGAATGAGGGTAATACAGGTGTCCTGTAATTTAATGTAGTATCCATGAGGAACTAATTCGAAATGAATTTGGAATGTAAGAAATATTCATTACCGATTCGTGGTGCATGAAAAACTCTCCATACAATAGATCAGTGTTATGGGCAGGGATAAAATATCCTAAAAATAACTAGATTTTAGACATGATTCGGGATCTAACCTGTTTAGTACTCTGCTTCTCTGGTTTGAAAACCAGTACAATCTGGTCTCTCTCAACCGCTTAGGAAGCATACCATTTCTCGTTGCCGCATATACAAGCGTAATTACTATATGGTTGAGCAATTACCAATGACCGAGTCGGTGAATGAATGTCCTGCCCAGTGGATGGTCGATTCGAAGCCAGAAACCTGGAAGTTTAAGTCCACACCCGGTGAGCTGCCATGATCTAATGGCTAGCAAAATCTGAGGAGATCTATTTTGATCTATAAAATCCAAAATTGACGACATTGTGTGGGAAGTAAAGTGTAAGAATCAAACCTGTGACATCGGTAGCACAAACAACCAACATGGTACACATCTGCATCTTGCTGAGCCGGACTCCTTCTAAACTGAGAAAGTACAACTGCTGCAAAAATGCACTTCCAATCTCATTAACCTTCAAATTGGTGATGCGGTTTGAATGGTATGTGTGCTGAAAACAAAATGCTAATGTTGTACTGAATTAGAGTATGTAAATTCACACACACACACACACACACACACAGAGAGGGGGGGAGGTGGTAGAGAGATTTCATCATAAAAATATAATAACAAATATATACTTACAGTAAAAATCCTTAGAAAATTCTTATCCCAAAATGTTCATACTGTCAGCATAAACCAATGATAACCCGAGACCTAATCACTCATGGTGTACTGGTGTTAACTTCAGAGCTTGATAAACAACCGCAAACATAAAATAATTTGCTTTAAACACAGGAGAGACAATCAATCTAGGAATTATATTAAACTTTACATAATCATAAAACAATTTAAATGTAAAACTACATCATTAGTATTACTGCATCTAAATAAATAGAATCATCAGATAAAAGTTCATCAGATTTCCATTATATTCTGATAAAATGTAGTACTCATAAACACAGAGCTACTCACCATAATTAACCAGTCAGTGTCCATCTCATCTGTCTGTTGGTCGTTTCCTGTTTCCTTTGTGGTCTCACCAATTTCCATATTCACTGTTTATATAAAATAAAAAATAGCACATTATGTCAATTGTTTTACAGACACAGCGGAGATTATCTGCAAATGAAATGGATGAGAACAATGCATATAGACTAGTAATAGCATTTCTGAAATTATGCTTATTTAACAAATCACAACCAATCCAATAACATTCATCTAATTGGATTTCTATCACAGAGTGTGGACATCATTTAGCAGCAAACATCAACTAATGCTTCATTAGTTCAACGACTGAATGAAGCACAAAATGGCGAAGCCAAGCCTTTGTTTACATCTGGGTTTCAGAGTACTTACTATAAAATTAAGACAAAAGAAATTATTTTGTATATTTATTTTCTATTTTTAAGTAGGTAGTCATGGAGATTTGCTTGCTAAGATTTTTGGTGTTATTTTTATTATGTTTTGACATGAACTTTAAGCTGGTGCTTTCTGCTTTATGTGCCATAATAACAATAACAAAATTATGTTTTTCTTTCTCTGCCAGAACGAGGGGGTCAAATATAGCTTAAATTTGGGACAGTGAAATTAACAAGATGATGTTTATGTTTGTGAAAAACCTTTACTGTGATGTTATATTCAGAGAAAATAAACGGTGTTTTTATCAAAATGGAAACACAAATCAGCCGCATCGATGTGATTAAACTGGCAGTCATCCCAAAAATAACTCGCACTGTAACACCGATGCTACTGACAGTTAAGATTCCCATAGAATTGCAAACTTACATGACACTGCAATTAAAAACACAGGAAATGTACATATTCCAATGAAAAAAAGCAAAATAAAAATCAGCTGAATCTTTATTCCTTTACAAAAAGTACAGAACCAAGATATGCTGAAGTACCTAACTATTCCATCCTCTTGATATACATATGAATAATATACACTTCCATAAAAGAAATACTGTTCCTTTCCTCTTCTGCCATCAACTACTGCCAAGGTACTCCAGTTGGAATATTAATACCTTAAGTCAGCACAACAATCAATATTTATATGGTACTTATTTAATGCTTTTATATTCTGTCCTTAGAATGTTTTAATGGTTTTAGGATAATAAAACTGAAAACAATTCTAATAAGATTCTATCTTGGACAACTGATTTAAGGATAAAACATCAATATGCAAACACTGTTATCAGAAACATCTAACAGCATCATTTGTTAATTTTTTTGATGGTGCATTATATATGCCTATCTCAGTAGACTGGACTTTTAATAAAATGTACACACACATGATTACCTTGAATATCAATCTAAAACAACATATGAATGCACGAAAATACTTTATTATACTAGATTTTTGCATTTATATTTATTTAATAAACCCAACACATCTCCATTTCAATACACTGTCTTTATTTGAACACTTACGGTAAGAAGATACATTAAAAGATACAGCCATCACTTTGAAATAACAATGTGAACCACTGTACAACACGAACTTGAACATATTTAAATACTTTGTTGTGGAATCTGAAATTCTAGTTTACTGCCACATTTTGGTACACTGTAGTAAAAATGGACTAAGTCTAAGGAAACTGAAGAGATAATAAGGAGAAATAAAAGATGAAACTTCCTCCTAGACATCGTTAGGAAGGGTTTTGATCTACAATGCTACTGACCTATGGCTAGCCACGTTACCAGCCAAGCCATGATAATGTTTAGCCAAATGGCAACCAGTATCATGGGTGAATAGCATCGACTTGAGAGGGAGTAAGATTCGACAGAGGAAAATATAAGGCAAACTTTGAGCCCGCAGGATTGATGAACTGTTAATGATTTTCCTGTTGTTGTAGTACAGTCACATTTATGCATATGGTTGGCTAAATATGACGACCAATCTCCGAGTAATAATTATAGGAATTAGATCAAATTCTAACTTTATCTGTCAATCATAGACCGTGAACTGTGAAGCTGTTTGTGTACAAAGAAATTAAAACCCTTGTTGGCAAAAACTGCAATATTTATGTATTCAGATATCCTGCTAACATAACTGTCACTACCATAACAGGGCAGAGCAAAATGTTCTGCAACAGTTAATCAGCTAAGATTTGGAACAGGGTAAATATTAAAATTAAATACTATTTATTATAATGGTTAATAACAGTACTAACAGCCGGAAACAAAATATAAATCGGCAGCCTTAAGGATAAGTTGCTCATAAGTAAACCAATAAAACCAGAACACGCCTGAAACCTGATGGTCCTCTAAGGCACCACAGGTAATCAGAAACATTTCATTACTGACAGATAAATAAACGGGACAATATATTTATTTTAAAAAAAATCTGAAAACAATTATCTTATGACCAAATAAATTGCAGACAGTTTGAACAAATTAACAAAAAAAAACACCTTTTGACAAAATAAAGATCTGGCAGTTTGCACAAATCTAAAAGCCATCACACACACACACACACACACACAGTGATCTGTGGTCCAACACGCTACCGCTAGACCACGGAGGCCCCCCTCACCAAACTGTATAGATGACTCATTTCCTAAAGTACAGTAACGATATGAAACACAAGAACTGATGGCTGTCTGTACTCCATTCTGTGGTTTTAATATCCACAGAGGATTAGTGAAAATATGTTAAATGTTGTGTTTTTAAACCACTTTTATGTAAACGAAAGGCTAAATGGATTAAGCAACCTGCAAACATAATGACGGGAAGTGCTTGATAAAACATCCTTCTAGCATAAGTACACACTGACTTGAAGTACAGTGTTACAGGTCTATGGCTAACCATATTATCAATTCAGCCTGACAATACACCCCACCCCCCTTCCCCAGATAAAAGAAGACGATGACAGGTGTTTTACAGCCACTTTTGTGCACATGGTAAGCTAAATGGGCCGAGTGACCTCCAAAGGTAATGAAGCCAAGTCAAAAATGAAACACCCTTCAGATATGCCCGCACCAAGATTTGAACTCAACAGTAAGAGGAGAAATTTGAAATCGGAAGCCAAATATAAATATCATTTATATAATTTTTCCTATTCATTAAAATTCAGTTCTATATATTCAAATGAATGTATGCTGCCTTAGGTATCATTTGAAATAATATTTTCCACATATTATATTACTGATAAGTTTGAATATTTAAATAATACTGAAGGAAAACAATTGTATTTCACTTACCGAGGCTAGTATCATGAAGCTATATCTGAAGTGGATAAGTTTTAATAGTTGGTTAATCATCCAAACATAATTTTACAGTCTATATTCTAAGTTTGGGTAAACACCGAGTTAAAAAGCCAAAAAATATTTTGAGTTAGAAAACTATTTCCAGCATTGACAGAGTATTTTTTATCCAAAACTGAATATTTCATATCTAGATTTCTGTTATCTCAAAGTAGTTGGGTTGCTATAATAGCACAGCCCTGCAATAGAATACAGCCCTGCAAACCTCCACACCAGTGTTGAAATCAAACCAAGCCAATTCTCAGATGTTTCCTAGGCAATTGGCTCTTTGACGATATGTCCCAGATGTGACTCACTCACTCACTCACTCACTCACTCACCCAAACACCCACTCACTCACTCCAAACCAACTACTCACATATATTAGCAAAAAGTGAAACTGAAGTTCTTAATAATAGAAAGTAGAAATTTCCTAAATGTTTTCCGACAAAATGTCCAGCAGAGGTTTCCAAAGTTTGGAAGGGAAAGGTCTGAAAATATTACTGGATATTATATTTAAGAAGCACAAAAACACCATAATTGGATCACTTTATTTATAAAGAAATACACCATCTGTAACATACTAAAACATCTTGTTGTTCTATAAGACCACTCTGAACCTAAAAATTATTATGCCATGCAGGTTAAGCATTCTCGAAACGTAAACAATATGAAAATGAAAGATATCGTATACCAGAAATAAAATAGTAACAATGTATAGTCAAACACATGTAATCAAATAAAACAAGTGACTCTTCCATTACAGTGTAATCGGACAAAATTTGGTTATCACCAACAATGGAAAGAAACTGAGATCCGGTGACTGGAATAAACAGTTAGCTGAATCACACACCAAAACTATCTTGGGAATCCCTTTTCTTTATTTTCAGATAACAGTCAGCCTTTGGCTATTGGTCTCCTGATGTGATGAATCGTCTAGATGCCTTAAGTCTGTCCACTCTGCACAGCAACTAACACTGATGTCCTGTGCAGAAAATGCTGCAATCATGATACATAAAAAGTACCCATCAGTGATGGAAGTCATTCAGGGCTGCCATCTTTGGATTTTTCATTATCTGTGCACAACGGTGTGTAAGACAAGTCCTCGTAGAAGTGAAATACTGATCAGTTCAATACTTGGCAAGCACCGTTGGCATGAAAACATTTTAGGGGGGACAGCCGGATACCCTTAAGAAAATATTTAACTGAAAACGATAATATTTTCACTCTATTTCAGATATTAGTTTTACAGCATAATAATCATAATTAAGTGTATAGATATCATTTAGTTTAAAAAATAATCATGATAGGGAGACCATTAATGTGCATAGCACTTACAAAATTGCTTGATGGGGTTTTTTCGGTGCTTTACGGTGCCCATGTATTTTTGTTCTTTTGAGTTGTATGTTAAAATAAAGCGGGAATCTCACAAAAACATCAAGCATAATCGACTCTCACATGAACATCATTGAAAATTAGACATTGCTTATTTTGTTCCATATTTCAGAAAGTGTCTTGCACACTATAAAAATTTAGGGCATTCGCAATCGGTTCCCGGCTCAAGGATTTAATAATATTGAACTTTAGCGGCAGCACTCTAAATTTATTTCACTGTCAAAAATCGTAATACCACACAGACTCGAGACGTGTATGAACAATGAACTTTATTTAGGATGTCATCAACGTACAATGGAGCAACTGGAAGGCTCGTATAAAATGCCAGCTTACAAACTACACAACTTTTCTTGCAGGAGATGAAAATATACATTATGAAATAGGTCTACAAACGAACATATCATGGTGACAGCTTGTTCCTACAAAAACATGAACCTGTTAAGTGGAACGTCTTTCTGATATACTTATCACAAATAAAATTTCCTCCGTAACTGGCATTACCCGATGCTCCTGCTTTCCGATAAGCCAAAACATGAAAAATCACGGCGTTGGAAATTCCCAATTGGCAATTGATTCAAATTTCTCATTAGCAGCAGCCCCAAGTTACCACATCAAGCAGCCTGTCTAGAGCTTGTCTGGAAACAGATGCCCATGGGACTATGGCATGCTGCGACATTCAGAGCATCTCCACCTCTTCAAATCCAGGATGATGTCCAATGAAACAATATTAATCACCACGCAATTTTATATACAGCACATTTTCTTAGACACCGCCAACTGACAAAACGGCTGTTAAACATAAACTGAACACCACTATCATTTGTACCGCTTCGTACCACGAACTCGGTCAAAAGACAAACAATCAACCACGACGAAACAATAAAATTGTACAAATATTAAAAATATTGAAAGGTGCCCTCCTCCATCTCCACATCCTTCTTTTCTACGTGGATCGCGGAGAGGGTTATTTCTGTAAAATGCAATTTATTTACATAGTTTTTAAAAACTGTTTCCATTTAGCTAGAAATACGACGTCTACAGTGAATATACATCTCTGCCTTGTTGCCAACCCGGAGATGAATTACCAGCTCAATTCCAGGCGGCACGCTCCAAGTATTATATACGCTCTTATCTATAACAACTACCAGCATGTCTCGAATTAATGAACACCCGACACAACATGATCCCACACACCAATGTTATATTTATTCCAGTAAATCTGTCAAACATACACTGCCGGTATGCAGAAATAACAAACATGAAAATATCTATCAACAGAAACTTTAACTGTTTAAAACACAGCATCACGATGTATTTGGACTTCAAGGGGTGAAACGTATGATAATGGCCGATTCTACAATGTTCCTGCTTAACAACAGTAAGACAGCACTGATGTACGATATATGTAAAAGATGAATATGCTGCAAGGTAGTAGCCCGGACATAACAGTAACACTAATACTACCACAAGATGATACTGTACTAACTAAACTCCACAGACCAGTGTGTGTGTGTGTGTGTGTGTGTGTGTGTGTGTGTGTGTTGTGTGTACATGCTCATGTAATTCAATATTGAGGTGGCTGATAATGTCCGCCATGAGACGCCGACACATTCATTCCCTGGGTGTTGTATCTCTGATCGAGATAGCCTCCATCGTAAGTGGTAGATGCGGTTGGATAACTGACTGGTGCACTGACCGGTGCTACGCCATGTGCCATGCCATACACTGGTGCATGCCCTCCATACATCTCACTCTGGCCAGTAGGTGCCCCTGCTTGGCTGGTTATGGCCTGGCTGATTCCTGAATTCTGTACCTGACTCTGAGATGGCGCAGTCTCGGTCAGCGACGTGATGTTCTTCAGCAGTGATGATCCAGATGAGATCAGATTGTCCAGTGCCTTCTGTACACTTGGGTTGTCGAGATTTATCGATGACAACCCGGCAGTGGTGCCTACATCTGGCACCATGGTTGTCGGTGCTGCAACAGGCGTCAGACCGGGATAACTGGTGGACAAAGTCTGAGATGTTGCTGTCTTCTCTTCGGTTCCATTCAGTATGCTAAGTATGTTCTTCTTCAGTGCCTCCTGCTGTTTACTAATGGCCGTCTCATCCTTTAGCGACTCCCGCGCGAGTATTTCTGAAACATTCATTTGCACATTAAAACTTTAGATCACTCGACCAGTTGTGTTTTCTTTTACACCCAAGAAACAGTTCCCTTTCCAGCAACTGAACAACATTCAAGCCAACTTGCTCTCTCTGGTGCCAAAAATTCGAAAATATTTCAATTCTTTTCTTCTGCTTCACAAAATATAATGATATGGCTAACTCCCAGATCAGTAGTAACTGACACTGATGCACTAAACATAAAAATTAAATGGAGCCTTACTTCTTGCAAACATGTATTATAAACATACCATTTATTTCTTCTCGGATGTTTGCTCCTGCTACGTAAATTTATTTTGATTTTTATGGCAACTGTTCACGGTGAAAATAAATTACATGTTTTTGTTACTTTTTTTGGAGGGGGGAGGTTTCCACTCTACAGGTGATCATCATAGTGTCAAAAGATTTCAAGTGTTGTCGATATAGCACAAAATTATCATGTATATCTTTGCATTTCTCAAGTCAAAAACTAAATAATTTAAAAAGACACTGACAGAGTGGCTTCCTGTAAGAGTGCTTGCCAGGTATACTATCCTCCCATTACTCATAAGAATTTAGCTCCTTTAAGTATTCGTCTCAATCAAGAGGTGACTGCATCTTAAAGCAAAATCAAGTTGTATCATTTAACTAATGCCAATTAAATATTGAGATACCAATTTAACAAGAACTGGACAGGGGATTCTTAAGACATAAATTATGGTGATAGCGTGACTGGATTTTGAATGTGATAATGCAGAAAATATTAAACAAACTTTCTTATTGAGTAAAACATTTGGGAATCGACTTCTCTTTAGCAAACCAGAAAGAAAAAAATTCTTCTAAATGATGCCTCTAACAAATAGAAAATATTGTATCAAAAATTCATCTTACCACTAGCTGGTCAAAAAAGGAATATTTCAAATTGCATATCAAGATAAAAACCTGTTTAGAATTTGAAAATCTTATCTGTTACAAAATATGATAAATGTACCTTAAGAAAAGTTTATATGAATGTGCTCACTTCTTTGTATTCCAGAATACTGATTTTAAATATATATTTGTGTGTGACCCATCTTAACAAAATGAATTGGATGTCAGTAAAATTGATTTTCTGTAAATGCCTGATTTCTGAAAATGATTCTTTGGTATTTCTTTTATTGAATGCCATCCTTGTTATTGTCTAATCAACAGTTTCATATTTTAAAAAGGTTTGTAGAGCTGTCCTAAGTATTCCGCTCGATTTCCTTAAGACAAAACCAAAAATGTCACTAACTGTGTGCATTCTTTGTCACTAATTTTGAACCTATCCCTAACAAATCGGATATCACTGGATAGGATAACATGTCATAAATTCATGTGGTCATATTTATACTAATTTATGCATTCTCTGACCTCCAGAATGCTTGGAATAGACCCACCAATCACGCTATATGTGTAAACAAATTGGGGTCACATGTTAGCAACAGCCCCAGAAGCCGTTTTCATTGGTCCGTTGTGGGTCATTTGAATAATTTTTCTGAATGAATAAATGCGCACGGTGTACTTCCACGGTGTTCAGTGTTGACGTAGTTAGCGAACAAGATGAAGCAAAAAATGGGTTTTAATTAATTCTGATGAAAATATGACTACGATGTGGCAATGGAATGATGACCGATTGATGATTGTTGTTTTACAGCCACTTTTGTGCACATGGTAGGCCGATCGACCTCCAAAGGTAATGAAGCGAAGTCAAAGATGCAACACCCTTCAGATATGCCAACACCAATATTCATTCTCAGGTGCTAGTGATCTGTGGTCCAACATCCTACCAATTAGACCACGGTGGCAGCCCCATGGCAACACGGCAATGAAAGCGCTCACAAATCAGAGAGATTAGAGACGGTGTCGGATTGCATAAAATGTTAATTAATCTCCTAATTTGTTTCTAATGAAGATATTATATTCATATTAACAGAGTATCTTAACAATGATTTTATCTTCCAACCTGAAATGTAATAATTTTGTACATTTTCCTACTCTGAAGGTTTTTACCATACCCGTGTTTTTCCAGCTATAACTTCAGCTAGAATAATCTTCTATAATACACCGTATGAAAACAGAGATTCTGCTCTTTCCAGTGATACTAATAGCTCAATTTTGAAAATTACCAACATCCAACTCATTTTGTTTAGATAGGTCATATATATATATATATATATATATATATATGAAATTAATAGTTTTCACAGGGATACCAAAGAAAATAAGTGTTTGGTACAGACTCTGGGTATAAAAATTATTCCTTTGGAGGTTCTTTTTTACTGTCAAATAATATTGATTTTATTATTTTGTCCTGTGTTGTGCTATAAAAATTTCTTTTTAGGCTCCATGTTTAAAAATATTCAATTTTGTATAATGTGTTTAAAGCAAGCCTTCTGTAGATGATGACTGCTCATAGGATAAGAAGTTGTTTAACTCTATGGTTGGCATCTACTGTACAGCCAGTTAAAAGCTAAAAATCGGGACAGGCTAGAAATGTTGGTAATCACCTCTGTGGATGGGAACTCCTTGTGCTCGAGCAAGTCGATCATATCGCAATTCCAAGTATCTCAGTACTTTATGTAGCTCGTCCAGCGTTAAATAACGATTGTCAGCCAAAAGATTTAACAGGTAATGTGTATCGGAGTCGGGCAGAACAAATTCTGGTTTGCTGATGACTGCTGGCGTTGGTGGCACAGCCCGTGCTGGAGGCAGGCTCGGTCTAACAGCTGCTGGTGTGGTCGCCAAAGGTGTCAAAGATCTTGCTGATTTAGCTCGAAGCTCAATCAGGTATGCCTCAAAGTTACGCGCAATTAATTTCATGGCATCCTCATATGGCATGTTTCTGTGTTCTGCAGGAAAGAAAGGAAACGCAGAGTAATTTGCAGTCATGAGGAACTGGAGAGTAATTTACAGGTCGGCTTAGCTTTCTTTTTTTATGACGATTTAACACCAAGAAGAACAAAAAAAGCATCCTCTTGACATTAAGTACATCCTGATTTTCATCTCAATACTTACCAATATGAATAACACACAAACTGATAAATTCACTACCAGGTTTGAAGACAAAAACAATTTGGAGCTGTTTCAAGCAGAACCTAAACAAACTAGCTCATCCAGTAACTAGCCAAATCCCAAAGATTTTCCACACAGCTGACAGCTTCATTTGTTGCTGGCAAGGTTTAGTTTAAAAGCTCCAGTATCACATATGCTTTATTCGAATAGATATAGCACAGATGCATAATCTACGCGCCAAAGTTGATTTTATTTAATAACAATGGCATCGTGCCAAATCTTAGCAATTCCCCTAAATCTCCCGTTGTTGATCATAGCGTTATATTTAAAACATTCCGGCACAATGGGGAATTCATGTAATCATGCTTTTATTCACCTCTACTAAAAAGACACTATTAAGTTTGTGACTAAATTTTAAGTGTAACATTAACTTTCAGTAAACTTTGCATCTAGTCATTAACATTACCTACCATTCATGGGGAGCACCCATGAATGGTAATTTACTTGATAAATGGTATTACAAAAATGTTTTTATTTTTATTACTAAATATTATTATTATTATTGTTATTATTATTATTTTGACTCCAGTGCATTTGATTGGTGCAGAAAAACGTTTTATTGTGTTCCTGAAAATCAACGACACACAAAGATACCATCACAACAGTTTGACTGATTAAAAATGAGGTTCATTAAATATGAAACACAAAATGGTTAAATTAATCATTCACAATTGTTTAGTTGTCAGTGCAACAATATACTTGTCACGGTTTATCAGAAGATTAAGACCAGAAAGGAGGTCAGAATCCTAGAAAATCTCTTAGGTTATAAGTAGTTAACACTACTTAAACGATTCCACTTCTTAGGTTAAATTAGTTATAAACTGTCATAAAAGGTGTTTAATTGTATGATTATTTGTATTATATAATTATGGATTATTTTAAAAGTTTATAATTTAAACAAACATTTGATATATTGAACCACAGACATTAAAAATATCAACTGACGGCTTGCATAACTTTAAAATGGTGTTGATAAAGATGTTCGTATTGTATGCCTATGTCAGAAAATTCAACATACAACATATTCGGCATCTCCAACACTCCTGATCCATGTAGTGAGTGAAAGAGAGTGATCCGTTGAAGGTCAGTGCTAGTTAAAACTGGGATGTATGGCTGAGGGGCAGCTTTTTAGGGAAACATCCTTTGATCCATAGAAAAGTAAAGTAAATTGCCAAGAAAATCTCACCACATTTCTCCAAAATACTTTTTATACTTGAAGCAAAACATCTGACTGAAACAGCTATTATGATGACAAACAATGTGCTGGCAGGTGGTAGACTCAAGGTAAACTTGCCCCAATAGAGAGAAAAAACAGGAGAAACTGGGTTAGCAGCTTACCCTGTGGTGCTCCGTGTAAAATGTTCAATGTCAGCGAGTGGTGCACTTCATTCTGCCTACGCACTACGATTACGTAGGGCAGTTTGCTGTGGTTAGCTGCTTCCATCAACGGCGGAAGAGCCAATTCATCTGTTATATTAATCACATGCGCTATCATCTTCATGCTGTGCAGGCGAGACTCTATCTGTTTTGTGTACGACCTGTGGGCACGACATCAAAAAAAGGTCATGAAGTTCACTTGCAATGGAGATCTTTTCGAAGCACGACCATTCGAAAATGAGAATTAACTAAATCTTACCTGGCTTGATTGTCGACAGCGATGATGTCACAGTCGTGAGGTACCTTTTCTCCACTTGCTGACGGCAAGAGTCCGGGTTCTCTGTATGGTTCTCTGTATGTATCTCCATATGGATCCTCATATGGATCACGTCTGTAATACAGACTTGAAGTGTAACACATATAAACAACATATGGCTATTCATGATCAGCATACAGATATTATTCTGAAAAATTCACTATCACCATCAATACATAATGAATAGCGATGGCAGATTTTCAATTTTTTTTTATCTTTTGTCATTTGAGAATTATTACTGATTATTTTAAAATTAAAATAAATTAAAATATATATTCACTGCTTTGTTTGTTTAAAACATATCTAACAAAAGCATACTCATAAGAATCTCTCGGAGGTACACTGGAACGTCTATATGGCTCTCCGTATGAGTCATAAGGATCTTGCCTATAAAATAACAATTTTTTTTATCTGTTTAAGTAATTTCATTGGCAAATAAAATCCACCTTACCTATAACATAATATTCACATCTAGACAAGTGGACACATGAGACAATAAAAGCTAGGACTCAGGTGAG
Organism: Paralvinella palmiformis; assembly: GCA_025642065.1. Lineage (NCBI taxonomy): Eukaryota > Metazoa > Annelida > Polychaeta > Terebellida > Alvinellidae > Paralvinella > Paralvinella palmiformis. Next base: position 200,197 of record JAODUP010000674.1, on the reverse strand, counting down.
AACAATGAAACAGTAGTAACAAACCTATAGTCCTATTATACCAACTAATAAATATTCACCTAGGCCCAAAAAATATTTCACAAAATGACATCTTCAACAAATATTAAAGACTAGGTCACACACATGGTCACAGACGGTCTCACACACACACACACACACACACACACACACACACACAGGGAGAGAAAAACAAACTCATGTCATATGACATACAGTAGAATCAGTGATCAAATGTTTTGAGAAAAGCTATTCAATCAGCATTACAAACACTAAGCAGAAAATATTTCCCCACAATTTAAATTATTAAACTCAAATATATTTAAGAATTACTTTTTAAAAACAAATAATTTCAATTAATAATTTAATGCACCGTTTATATATCTAAAAAAGAAGGTTATAGTTGCCATTAATGTAGGCTTACCCATAGTGATCCCTGATTGGTGACCGCTCTCGTTCCAGCAACGGTTCTCTTGGTGATCGCGTATGTCGGCTATATCGTGGAGGAGCCCCTCTTCCTCCTCTACCTCGCCCCACGAGTGGCGCAGGATTACGTCTACCTTCTCCAGCCATCTTCACATCTAACAAAATACAAGTATCGTTTAAACAGAGATAAATTGGTCTCTCCTTTCATGAACCCATTCTCAACATATTACTCCTAGATTGCGCTTGGAAAGGCAACAGCAACAAGATGCCAAGCTTTAAATAGCCACATAACCACAAGGCTGGCATCTAGCAGGTGTACATATTATTAATTGTACAGTGAATATCTCTTAATATTGACATGAGGAACCTTCATGGTCCCTTCAACACATCAACTACTCTATTTCTTTATCAAGTGATAGATTATGTAATTTTTATACACCTAGCAAGTCATACTGTACCATGTGTTTTATATATATATATATATATATATATCTCAAACATGGTTATAGTACATTTCAGGCCATTCAGAAACTATTTTTATCATGATCAACTAAACTTTCACATCATGGAAGAGAAACCAAGCTTTTAATACAATTAAATTTGTTTATCCACTTCTTATAGTTAAAAAGCTATATGTATTTGAAATAAAGGTTTCCATGAAGATTATGCTTGAACGTGATATACCACTATTGTGAAAGGCTATAAACTTTGTCACACATTTTTAGTGTATTACTTGTACTCCTTATCTGACTCATGGTCTTTGACCTATAAATTCATGTTCGTGATTTGCTTTGCTTTACCAGATTTATTATTGTAGGCAATTAGTGATTTAGTCAATCAGATTTTAGCCAATAATTTTGTACAAAATATATATACAATGGTTTACATCCCCCCCCCCCAAGAAGCATATTTCAAGAGATATGTCAAGAGATAAACTGATATAATTCATGTTAGATAAATATCTAGTGACCTAGATTCCATTAATTAATTTAAATATATTCATCTTCTATTCACAATAGACCAAACTGTCCGGAAAATCAAATATATTTTATTAGTGGTAGTTACTTTTGCAGAAACATAAAAGAGGGGTGGGTATATGTGGCTAGCACAAGTGCTGAAAGGCAACCATCACAAAAGGCGATAAAATTTAAATCATAAATAAAATTTGCTGTGTAAAGTAATAAAGAAATAGGGTACCATATAAAACGGGGAGGAGCCAAAAACATTTAAGATGACAGCACAATAAAAGTTGTATAGGTGAAGCAGTATAAGACACAATACCAGTACTGATCAACTCTGAGGTGGGATAATGAACAATTTTTATAAAAATCTAAGTCATGTTTCATCTATGTAGGCCTCAGCAGATTACAATCAACCTGGTAAAAAATGTACACATAATTTATAAATGACCACATATTCAAAGGCCATGTCCATAGCAGGTTACAATCATGTTTATAAAACCACTAATTTATAAATGGCCTCAGTGGTAGCGTGTTGGATCACAAATCACTACCACCCGTGTTCGAATCTCGGCATGGGCATATCTGACGGTTGTTTCATCTTTCACTTTGTTTCATTACCTTTGCAGGTCACTGGGCCCATTTAGCCTACCATGTGCACAAAAGTGGCCATAAAATATTAATCATCATCATCATCTTATAAATGGCCACACAGTCCCAGTTGATCGACATGAGCCACTGCAAGTTACAATCAACTTCGTAAAACGTGAAATTTATAAATGACCACACAATCACAGTCCACATGGTAGTAGGTAGGTACTGCCAGCAAGTCTCTATAAATGAGAGAGTTGGTCAACATGTCTGCCTCCAAAATAATGTAGACACGATCAAACACTCTCAGCTGGTCACCGAAACAATTGCAAACATCTATAAGTGATCAGATCTCTATTCAAGCTCCGGGGAGAAAGAAATTATGTAATTAACTGACGTGGCTGACTGAAGATCAAACCGCTGGGAAATATCTCCTGTTTATCAAAGTAGAACCCCACCAAACTTTCAACATCTGAGCATGATGATATGACAGTCGGAAGTTGCTAAAATTAGCCCAACAGATGTTTGTCTGAAAGCAGACACACACCAGTTAATGTAGGTCTATGTTCATTCCATGAACATATACAAATGATTCTGGTTCTAATTTAAATAACAGCTCTGGTTGATGGAATAATAGATTTTGTCAAAAACATCTGTAATGAAAAGAAGGAAGTATGCGTTTGTGGTCTAGTGGTAGCTTGTTGGACTACAAACCACTACCAGCCATGTTTGAATCTCGGCATGGGCATATCTGAGGACTGTTTCATCTTCGATTTTACTTCATTACCTTTGGAGGTAACTCAGCCCATTTAGCCTACCTTGTGCACAAAAGTGGCCGTAAAACATCAATCAATCATCATCATCATCATCCAGAAATGTGTGGAATGTGAAAAATTGACCAAATATGATCCCTTCTATGAACTCCTATAATGACCTTCTCATTTGTAGACAGTAACTTCCTGGGTCATGACTTGTATGGTGGTGGCTTGAATCATGAAAAGGCCAAGAGAGCACTGACACAGAGTAAGGTGTTTCAATCATTGTGGATCTTAGTCTTATTGTGAACTGATTGTGGAATGGCAAACTAATCAGCATCATGTACGGTGCATGCAGAGAACATAATGGAGTAACTGTTACCAGTTTGAAACGAAGCAGGAAGCCATTTGTATGAAGGATCAGCCACAAAAACCTAATGTCAAAACTCAAAGGTGCCAATCTTTCTGAATGTACATGGAATGTACACGATGTAACTGTGACACATACCACAAGTCACAATGTCTGAAAATAACATTATTTCATTAATGAGTTAATTTACAGCTATTTGTGTTTCACAGTTTCTTATTCTGCAATGCAAAATTAAAATGCGACTACTTTTAGCATTTTATCAGAAATGCTAGACGTGTGATAAAAAAATATGATCTTGTACCTAACAAACTGAAGAACATTTATTCTTCATAAACATGATTCCTCGAAATATGTACAGGTCTAACTGGGTTCATTCAATTCTGGAATTTTAATTGATGGGCAATTCCAATCCCAAAATTGCTCATTTAAAAAAATGGAATTGGAATCGATAGATTTGGAATTAATATATTTGATGTAGAATTGACCAAATGGAATTGACAATATGGAAGTGACCCACGTCTGGGTCTAACTCAACAGAAGATAACTCCAAGAGATATGTCTCATGTAAGTCGGCACAGGGAACTTTCACCACCCGAGCCTTTTAGCTAGCAGGCCCATTTGCCGATGCTCGGGCCCATTCCCCACTGAAGCTTGAGCTTATTCGCAAGTCACAATTTTAATGGTTTAATAGCGCTTTTATTATTAATATTGAGTGATATTGTTGTGAATAAAACAACAGAAAGGGAAATAATATAATAATTATCAACAATGTCATTAAAACAAAACATTTATTACAGTTATTGGCTTTACATATTTTATAACAGAAAATGGATTTAAACGAATCACTTAGGAATGGCTTGAAATTTCGATCAACACGTCATAAATCCTTTACAGTTGACAAAACATTTATTATATTATTGTTATTATGCAAACACAGTCTGTAATGTACATGAGGTCATTTATTGGCATCATCGATATATATATATATTATCATATTCATGCAAGAATCATTTTCATATGTTTGTTGTTGGTCTGTAAACTTAGCCGACTTCTTTCAGCAGTAGAACATAATCTAGTTCCTCATGTGATAAGCAATCCCAGAGATCAATTTTTTTGCGCTTCTGGTCTTGTAGCATGTGCGCTGATCCCACCTGAGTTGGTCATTGGACACAAACTGGACTTGTCTGCTAATAAAGCATGCTTTGTTATGTAACAGCTGCTCCCGCTATATTTACAATTAATAGTGTGGAAAGCACCAAATGATAATAAATGTTGATAAAATGTCCCGCTTAATATATAAGGGGTGAATGGGCTCAACCATGAGTAAATTTTAGGTGGCGAAAAGGCCTCAGTGGCAAGTGTTCCCATTCCCCTGCGAGTCACACTTTCATATGCTAGCAAGTGTAGTTTTATTTTCGGTAGAAAATCAGTCATGAACTATAATGAAGTTTAGTTAAATAAAATTTCGAATATAATACAAAGCAATCAGAATAAGTTGCACTTCTTCATTTGTCATTTAAAAAGTCTGATGCTATGCCAAAAATATGTTCTTGGTTGATCTTAATGTCAACTGCCACTAGTAAATCCTGGAAAAAAACTGTTTATGGAACTATCACCAATACAGTTGAAAATTATCAGCATTGTTACAGTGGAATTAGCCTTGTGTATAAAATGTGGGAGGAAAAAATGTTGGATGAAATAATTTAAACACATTGGTAAAACAGATCTTTTAAATTAAAGCCACATTTTGATGGCAAACAGTTGTGGCAATTAATGCAGAATATTTGTGAAATATGACGGTCATCCAGAGGGCAGAACCAGATCGTATTTCTTTACTATGGGCCAGGACAAGATCGTACCGATCCATCTAGGAGCAAACGGTGATGAAAATAATCAAATTGAGACAAACTGATATCGTTATCATTGGCCACAATCAACAAATAATCAACACTGGCTTGGCTGTCATCTGGATAATTACTTGCTGACCACACAATGAATGAAAATTAGTTGGTTTCTGGGTTTACCGGAAATGTTCACTAACGTCTGGATTAGTCACAATCAGTAGTGTTATCATAATGCAAATCTAATCTGAAAAGAAGATAAAATGTCATACACGTTGGAACACACCACTCCAATTTTGTAAATGTTCATTTATTCGTGGATAACGCCAGTAATCTCATTGGCCAGGCCAGAGAATGATATTCAAAGATGAAGACATTTTCCTTGGTCATCGTCCCAGACATAGGAACATAAGAAATCCACGAAAAAAATATTACTGATGATTTTATGTCCTTTGTGCCAGAAGTGAGTGGCGAAGAAATGTTGCACACACAAACACGCACACAGAGAGGGAGAGAGAGATTATTCAACACTATCTGGATGTGTGATGACCTAAGTGCAATCACTGTTGGTCCAATCTTTTACCTGTTACTTCCAGTTAATTGTATGTCATGTGGAACCACATCTTATTTTGGGAGGAAAACTGATGTAGAATTACAATTCATTCTGATGGGCATACTCCAGGATGTACCTCCACTTTAGTCCCCAACATGAGAATGAAAGATCGTATGGTTCCCCAATACAGCTCTATAATACCGAATACAGATAATTAGCTCTAAATTGGTGGATTAGTTATATCTGCAATCTAATAACCGAATTTATTGAAATTAACCACTGAACACCCAGAATCTGACGTATACATTCTCCAAAAGAAAGCCTGGGACTCATAACATAACACTTTATAAGAAAAATTACAACTATTTAAATATCACAGAAGCACACAGTGAGCTTTATTTGGGATTAATATGTACACAAGATATATCGCCTCATTTTGATGAAAAAATATGCACTAACAAAAAATATTTTCATTAAGTTCAATGGAACATATTCAACATCACAGGAAGTGTTGTGCTAAGGAAATTTCTGTCAAAGGTGGGCAAAATGATAACAAATAAGTCTGGTTTGGTTTATAAACTATTCAACACTTCGGTGACACAGCATGTAAAGAGACGGGCTCCACACAACACAACTAGTCTGTATAGTGGAGGAAGAGAAATCCAGACAGCCAACCAAATTCTACTCTAATTAGACGATGTTTTGCTATACAAAGATAAGAGTCCCCAGTCTGATAATGTTACAAAAATACTGTACAAAGTGTTAACTAAATATCAATAAGTGGAACACTCTCTCGTCGACAGAACTACAACTATTAAAAGGATATGCCGTTTATCTTCTTTTGCTACGTTGCATGCAGGCTTATGTGTGTGTATGTATCCACGTGCACATACATCTATCACACACGACATACCTACTAGCTCGCCCTTTAGAAGACCACCGGCTTCCATCTCTACTGCCCTCCTAGCATCCTCTTCCCTTGCAAATTGCACAAATCCAAAACGACGGAACAGTGAGACGCCTAGTTTAAACAGAACCAGACAGCAATCATAAACATATGTGCTGCTTAAAACACTGGCACATTCAATACAGGATGATAATTTAATCTGGCATCCACCTTCGGTTCATTTGCACAAATAACATAATTTAACTAGTAAATGCTAATTCAGGTTCTAGTTTCAACACCTCAATATACAGAACTGTGAAAATTTGAGTTACGCGAAAGTAAGATTTCTAGTTTTTCCTATGACTGATCACCCAACAACCTCCGACAACTATCATTTCTGCACTCCAATGGGTATAAACAATGTTATGTACCAATTCATTCCTTTACCCATGAAAACAAGATCAGCCTTTTGGAAGTATTTGCACAAACCAGCAATATGAACGAGTATCATGAACTCGGATGGATCGGCTCACACTTAAGCGGAAGTGGATTTGCATCCGAATTAGTTGCACATAGTATCATACACAAGACTTCCTGTGATAATCGGATCCCGGATTATCTGTAACTTTTGCTAAAAGCCTAAGACCAGAAGCATCAACTAGTACAGGCAAGAAAACTAAACAGAAAAGCATGGCTTTGTTATGGAAATGTGAAATTCACGAAACATTTTAAATCCCCATCCCCAAAGGAAACCCACTAATTTCCAAAACCACAAACTACAGATGAAGAAAGGATTCAATGACACTGCTAGAGTATCACAGAATGCATGCATTATCAGAAAGAGCTAACTATTGTTCATAGTACTTAAAGCCAGATAACATTTAGGACTCTAAGCAAGAGTCACATGATCTCATAAAAAGTTTATAGTCATTTTGAGTTATCCTGACCAATAAAGCATAATACTTCGAAAAACGTGAAATTAACTACATTAAAAATGATTAAACTTGCACACACACACACACACACAAGTTTTTTTTAATAATTGCAATGAAGGCATATGCAAGACGATTTAAGAAATTGGGCCTTGGTGCAAATATAAGTCTCAACATGATGTAAGAGCATTTATTGTTACAAAACCACAACATTTATGAACAAAATAAGACAGACTGGTTCTGATTTAGTAAAGCTTTAACTACGAAGGGAACGACGCAAAAACAAATGTAAGTGGCTGCACACGCCTCCGGACTGAGGTCGACTACTTAAACCAGTGTTAAGTTCAAGTCTGTTAAAATGGACAGAGTCCAAATTTGATAAGCAGATAGTTACCAAGAATTCGGCCATATTTCTTGTAGATGTCATCAATTTCCTCTTGGCTGATCTTATCCGTTGGTAAATTTCCAATAAAAACTCGGGCATTTAACATTTTTGGATCCTCGCTGTCGGTTCGGGTGCTCAAAATTGGGCTACGGGATCGAGTCATGCGTCTGGAGTGCGAGCGATCGCGGCTCCTGCTACGACTGCGGCTACGACTGGAGCTTCGCTGCCTATAGTGCCGCTGTCTGTCGTATCGGCGATGGCCCTGCTCCCATCTCTCACGGGATCGCCCGCGCTCCTCATCCCTCTCAGGCGATGCTAGAGATGACATCTTCAAATCGAAATTTCCACTTTATGAAAAATAAAAAGATCATTCAACGCAAAACACACAAGATCGATTTCTCTTCGACAATGGCGCGAAGGATGTTTTATCCACCTGCTCTGGAGAAAATAAAACGTGAAAATCAAAAAGGTGCTGCTGTCAAAAACACACACGAGACGCTTCACCAAAAATCGGAAATCTATTGTGACATGCTGTATTCCTGTTACTTACATGAATGTTACTTTGTATTTTCTTTGAAGTGTTCAGCCTGAAACAGAAAAAAACAACATGTTAGAACACAAAACACACAACTGGTTCATTGGTTTTATTCAACAAATTAGACAACAACAAGACAATGTAAATTATGTACATGCTTAATTTAATCACCTACCCCTTTCACGAGATATTTCAGTATTCCTTACAGCTGATCACGACGACCCGTGGCTGTATAGAGGAAAATAATAATTTACTGTACGTGACTGGCTGAAGTTTTATTTCTATTATTCATAGCTGACGACAAGACTATTTGGTGTAAAATACAACCCCCCCAAAAAACAATTAGATTTCTAATTTATTTTCAACTTTATTCCTTGTAAATAATAACAGTAATAGGTGACATTTATATGGCACTGCTCTACAGTACTATTATCCCTGACTCAGACCTGTCCTAATCCAGCACACATATCAACTCCCAAAGCAGCATACATGATGGATTGAAAGATGGTTCATTAACAGAAATTTAAAAAAATTCGGAGCAAGGCCATTTTTACATTGGGTCAAGGGAATGCTTGAAGGAATGAAGCCCAGTGGGCAGTGCACCAAAAACAAAAAATTCTGGAAATCATCAATCAGCCATTCAGATGGATATAATTTTAAGCAAATCACTGTATAAAAATATCCACATTTTATACTTAAAATAATATGCCAAAACATAAATATCACCATGGTGTGTACAGAGACATATCAGCTTCGGTGGAATTTATTATTTTAATCCTGTCTCCACGAATCTGAAATGGACCATCACCAACAAGAAACATAATAGCATGGATATATTTTGGAGGATGAGAAGGATACCACCAAGAATGCTGTATGGCAATGAAACATATATTGTCTTTCCCTCAATCATCCTCCATCATATTACATAAAACAGTTTTTGACCAGAATAAAAAATTTCAGTACAAGCTCCATCTTCTTCAAGATGTCAACTAACAATAACTCATTCCATCAGTGCATGAAAATGACTAATTGTGATACACCGAGTTAGTCAAATTTTCAACAGATTTAACTCCTGATAGTAAATGTTTATGTGTGTGAGAGGGTGTGTAAGTGTAAGCAGACAACGCAACTAAGTGAATAAGTAAGCAAACAAACAAGTGGTTTGCTTAATCTTATGCAGATTGCATCTGGTACACAAGATCAAGAACACAAACACAGGTAAGAGGACCCAGTTAGAAGCCTGAATACTGCAATACGTGTTAGCCATTTATTCAACAGAATTTTTTTACTACACGTGTTCTATAAGATTGTTATCTTATACAACTGATGGTATCTATAATATAGGTATTGTCAATTGTTAGTGGCCCAACATAAAGGGCACTAAGGACTGCCCAGGACAGATGAAAGGGCAACTGATTTTTCATTGTTTTTCTCCCATTAAAAACATACTGATAAGCAACAATGTATATATAATGCCATACTTCTCATCATCACAGTACACAATTAATCAAAAGAAACCGATGTCAGATGTTATCCTCACCATCTACAGCCAGTATAATGTGAGTACTTTATTAGACAGCAAAAACCCTTTTGTTCATGGGTGTAGTTCAGCAATGATGCAAGCAATCATTGAACAGTGAAGTGCCAACCTAACACTCAACCAATCAAGCATCAGCAGCTTGGTCTTGCTACATCTGAGTTTTTAAAATGCCACTAATACAGACATGAACAACAATAACAAATGTAAAGTAGAAAAGAAAAACCAGCAATTTAATCTGAACAGGTGAATAACTCGATAAATAGTTGAGAATCATAGCCGATCTGCCCTACACAAGTAATTTGTATGTTTAAATCTGTAAACTCTGATCTTGCATCCTTGTCAGAGTGGTTTCTGGCAAATAAACTGTCACTGAACATTGGGAAAAGTAACTATGACAAAAAATGTCATAGAAGTCTGTGCTAATTATACTGATGAGAAACTACAATTGCATGATCATATAAATTAAGATATAAAATAAACTAGAGCTCATTATATGCTGCAAGAAAGGTAAAGCATATATTGAATACCAATCACCTAATTATGCTATATTATTGTTTGAAATATTTATGTATTGATTATGCAACCTCACTCTGGGGTCCTCACTCACACCACATACCGGTAGATAAATAAAATATTTATTAAGCAGAAAAATGTTATCAAACTGTTACAAAAGCTCCATATAATGTGCACACCAGCTCATTGTTTAAGAAATTACATATTTTGAAACTACATGATATATATATATATATATATATATATATATACTTCAGGTTGTTAAATACATGTACAATTTATCCCAACAAGCCCTGCCTGTCCCACTTAGGGATAAATCACCACATTTAATGACAACATACAAACCCATGACACCCAAAACAAGTCTGAAATTTAAAAGATAGGATGCTCCCATAAACCAATGAAATATCTTAGTAATATTTTGCTGATCATGCATCATCTGTCAATGAACAGGCTTCATGTAGAGCCTGGTATATGCTGACAAGAATCACAAGATGAAGGTGGAACACTTCCAGGGTTCCTATCAGAAATCAATATTAAAAATATAAAAAAACTCCACTACAAAATTCTCTGACTACTTATAGTGTATAACTGTATTTATGCTATCTGGTTTGTTTAGACTTAGCATTCATAATACCTGGGACATATGGCAGAAAGGGTGTCCCCTTAGAACAGATACAAGCCAAATTTGAAGGACAAACTGGAAGTTTGCAATGCAATGCTTGACCCACTGGGTTAACACGATGCCCAGTATTTATATGGCTAAATTAGGCTGCATAAGACCATATAAGATTCCCATCGGACAGGCAAAGAAAGTAAATGGTGCTAGAAATTGATCCACCATCCCACTCATATATTGCTGGCGAGCACATTTAGTTAACCAACCTGCATATTTCTAACATAAATTCAACTGACCAATGCCTGCCTAGCCTGAACTGAGGAGATTATTAGTACTACTGGCTATTGTGTGGTCCAGGATCTCTGTTCCAAGATACCACCTGATGACTTCTTAATCTCCACAATGAAACCGATTTGCTCTTCTTTGGTGGTCTCATCATAGATAATGGTGTAGCAAGCAAATGCACTGATGTCACCCTTTCTTTGGGGGTAAGCAGCCATGTGGAAACAGCATCTAGGCTATCTTTGTGGCACTCATGGCAAAATTATTAGTAATTCAACGGCTTGGAAATATAACTCTTAATAGATCGCCTATCTTAGTGATCTTATTGTAAGACAAGTGACCGAGTGCACATTTAACAAGTTAAAGTATCTCAAGGCCATCTTCGTTTTAATTTACACCAGAGATGGAATCATAATGATATGCTACTGCTAGACCACGGAGGCACCCTGCACTTACACAGAAATTCTGGCCTTGGCAGCAATCACTAGCCACATAAGAGATCATCATGAAGAATCAGTGCTGTCCATTTATATTTGACAATTTCTCCTGTGATTATGCCTGGACAGAGCAGTGCACTGACACTATTTAATTGTGTGTGTGTTCTACTATAGTCATTAGGGTTCCTCATAGACCCAGAAAGTTAAGGGTACCAGGGACTCCCTGTGAAAAATTTTAAATTAAGAGTCCCAAAATTTACAATCCATAATCGTTGATTTTATTGGCTCAGTTGCCAAATCTGGACAACCAGTCTCTCTCCCGACTTCTGAGGAGGTCAATCCCTGGTGCTCCACCTCCCAGATCTATCCAGTCGTTGATACGTACACCACTTTTCTGAAACCGATATCAACCCGACACATATTGCATTGTACCACTAAACTCAGTGGTTTTATTGTGAAAAATCTTTAAAAGGTAAGTTAGAAAGGCATGCAAACAAGATATTGATTTTATCATTCTAAGTGACTCCGACTGGCCTTCATTCACTGTGACGAGTTGTGGCAGACATCCACATAGCTGCCAACATTTGAAAAGTAATAATTTTCATACGAAATGTGAGATACGGCTAACACGACACTGTGCATAATAAAAACGTGCAATTTATCAAAACCAAAACAATTTAACATCCTAAGTATTCTTTTGTGAAAGGACCAACTACCTTTTCATTTAATCAGATATTCCCCACATTTAATAACAATTAAGTCATCATGCACAAGTCTGCACTTTCAGTACATGATTACTCTACACATTCTACACTACACTAACAACTTCATAGGATTGCTATATTATTTATTATCATGATATTAACATAAAGTGCAAAAACAAACATTGATCGAACAAATAAACATGAAAGGGACAGAGAAATCTACCATATAAACAAGACCATGCACTTTAAATTTACTGCAAACAAAAACTACTGGCCAATCAGGAGAGAGTATTTGAGCCACTTGACCATCATAATACAAAATGGATGTTTATCAGCCAAGATCACCAAACTCTCTCCCATCCTTCAAGCATGGTTCTTACATTGAATAAACATTTATAAATATGACACCTGAAATGATTATGGCAGTATATTTTAGCATTATTTCAGATCAGTAAACTATTGGATGATAAATATTTGTCATTTATCATGACCCATTTTCTGCTGAAAATCGGTCCTAAATCCAGCCTACAATTGGGAACAGTGCTTTTTAGCGATGGCTGGTGAGGTATCGGCGCGGTTGTTTTAAACTATGATACTTTTTCTACTGCGAAGAGCTCCAAATCATTCTACAGTAAACGAACAAGAGACTACCTTGCTTCAACATGGCAGTAGCCCGGTCGGGCTAGTGTTTTAGACTACTCACTAGCCTGAAGACAAAATCCACACATCCCAGGCATCTGGGCTACCAATTTTTCCGGCCATGAACCACTACCATATTTTTTTGCTATCTCTGTAGCAGGAAACGTTGTACGAAAGAGAGCATCTCCTGCATAGGTAAAATACATTGCCCCAAAAAAATTCAGGGTCCTCCTTAAAAAATGCACCATTCCAATTTGCTGCCACAACAAAGGCTTTCAAGCCCTGCGGTCTAGAGCAACTGCCGTGTGATGAGCACCTCAGAGGCTGTACTGAATAAGCGACGAGGATATTCGCCGAAATACAAGCTGTGTGCGGCTAAGACAGTGACAGAACTGCCCCATATCATATGGAACTATTACTGGAAAAGCCAGATTTATCGTAGTTTTCAGAGTACGGGCATAATGGTGTAATGAAGAACAGAAAATTGTAATGATTCCGCAGAAATCGTAACGGTTGGCAGCTCTACATCCATGTGTGTGTTATTAATTCAGTGCCTACCCTCGCTAAACTGCGTCTGACTACCCCCCAGTGGCACGTGGTTTGACAGCCTGATAGATCAACAATACTGAAAACGCCTTGTAAAAATCGAGCAGTTACTCACAATTATCAAAACTTGTCTGCAATTGACTATTGTTTTAAGCTAATAGAAAATGTACTTCCTTTTAATTTTAAGTACATGTCATCGACAACAACAGCCGATTATTAACTGTAAACAAACACGGATGTCCGCAATCTCCCATACATACTTTCCATTATAAACGGGGCCACTGGAATATTCACATTCCTCCATTACCAGGAAACATACAATTAGGTAATGGCCACAAAAATGTACAGTACTCACCAAATATAAGCGGAGCTAATCCGGTAAGAAAAAGGGTATATATCTGCCTATATAGTCTGTACTATATCATAGGATTGGTACGTTGTCTTCCCTCTCGTCGCCCAATCTCACCGGATATTGCAAAAACGGTGCTGCACCAAGCAAACAGTTGGAAACTACCCGAACTGTTACTCCGATATACGAAAATAATAACAATGGATATGACGGCTGTTTTATACGAGAATTACAATCTCTTAACTTTAAATCTGACATTTTGCCGATATAAACAAAGGACACAACGGACCAGAAATGTTGTGCATCTGGACACACATTTGTGAGTTCTGAGGAACACTGGTCATGCATGAACCTGACATTCCTCTCAGTTTTGCCCGGAACATCATTATTGTATGTGGTCAACACAGCTTCCATGTATATTCTTCTTACTAATTAAACCCCAAAATCGGGTAACCATGTAAACACAAACTTAATACAATGTTTCAAATCCATCTAAAATAATTAATTTAGGTATACATCAGAAAAAGTAACTAACCATATTAAGGTAAGTCATTATTAAAATTATCCAAAAAGGTAATGGTCAGTAAAGAGCAGATATGTTGGCTGATCATCAGTAATATAAATTTGCATGGCTATTGATAATGTCATCATTTACATATAGTTTCTTCAGGTGCACTTATGACATACAAATTTATACTTTATAAATGTTGAATATTGTGGCTGGACAAATTGCTTTATCTTGCTGGTTTGTAGTTTTGTTTTGCACTTTACCACATAACATTCAACATATTCAAAGGACGTAGACAGCAAGATTATGTCTGGAAGCACTTTGTTGTTTTTCTTAAACATTATTAAACAGATGAAAATATTAATAATTTAATTGTATCCCTGTACAAATGTACTTGGTGATATCATGGCTTACACATTGTTATGCTTTGCACCTTAAAATAAACACATATGGAAGTTTCTCCCATGTTTCTGCAATTTCTCCCTGGCAGAAAGGTATTTCTCCCCATGGCAAAGTGGGGTGCAGATGAGGTGTACATGCTTAGTATTTAAATACTGTTTAAACACATTTGAATTTATGTAGCACTCTTGTTAGGAAATATTTTACACCAATACCTTCAAATAGTGGCCATTCAGCACCCACATATTTGATGAAATTTTCTCCTATTGTTTACCATTAACCCAAGTCAAAAACTGTGATGCAAAATTTTAAAATACCTGAGAATACAATTACATTAATATTGAATGTAATTACATACAATTGTGATAACATTATAAAGTAATCACGAATAAATGCAGGCAAGTAATATATTTTCCGTAACTGGACAGGTATTGGTTGAGGTAACTGAGGTCATAGACAATATTTAATACTAACTAAACATTATCTCCAGTTTGGAAGCCAGTGTGAGTGATGCTGGTTACCATCAACAACAAGATCACAGCTGGACAGACTTTTGATGCAGATAAACGCCCCATATTCACAAGCACACGAAGGACTAATATTCCAGTTAAATACATCACCTAACATGTGAACAGAATTGGAATTGCTTACATATTTGGGAAATACACATTTAATGAAGAGATGCATCATGTGAGGTGTGGTTATACTATTACAGCCAGGTAATGTCTATGTGATATACAGAATAATTATAATATATTCAAAAAACACAGTTCAGAAATTAGCTCCAGGTTGGGATGGGAATGAAACCAAATAGATGTTTGTGTAATCGTGAAACTAATCACTGATTATGATTACAAATGTAATTGATTCCGATTAAGATTACAGTACATCTAGAATAGACAGTTACGATTACTTGAGATCATGTAACTGATTGTGATTACCAAATACCCCCTAGCACAGGGATCACAAACTCTTCTCCATCCAGATGAATCAAGTCACAGATGCTGTGGCTTGGCCATCCTTGAAAACCCACCTGCCCCCAGACTCAACCTACTAACCGAGACCAATATTGGGTCATTGACATAAATCTGAAAGCCTGGTAAGCATAAGCACTTTGTGTTACGTAGGCCATTAGAGGATGTACAACTTTATTTGTGGACACCGAGTCCAGACCAGTAGCAAGAAAACAGAATGTTTACATTTAATGGGACCTAGTGATCACTAACTATATATTAGTAGAAACACAAAAATACATGATATATTTATTACATGATAATGATGGGGAATGGATTGATTGCCATCCAATATGTTCATGACCTGAGACTTTTGAGACAGTTTGCCAGTCATTTAACTAGACACTTCGCCACTCACACATATATTGACATTTTCTACACAGATCCACAATACCAAAGTAGATATAAATACATTGTGCATGGCAATACATTATTTTTATTCATTCAACTCGATATTTACAAAAAAATTATATGTATAGATAATTGACTAACAAAATGTCTCCATAACCCATAATGGTAATAATTAAAGCTCAATAGAGTAAAGGAGGCAAACTTCGGGCAGGTGGGTAACTTTGTTTTGACATCACTCATGCTTCATAACTGACTCTCAGCTACGTATATCTTGCACCAATAAAAAAAGTTTTTTCACCTTGTATAATGAAGCACGTTTTCCTGTTTGCATACATTGATACAACATTTCAAGACACACAAGAGTTTGGCGAAACCAGTAAAAAACAAATTGTCCCATGTTTTGTTCATACCTGGTTATATCATATATTGGTAGGTAAGTAGATGTTTGAATTTTCACTTAGTGTGAATGTATTAATTGATAAATGCTTCGATATAATAATCTAAAAATAAATTATTGACTGCCCGAATTTACACGACATGATGGTCACGTCTTCGCACAACCTATAATCATCGCAAAATCAATACTGGCTAACTGAAAACATGCCGTATCATAACGTTAACGTATAGACTTTCATTTGATATCAAATGAACCATTATAAGTGCATCGAGCAATTACCCCGAAGTCTTAAGGCCAAACGTGCCGAAGTTTGCCTCCTTTACTCTATATAGAACCAGGGATAGAGTAGGTGAGACGAAGATAGTCACAGTGAGACACTCAACAGACAGTCAATACTCATTTAAAGTGAACCTACTACCTAGGCTTAGTTGAAGAACCAAACTGGCAAATACTGAAATACAAATCTAGATCTAAATATAATACTAGATCTAGATAACTAGTACTCTACGATATGCAGTGTGGGTCTATCTATACAGAATACAACCTCGCCAATTTTACCCTGTACATCGCGACACATACGATGATTATGTGTGTGTGTGTGCACCGTTCGAAATCCAAGCTTTGATGATACTTGATAGCCTAACCGGCGAAGTAAACCAACTTAAACAACGATAGTATAATTTTTCTATCTGTCAATTTAATCAAGTTTAACGTCAACAATCACATAGGGAATGATTAACGTACATATCTTACGGATTCTATTACATAAAGTTATAAAATGCACCTTATAAAATTCTGTATTACTCCGATCCAAAGTCAATTCTCCTCATGTAGCCGCACATATAATAATGCATTCTCGTCTGAAATCTCGCAGTGGACTGTTACGCGGCGCTTAAGTTAATATTGACCCGTTTTCACACTATTATTGCCAATAGTTGTTCTCATATATAGCCTTTAAATCAACTTCTTTATAGATTTTATAAGGTGACGTAGAAGTTTTATTTAATTTTACTGGTATCATTTTAGTTATTGCTGATGCTACTGTTGATGAAAGGAGGATCAAATTATGACGAAATATTCTTGGGGCAAACAAACTAAGGACGAATTACCCAGGCACACTTTTGTACTTTTGAACGAGATCTGGGACGAGATCAAAGTGCGACAGTACAATATGGCGACATCAATAGAGATACCGAGGCGTTTGCCACTGCTTTTGGTGGCAGATAATGTCCTCCTGCCAGGATCGTCTATGAGAATACCTGTACGGACGATGAGAAAGTATGAGTTATGTTTCTGTAGTATTGTTTAAGCATGACAGTTGGTTATTTTGTTTAAATTATACACTTTAGCAGATTATGGTGGCGTTAATAAGTTAATTCGGCACACTTCTGATTCGGACCAGAGAACTCGATCAACACTATTTTATTTTTGCACATTGTGACTCGTTACCCACAATTATAAGACACAATTAAAAGTAGATATACTTGTCCAATGAATATGAAATGTCACAAAAATTCAAGTAATAATTTTCAAAGCAATAATGATAATCATAATCACTGATAATCATGTCGTGGACGTGGTGGTCATGGATGATGTACAAATAATAGGAATTTTCAATCACAGAACATCCAAATCATAAAGTGCAGCACTCAAAGTTTATAAATCAAATATTTTAACAGATCTGGTCATATATACTGTCACGTTGTTAAACAACTTAACCTTCATGAACTTCAATGGGCCAACACATGCTCCCTATTACCAGGCAGTATCTTTTACATCCTGTCTCAGTGTCTGCATTCCCACTCCATGTCATGTTGTTAAATGGTTTAACTTTCAAATGGTTGCAGCTCACGTCTTAAGATTGGATCTTCATGCAGGATATTCTGCTAGGTGTTACTGCAGCATCAGTGGTACATGTAGGAGTGATGGGTTGGGACTTACCCTCCGGCACAACTGAATTAAAATGACCATTTCTGGATTTTGCAGAATGATGAAGGAATTCACAGTTCCTTTGGTAAGATCTGCCAGTGTGGGCTTTAATAGTGTAATTCTGGTTCTGGTTGCATATGAACAACATCCCCGATTTCAAGAGGTTTTAGGTCTTTCCTTTGAATATTGAGATGATCTGCCTTGATTGTGCACATTTGTTCTCTGCAGGGTTTCAGGCATTTGCCTTGCACAGTAAGACTAAGAGGCACAAGCATCATGTTTCCACGAATTGATAAATCTCACTTGACATTCCAGGCCAGTACACTAAATCTTGAGCTTGTTGTAAGCACGAATTAATATCCATATAACCTGAATACACCTTGTGTTTGATCTGTTGGCGCATTGATAGTGGGATGCCTATTTGCTCACATCTGAGCACTCTACCATCCTAGACAGTGAGCTCATGATAACTGTAGTAAGAAATGATGGACTGCAGTGCTGAATTTCGATCATTTGGCCATCCATTCATTATGATGTTCTTTAGTTCACACATGGTTGGATCACATTGTGTAGCATAACGTATATCATTCAGACGATGATCCTTAATACAGAGTAGTGACACGTTATTTACAGACTAGTTCTTCCACTGGTTTATGCATCTCCATGGTCTAGCAGTAGTGTGTTAGACCACTGATCATTACCACCATGTTCAAATCTTGGCGTGGGCATATCTGAAGGTTGGTTCATCTTTAACTTCACTTCATTACAGGGTTGGCTTTCTTACTAAGCATGTACACCTCATCTGCACCCCACTTTGCCATGGGGAGAAATACCTTTCTGCCAGGGAGAAATTGCAGAAACATGGGAGAAACTTCCAGATCTGTTTATTTTAAGGTGCAAAGCATAACAATGTGTAAGCCATAGTATCACCAAATACATTTGTACAGGGATACAATTAAATTATTAATATTTTCATCTGTTTAATAATGTTTAAGAAAAACAACAAAGTGCTTCCAGACATAATCTTGCTGTCTACGTCCTTTGAATATGTTGAATGTTATGTGGTAAAGAGCAAAACAAAACTACAAACCAGCAAGATAAAGCAATTTGTCCAGCCACAATATTCAACATTTATAATGTATAAATTTGTATGTCATAAGTGCACCTGAAGAGACTATATGTAAATGATGACATTATCAATAGCCATGCAAATTTATACTACTGATGATCAGCCAACATATCTGCTCAAATATAACTAACTAATCTGCTGAGATTGATAACCCCCATCAGTGTCACATTAATCTAGTCAATATGAAGTCTATCTACCATATTATAATTAGGCAGTGGAGATACTTCCCTATGCTATGGTGTAATAAAAATCATACATCACTCAGTGGGTGAGTGTTATTACACAGCAGCATCTCTTCACAGTGATCCTGTTAAAGTCTCTATTAATTGAGTATTTTCATGGAAAGTATTTCTGCCATATCAGCAGAAACTGGGTAATTACCATGATGGGGAGAAACCTGCCAACCCTGCTTCATTACCTTTGGAGGTTGCTGGAGTATTTAGCCTACCATGTGCACAAAAGTGGCTGTAAAACACTAATCATCATCATCTTGTAATGAAGCTCTTGCCACATGGAGGTTCATTAACTGAAGTCACTGCATGCATGGCCAGCCACATATATACACAAGCACCAACCCAAGAGCTCTAAAAACAAATAGCAGACCAATCAGATCAATTGATTTTGGCTACAAACAACACCAGTGTATGATTACCATAATATAAAGATAGGCTTTTGACAGTTTATGATAATATCATGTCATAAACTGCCATAAATCTGTTTATGACATGACATCATACACCATGGTTTTTGACATTGTGTCATAAACTTGCAAACCCTGGTAATGAGTTTTTGTATGCAGTCTAGTGATTCCTGTTCAGATTCAGACCACACTCAGGGTACCTCTTTCTTAGTGAGCATGTATAGTGGCTGTAGGACATCAGATAAGTTAGGGAGAAATTTAGCAAGATAGTTCACCATTCCAAGATATTGACACAATTCTTGGAGAGACTTGGGAGCTTACATGTTCACTATTGCTTTGACCTTATCAGGGTCAGATTTAAGAACATCTTTAGAGATGAGATGACCCATGAACATGGTTTTGTCCAATCTTAATTGCAATTTTGATTTGTTCAACTTGATGCACATCTCTTGGCAGCATTTGAGAAACAATTCAAGATTCTGATCATGTGGTGTTCCTGTGAATTAGCACATGATATACATATTGTTACCCCAGGCAATCCTTCTAAGGCAATCCTTCTAGAGCATCTAGAAGTTTCTTCTGAAATATTTCTGTAGAACCACAAGTTCTGAATGGTAGATGGCACCATCTGTCTTGAATTTTTGACGAACTGATTTAGGAATGCAACGAGATGGCACTACTACAGGACTCACAGAGTCCTTGATCTTCAGATGATGAGGAGTTCCCAATGTGCCTATGGTTGATGCATCAAACATGCCATCATACCTATTACTGATATCCACTACCACAATCTTGTAGACGTTTTCTTTGTTTACAGTAATCAAGTACATCTGCTTTGAAGCATGATAACCAAGTAAAGGCATAAAATCACCCTCATAAACATCAAAGTTCACAGAACACTTTTTGTTGTTCTTTGGGTTACAGATTGTACGACAACATTCACCACATGAAGATAACTCTGAATTGTTCCACATTCTTAATTTCTTCACATTGCTGGATATGTTGCTTGCATATTTTGATGGTAACATATTTACAGATTACCCAGTATCAATTTGGAAAACAACATTTTCCTGCCCCATGACCATATGACATTTGACAGTTTTGTCATCTTTTGAAGTATTGTCGATGGAATAAATCCATTCCTCACTTCAAGAGTTGCCAGTGACAAGATGGACTCTCTTGTCAACTCTTCTGTCACTTTTCTTGGGACACTTGACAGCAAAGTGGTTCTTTTGTTTGCACAGGTTGCAAGTTTTTCCGTATGCGAGACCTTCTTCATTCTGTGTTTATAGTTGCAGTATTTGCGTTCCCGTTCTTGTTTGTTGCAATCTCTTGAAAATTTCCTTTTATTTGGTTCCTGCCTTGCACCTGTATCCCTCCTAACTGTAACCTTGTTAACAGTTTCAGGCTTGGGTGATCATGCATGAGAGTTAGCATTTTCAGCTGCTTTGCAAGTGTCTATGCATGTTTTCAAAGTTAAATCACGTTCCTTCAGTAATACAGCTTGAGTATCTGGATCTCGAACTCTCAGAATTATTTGATCACACACTATGGACTTAACACAGTTCTCAGTGTTGGCATGTTTTAACTAAACCCCGTATGTTGGCTAGGAAACACTCAAAAGTTTCATCCTCTTGTTGTACTCTCTAGTTAAATATATATCTTTCATAAGTAATGTATCGAATTTGACAATAATTTCATCTGTTGTTCATTCTTCTTTTGGTGTATCAAATGTGAAAAACCATTATACACCCGGAGTCCCTCATCTCCTACTGTAACAGTAACACTGTCTGATATGCTCTTCGGTGGGTAGATAAGTTGGTTATTACATTTGTCTGTATTGTCCCTATATTGAGTGCTTGAGGAGGATGTATAGGAGGAAGTTTGTTGAGTCACACCAACCCAGATGTAACAAAATCAAAACAATTACAGGAATTAACTTTGGCGATAAAGGTTGACAACAATGTATATTGCAATTAAGTTATTCACACCACAAAGACATCTATGAATAGTGTTAAATGTGATGCACACACTGAGAGCAGCAGTATAACTTGACACATGACATGATACCTTTCTGACATGTGGTATAACGAATAATTCTTCTTCCCTTTTCGAAAGTTCCTGGTTCGTTTCAATCAACTGGTGCTCATCGCTCCCATCATGTTACGTAATCTGAGACTGGCGTAATATGGTTTAATGTCCAAATATAGAATATAATTACAATGTAGAAGAGAAACACATTCGTCATCATTTACAACTAATAGTCAGGTAAACTCCACTAGCTTACAGCCAATCAGGGCCGTTTTTACATAAACTGTATCATGTGATGTAATATATGTAACTGCAGTTGCATTGCTTATGCTAGAATTAATCCAATGAAGAGTAACATGATAATAACAGTCACGTAACAATATACATCAAGACAAATAAGTTAGAATTGCTTTAAAATATACAGTTCCCCTTACACTACAGGCTACACATGTACAGTTAATTTATATCCCAGCCAGCATTTTTAAGGTAGCTAAAGTTGTTGTTAGATGTTGTTAGCTCATATTTCTTGTACAGTTCTGAAAAATGGTGTATTTTATGCCTGCATTTATGTCTGAAAAAGGTATCTACATGGCAGTCATCTAAATTTGTGAATATACAATATTCAAGGTTCCTACCTGATCTGGAAAATATCAAATAAATTTTCCAGGTCCTGGAAATGTCCTTGAATTTTGCCAAATCAGGAAATGTCATGGAAAAAATATTGTCTGTGAAATAAATCCGCTTACTATACATACTCATGAATAAGCTGCACTTTTGATACCATGAAATCGTCGTCAAAAGCGAAAGCGTATTATATACGGGTCAGACTAAAAGGGAAGATATTATTTGGGATAATTTTTAGTGGGAAATACATTAGTATTGTTTTACAACATTAATAATGAATATATGAACAAAAAACTAAATAATTAGGTGTGTTTTCGCTGTTGTCTTTCGAAGCCAAACTTAATCATGATAACCATGATTATTTAATCCGATGCTCTAGTTAGTGACGTGATCACAAAGTGTAAAGTTCACATGCCTCAAAGGTCATTGGCTTAACAGGCAACAATATCAGCCCATGATCTTTAGGTTTTCGGATTGATCACCTATATATTGAGTTTTTGTAACAACACGTAACTGTTTATTCATCTATTGCAGAGGCATGACTACAGAAATAACTACGCAACGATTATAATTCCTATATAGTTGCTAAGATTATCCAACCAGGCTATCTGCCATGCTAACAAGTCCCAGTCACTGTATGTTTGAGAATTTAGTGGACAGTTTCATGTTGAGTTGTTGCACGTTCGAAGTCTAAAGATGTAATCATCACTAAAAAGTGCATATAGAAACACGAGCCGTTTATTATTACACAGAAGTAAAATAAATGAATATCAATATTTATTTTTAACCCAATTGAAGCGGATGTGCTAAAGGTTCCCTTATTTTAAAAAAGGTATCCTATCATGAGCTGTTTATTTCTTGCATTTTTGTCCTTTACTTGCCATCTCCAGGAGTTTTCTATATATGGCTGGACATTGTTCTGAGAAATTAGGGTCCTCTTACAACGTGTGAAAATCGAAACAGATCCGGCTTAATCTGTCCCTGGATGGAGGATGACAAGCTCAAAACCCATACAGTCCAGCACAAAGCCGGACATCTGGCCACCCTATCACACACACCTATTGTTTGTTTGGGATTTTTTCCATTGTGTATTTTTATTGTATTAATGTTTGGCAAAAAAGACTGAAAATGCACAGGAAAACGTTTATGTGGAATCACACAAATCACATACCAGTACTGCATGATACTTTGCGTAGAGAAGCAATAGGTCGGACCCCCATGACTGACTTCCGCCATCGCTCTCCTTTTTACCAAGGGGAAACACTGCACTCATAATGTCAAGGAATGGACTATGAGGGGAATGATCTCCATTAATTATTATCAAGGATGTCCTATAGTATTTTCCCAAATGGTAGATATAAACCATAGAGGCAACATGTCCATTTCTGCTAATTATAATTCTTTCCATTTCAGCATGAATATGGTTAAAAGTCGTCTACTTCGACATAGCACACTGAGCAGTACCATTATAGGAGTAGTTCCTAAAGAACCAGGAAACACAGTAAGCCATCATTACAGCTAAAGAACCTTTTTACTGCCAGTCTATGTATATAATGTTCATTACATATTTTTGACTGATCTGTATATGTACAAAATCTCAATATTTTCTCACAAAGTTTTAAAGCACAAGAACTTGAAATTGTGCTGTTCCATAATAAAAACAACCTGAGCATGAAAATCTTCCAGCTTTGTGTTGATATGGGGAGGCTGAATGACCTGGCTGGTAGTGCATTTAGCCACAAACCAATATGACGATTGATGTTTTACAGCCACTTTTGTGCACATGGTAAGCTAAATGGGCCGAGCAACCTCCAAAGGTAAAGAAGCTCAGTCAGAAATGAAACACCCTTCATATATGCCCAAAGGCCTAGATTTGAACTCAGGTGGTAGTGATATGTGATCTAACGCACTACCAGTTAGACCCAGCTAGCCTATGTCAGACAGATCTTTCACTTCAACTTTGGCTCTGGCATTTAGCCTATCATCTGCATGTATGTGGCTGTAAAACAGCAACACTTTAAAATTTTCAATGAAAATAGCCATCATGCCACCATACCAATTAACTTTGGCAATTGTATTGTCATGGATTTTGTGGTCTTTTTGCCATTTTTTCATTTGTCATTATTTCGTGAAGTATGTTAGCTAGCCATTTCCTTGGATTGTGCCCATCTTTGGCCTAAGTGGTTGTGCTGGTGGCCAGAATCTTCAAGTACTGAGGTGCAGATCCTGGCCATCTGAAGGATGATTCATCTTTCACTTCGGTTTATTACCTGTGTGGGTCACTTATTCCATTTAGCCTATCACGTACACACAAACTAAAACAGCAACATTTCTGGGGGAAGGCTGGACTCATAAACTCAACAGATTACAAACCACTGACAAGGTGGGTTAATCCAATCCATAAGCTACCTGGTTACACATGATAAATCTGCCTGATAAGTGTGTTTATAGCACTGTCTCAGGAAGTCTTGCATACTGCCTCTTCTTACAGAAAGATGAATTAAACAGCCTTCACTCGGTTGGTACAGCCGCTGTAGTGGTTCAGGTTACAGGAACCAACTGGCCCCAACCATCGTACACACTACTAGTAACAGGCCTGTGTCGCTTTAAAGTGGAGAGCGTACTGCAGGAGACACCATATCTTGTAGCTCGAGTGATGCAGCTCGATAAGTTGCCAGGAGATGAAGTTGGTAAGTGAAAATGTTGCTGCCATTTTAGTGATTATGGCATTTTGGAAAAATTTTCCTATGCTAAGTAGTCTTAGCTGTATGACATCATGATGTATCAACATAGTGTATTCATAATCACTTCAAAGGAAATTGTCTTGAACACTTATATTATTGAGTGTCCAACCATCATTTCCCGTGAAACAAATTATCTCAGAGAAATTCTTGTTTGAAACACAGTGTTTGCATTAAATAGAAGGAAAAACCAGTCGGCCGTCTTATTAATAAAAACATTGCACTGATTCTATCAGCTCAGAAATTAGAATCATTAACAAAGTTTTGATGATGTGTCCAAAAGTATTTTTCACAAAATATTTATTCATCCTGTAATGGTCATGTGATGTATTGGTCATGTGATGTATTTGTGCCTCTGTGATACGATCAGGTCTAATTTTACATTGTACTAAAAGATAATTTTGTCTAAACTAAATTCCTGCTAGCATACAATAATAATAAAGCATATACTAAGCACCCTATTTCCAGCAAGCTGTTCAGAGGCCAGACATGGGGTCAATTCCATTGTTTCAATTCCATTTGGTCAATTCCACATCAAATTGATCAATTCCAGTTCCATTTTTACCTACTATGAGTACCTACTTGATATACCAACTATGAGTAGTAGCATTCCAAGTAGGGTTGTCATGGAAGAACTATTTCTAAATTAAAACATTAAATGGTAAATTAATTTGTGGATTTAATTTTTTGTGGCAAGTTTCAATTCCAAATTTACCAATTCCATTAAACAAATTAAGCAATTCCAATTCTGGAATTGTTGTTGAATTGAATTGACCCTGTATCTCATTGTAACAGTTAAATCAAATATAAATCATACTAAGCTAGTGAATATGGCCAGTCATAACTGTGATTCACAGTCCATGACCTTGTGACATGCAGCATAATCCAAATTATATTAACAATTCCTGCCTGGCTATTAATTAGTTCACAAACAATATATCACTGGGATATTCACAGATTCTTTTCACCATTAAAATTCAGCATACAAAAAAATAATTTATTCAGTGGGGTTTATTGGTTCCAAATCTGAAATATTAACTGATTATCATTTCCATAATTTGAATTGACCCAGTATTTCTATTGGTTGATGTCGGGGAGGCGAGCATTTATAATTGATTTCATTTGTTTCTTTTCCAGATGAAGAGATGAAAGCTAATGCAGAACTTACAGAAATTGCTGATAATTTTCGTGATCAGGCTTCAAAATTGGTGGACATGTTAGATATCTCAATACCAGTTGTAGCTAAGCTAAAGGTGTGAATACTGAACGATGATTAGTTTTGGATCAACTTTTATGGCTTACGTGTAGCTGTGTATCAAATTATATGAATTGACTCTTGTGGAAATTTTAAATAACTGCACCTCACTTCTTGAAGTGAGACTGGGCAAAATAATTTGGAGAAGGCTAGACTGTTATGGCTTATTTTATCAATGATGCATGTAGGAAATATCTTTTAAACATCATTGTTGTATATATATATATATATATATATATATATATATATATATGTATATTTAGCACTCACTCATGCTAATTATCTGTATAGGCATTATGCTATAGGTATAGTATAATACTAATTACTTGTAAATAGAGCTGTTATATCCTTGTTTCTCTTTGTTTAGTTCAGACTGTTTTGACCCAAAATGAGGATTTAATTTATAATTTGATTTTTATTGTGTGGAAGACGTTTTTACACAAACTTTGCATGTTTAAACAAATGCGTGTTTAAAGTTTTCATGTGTATAGCAAATAGTTTTGTGTATCAAGTATTTCCCATAATGTATAGTTGAAAAATTAATTTTGGGTAAATATTCACCTAGAAAGACCTAGAAATGTTACATGAGATATACTTGATTAGAATAGTTTATATATATATATATATATATATATATATATATATGATAAATTGGTCAGATCTAAGCAATTTTGCAAAGCTAAAATGGTAACATTAACTTATGATTTAAACCTAATGTTGTATAGACTGTATATGAGGAAAATATATTGCATGAACTACAACCTTTATATTTAGCTATTACGGATAAAATATTTGCAAACCAATTGGCCATGTATAGGAATTCATTACCTGATTCAGGCCAATCAAATTGTTCAGTCATAAATAAATATAGTACAGATTTATAGTAACCCTAAACTATTGCTTTGTGACATAGGTTCAATGGTATTATCCAAATGATAATCACGATATACCAGTAAACATATGATTCATATAACATTTTTGTTGATCTATAAATACCTCAAAAGTATTGTTTTTTTAATTGCCAGAAAATGTTGGACAGCCTGCCCAGCCAACACCTTCCTGACATCTGTGCTTCGATCATCAAAGCTTCGTACGCTGAGAAGATTCAGGTCTTAGATGCCATTGATCTTGCAGAGCGATTCAGTGCAACTCTGCCTCTCCTCATAAGGCAGATAGAGGTAACTTCACGGTCACCGATCCGATATTAAATGGCAACGCGTGTAACGCTGAAAATATTAATAATGGTGTGCTGATGTCGCGGCAATCTCCTCTCCCCAGAGATATAGCC
This sequence comes from Paralvinella palmiformis, assembly GCA_025642065.1. NCBI lineage: Eukaryota > Metazoa > Annelida > Polychaeta > Terebellida > Alvinellidae > Paralvinella > Paralvinella palmiformis. Next base: position 172,033 of record JAODUP010000674.1, on the reverse strand, counting down.
TCAGAAGTAGAACATCAGTTGGGTATTTCCTAGAGTAACTATTGAAATCCGCATTTTAAATCCACATAAATTTTACTACGGTTAAAATTAAATTATTTCTTCCAAAATAACTTCAGTGGTAGAAATCAGATATGGGATCAATTCCATGTTTGTCAGTTCCAAATCCACTCAATTCCATTTGGTCAATTCTACATCAAATTTATCAGTTGCAATTCCAAATTGATCAATTCCATTTTTATTGACTCTTTTTACCTACTACTTTCTCCCATAGAAGAAATATTTCTGAATTAAAAAATGAAGTGGTAAATTAATTTGTGGATTTAATTCTTCTGTGGCAAACTTCAATTCCAATTTATCAATTCCAATTCCATTTATTTTTAAAATAAGCAATTTTAGAATTGGAATTGCCTATTAATTCCAGTGTGGCTGTTTAACCTTGGCAATGGTCTCACCTGCAATATATTGCTAAATGGCTACTTGGGAATTGAAATGAATTGTTATATGAATCTCATGGGAAGGTATGACATTAAACAATGGATTAGAATGTGTGCCATTATAAGAATGAACAGGCTTTCAAATTTGTGCTGCCGTGTTCAAAGGATTCTAATACACAGAAATGAGCTTAAGTTGTTTGTCTACTATTTCCTGTTTTGACCTGTATTAAGAATTTACTTGCTGTGAAATGGAATTGTTTCTCATTAAAAAAATGCCCTGATTTAATTTAACTTTTTTTCATATCAGAACAGAACAAAATTTCCCATAATTTTAAATACCACTATATTGATATCACTGGAAACTGTTTTGGTGATGTGTTCAAAAGAAGCTCAAAGCTTTTGTTCAGAATATGCACTGGTTGATTTTTACTGTAATCAGTCAATGAATTCAGGGTATCCCACAGATCACTGCACTGTAGACCTCGTTTTGTCAATTTGAATACTAGTAGTGCTTCTATCTGTGGTTTGTTTCACCCATCAGTAAAATGCTTCATCATCTCATTTCTGGAATGGCCCACAGTTTACATATATCTCTGGTCTGATGAATGCCAATGCCTAACAAGCCAGTCAGTCACTGACTGAAGGAGACACGATGTAAGCTCAGGGAGAATTTGAACTTTTGATGGACATACCATTTGGGTATTTTTTACTAGGACCACCTGCTCTGCATGTTGGATGCTTAATGAAGTGAGCATCATTGGTTCTGGTTTTTGTTCATGATGTGTGTCAATTATATGTCCTGTTTCTAGGCTCTGAGGTTGTTGCAGAAAGCTCAGACATCTCATGGCAATAGCATGGTCAGATCACAGCCAATCGTCTTAAAGAAATCTATCAAACACATCCGAGAGGGGGAAGATGATAGCCTCGAAGATGATGATGTTGATGAGATCGCAGAGTTACAGAGCAAAATTAGGTGACCATCACAGTTGTACTCTCTCTCTCTTTCTATCTATCTGTGTGTGTGTGTGTGTGCTATATATCAGTTCAGGTGATAGTTTCTTACCAAACAACTGTCCCATCCTACTCCACACTGACACCAAAAAGATTTACAAATCATCTGCCATATTATTATCAATTTTATGTATATCGCATTTGCTTGTATACAGGTAATATATAATTATATATAATACTTACTTTTACACACATACACAAGCAACATAATATATTATGTAATTTTATACAAAGAATATGAATGGATATATTCTCCAAAATTCGTTGCCATTAACTGTTCAAGAACAAAAACGTTGTTCACACCAGAACCATTGGATCAAGCTCTTGTCCAACCAAACTCAAGTTACCCTAACTGGTTGCAGCTGTTGCCACAACACACAGTGTTTCGTTGATGATAGAGGGATCAGTGGGGTTATTGTATGTTATTCTGCTGCTAACATTTCAAGTTGTTTGAGCATGTTGGTACGAGTACACTTGATATTGTACATTTCATCGGTTCAGATTGTTAGTTGCTGAAGGCTCTATATTTATAGCTAAAATTTGGGGCATTCCAGTAATGTGGTGGTTAGAGCACTGCACTACAAACCTCCCCGTTGAGACTTCAGATCTGGCTCATATCTGTGTTTCTGAGATATTTTTCCATCAGGAGTCACCCCTTGGCCATATATGTCTTCGTGTGACCAACGTCGAGGATAAGCAACTGAAATCAGTTCAAAATCATAGCTGAGGTACCGCTCTGACAACCGACATATGACACTACACCATGACATTGTTTGCATTCAGCAATATAATGAATAATACAAAGTGTTTCAGTGATGAAGCCACAATTTGATTGACCTGTGAAAATCATTAAATGTGCAACAGTAATCTTCGGGATGTATTTGTTACTGTTATAATTAAATTTTGACATTCCTACCACCCACCACACCGATACCTGTGACCTGCAAGGGTAGGCCCACCAATTGTGCATTCATTTTCATATTTTAGTGTGTGTGTGTGTGTTAGCTTTAACTCAGAATACTAAAACCTACACATGAATAAAAACCTATATTTTCACAAATCTATTCATCCATCAATTTATACACTCTTAGACCTATACATTTTTATTTAATATGTGTGACTCTTCAGTCAGGGAGTGCAAAAACCGTCATCTTATAATATTTGGCAAAGACAGTCAGAATAATGGCCAAAGGTAATACATTATAAAAATAAATAAATGCCACTTATTGCCCATTTCATGTCAATGATCAAATTAGTTTCTGATATAATTAATATATTTGTATCAACCCTATCACTACATCTATAACTGTGTTATTACAAGGAGAAGCAGGGCTATCTTATTTCACACATATCACAGCTGTCTCTATTTAGAAAGCTGGTTGTGTAGTTTTGAATTTTGAAAGATTATTTACCTTCAGACATTCAAGAAAGGATAGCTGTATTATTCCACAAAAGATATTGTCTAACTCTAACAGTATGTAAATGTGTGGGTAAGAAAATGCTAGAGGCAAGACCTCTATGTCAAACTGTGTATTTCATCAAAAATTGTTTAGTAATAAACAGCCAACTGAAAGAACATCCCAAACTCCAAAAAACAACCTGCCGGTACATAAAACCATGACTTTATGAGATGTTCGTCACTTCAGTTGTCTGTTTAATGCATTTGCCGGCATGTGCCAAATCAACCCTGACTTCATTAAATTTTTATACAACCAGCATCTGCCAAATTAACAAGAATCATTGTACAAAAGCTGTGACTTTTGGTTGATTTTTATGTTGTTCAGTTAATCCAGTATCCAGTGTGTGACATACTAATTACCCAATCATTTCAGTGATCACCCAATTAGTGCATGTAAAACTTAGAGGAACACTAATTATTCACAAAGACATGATTTTAAACCATTTACTTCATTAGTGTACGAACTAGTGACTAGCGCATAAAGACTGCCCTTATTGTGGTTTTTAGTCAGTCGGTGTATAATGAACAATGAAAAACAACACAAAAAATAAAGCAGTGACTAAAATTTTCAACTGTCTGCATACAACAGACTGAACTCCCATTTATTTTACTTGTTTATTAAAGAATTAGTTTATTAGCCAGTTTGTATTTGGTGATGTTCATGTTTTTGTAAATTACTGTTATCAGGTCATCCGCTAAGGATGTTTTTTTTTTTATGAATGGTCAAGAGGGTTTGAATATAATATGATGCAATCTCAAATATGGGCCTGATTTCAAATAGCAGCCCTAGTACAAACAAATAAGAGCTTGGGCTTTTAATCTGTCGTATTCACCATATATATATATATATATATATATATACCAATATGTATATATTATTCTTTGTACAGAACTGCTGCCATGTCACAAGAAGCTCATCAAGCTGCTATGAAGGAGCTTAAGAGGCTAAAGAAAATGCCACAACAGATGCCAGAGCATGCTATGATTAGGTATGGAATGGTACCATATATACTCGTGTATAAGTCGACCTGGCAGATAAGGTCAATTTTTGACCCTGTAGTTCTTTCCTCGGGCATATGCTCACCATATAAGTCGAGGTCAAGTATTGGCTTGAAATCCCTCAAAATTGTCGTCATTCACGAAAATGTTGACCCAGTCATTTCAAACTCATGGTGTCAGCAAGTGTGTCATCAATATATCAATTTCTTCACCGGCAGCAATACACACACACACACAGATTTTGCTTTGATGTTATAACTAATAAACAAACTTGTCACACCAAACACGCCTGCTTATAACTTTAACTGGCAAGCGTTATTAATTAATTGTTTCACGGCAAGTGGCAAGCAAGGTTTGCAATGTGAGCAGTGATTTGTATATTATCACTAATCATCTGGAGGTACCGGTAGTTAACAGCATGACTATCAAGTATTATTACATAAAGACGGGTATGTTTGTGAGATCCAAATAACAGTTTGGTGAAAATTAATCATAATTTATTTAATAAGACTAGTAGGCATAGATGTAGCAATTTTGTTCCAACTATAGCTCACACAAACATGCTTTATTGTGGGGGGGGGGAGTGAGTGACACAAAAGGGCATTATATCTCAAAAGACTCTTTTATTGCTAGTCTAGTTTTATTAACATCCCATGCCACTCTTTTGTGATAGCTTCGATTTTCAATTGCCAGCTGGCAGCAGTTTGGTCAAAGCAGTTCGGACAGATGCATCATTCATCTGCAATAATCGCATTCAAAATAGGGGAAAATACACTCAAGCAAAAACACAAATTTAAAATATTAAAACAGTTTACAATGACCAACAATTTTACAATGCAAAGTTCTTCAGTTTGTCAGTAGATGATGTAACATCTGCACTAGCTAATCCAGCAAAGTTAGTCATGTCATCTGTGTTGATTAGTTCAAGAGGCAGAACACCAGGATTAGCATCCAGAAGGTCCTTACGACCATTTTTAAAGTTTGATGTCCTGCACATCTTGAATGATGATACAACCATCTCATGCTTAAGGTACGGCATAGATTCTTTCACTCAGTCAGTTATGTACTACTTGTGTGTGGCTTTTACTTGGTCAAATGACTAGATGTACCCGTACCATGACTTCTGAACAGCCCACTTAAATGGATATTGTACCTTGCGTGTGCACCAACCGAGGATCACACCCATGATGCTGTATATGATTGGAAATGTTTGAACACCTCAAAAATTATAAATTAATTCTATGATAAGTATTGAAACACTTCAATATGAAATTATTTTAAAGTTTGTGTAATATATAGCAAAGATGTTAAATGAATAAATTCTCCATAAACTTTGTTTTAAATGCTACAAATGTTTATATTTATCATTTCTAGACAGTATCTGTATCACAACTACCACTAAATAATAAAAGATTAGGCGTGAGACTAAGCAACCTCTCTCCATTCGTTGAGTTGCCATATTTTTTTCATTACTCCTGTCAGTCTGTTTCTCCATATTTCAGTCTTTGGTCTACAATAAGACCACAATTGATATCTGAAATTATTTTTTAAATGTGTGTGAATGCCCAGTTCAGACAAGATATAGTGTGTGTGTGTGTGTGTGTGTGTGTGTCTGTGTGTGTTAATAATAGTACCAGAATGATGTTGTGAGTATTTAAGTATTGGTGATCATTATAATAAAAAATTATTATTATCATAAATATAATAACCTAATGATATAAATGCATTCATTTTTAGAAATTATCTTGAGTTGATGATTGAGTTGCCGTGGTCCAAGTCCAGTCAAGATACTCTAGATATAGCACAAGCTCGTAAAGACCTTGATGAAGATCATTATGGTCTAGATAAGGTGAAGAAGAGAGTCATAGAGTACCTTGCTGTTAGACAGCTGAAGAACAACTTGAAGGGGCCAATACTCTGCTTTGTTGGACCTCCTGGTGTTGGAAAGACCAGCATTGGAAAATCCATTGCTCGAACTCTAGGAAGACAGTTCCACAGGTGTGTATCAGTGTTTGAGTGTGTGCATACATCCATGTCTGCATCCATAAAAGTGAGTGAGTGAGTGAGTGAGTGAGTGAGTGAGTGAGTGAGTGAGTGAGTGAGTGAGTGAGTGAGTGAGTGAGTGAGTGACAGGCTGGAGTTAGTAATAATGAAAATTTTAATCCATTAAGTAGAAATTCCGGTTCATGCAATTTTGTTTCAAATTCAGTTTGGCAAAACGCGTATAATTATAAAAGCTTACCTGATGTACATAATGGAAGCATTTATAAGAGAGATAAAAACCAATTCAGAGCTTTTTGTGTCTGAAGATGAAACATCACAGTGTGGAAGTCTTAATAACCAAGGTTTCTCTACAAATGTTTACTGATATGGTCTAATGGATGTGTTTGATTACATCATTTACAGGATAGCACTGGGTGGTATCTGCGACCAGTCAGATATCCGAGGCCACAGACGAACGTACATTGGATCAATGCCAGGTCGTATTATACAGGGTCTTCGGCAGGTTGGAGTCAACAATCCGGTCTTCCTTTTGGATGAAATTGACAAACTGGTAAGATATAGTACAGCCGAGGTGTCATCTCATCATAAATAACTGTCTGTGATTCCTATTGGTTTGTCATTGTCGGGGCATAATCAGTGGGCACTTGTGTTATGTTTGCTAAGACTATATCCCATCTTATTGATATTTAATTATCCCAGTAGCTGATGCACAGTAAACTGTCACTTACAAATGGAGTGTATGTATGATATAGTTTGTAGTGTGAACTGTATCACACACCTACAGGTTATCAGATTGAAACACACTGCCATCCGTATCTATCAGATCTGTTATGTATATATATCCATAAGAGACATCAGTCTGGCAGTTTTATTCCTTTGGGAAATGGATCTCTCATTCTTGGCCCATCTGGTAATGTGTACAGATGAACAAATAGAGCAGATCTACCAACTACTGGAACTAATCCGATATTGAGCTTAAATCCTCTACCCCACAAGTCAGCCAGAAAAATCATACAATATGCAATGGGATTGATCTAAAACTGTACTACACCATTGTGATTAGAGTTTGAAACAAGTCAGGATAACTTTCTGGAATATGAGGACACAGAAGTAATTGTTTGTTTCTTAAATTAAAATGATAACACCTGCAGCTGTCAAATCCAGTACATAGAAATATGTGGTCACTTCATAATGTCATACTGTTATTAATTTGCTCATCCATGGCCATAATTCATTGATTTTATAATTATGATTTATTTTGTCATTTTTCAAGGGACGCAGCCTCCAGGGAGATCCATCTGCCGCTCTGCTGGAAGTTCTCGATCCGGAACAGAATCATGCCTTTGTGGATCAGTATCCTTGATCATCCTGAAAGCGGACTTTTGATATAAATGTTTCAATGTATTGTATTTTTATAGGCTTGGAGCACTCGTTTGACGTGTGTCCACTTTAAAAAAATAAATTTTAAGTGTAAATAGTGCATAATCAGCATCAGGTCAGACCAGGTTCTTTTGTGCGGCCAAATTAACAAATGTGCACACAAATGGCCCAGTGTGACCTGATAGTAGATTCATGCCTACAACATCCCAATTTCCTGTATGACACTTTTCCCACTGATCTATTTCATTTAGTAGAATCTGGTACAAAATGAGATAAGATGAGAAATGTGATAATTCAACAAGTACATGTGGATAAATTAGTTTAGTCTCTCAGTTAGCAACCATTAAGTTGATTCTGGTCAGATATTGTATTAACCTGTATTTGTTTGCCCTATGTTCATAAAGGATCTTTGTCAATGGCATACAAATCTGTATTCTATGCTTTGGGATGAGACCTTCTTATCGGTGTGTTACAGGTATTTTCCTTAATTGTGATTCAGTTACCTCAACACGCCATTTGATCTATCACAGGTACTGTTCATCGCGACGGCTAACACCCTGTCGACGATACCGCCTCCTCTTTTAGACAGGACTGAAATGATCCACATACCGGGATACACCCACGAGGAGAAGATCCATATCGCTCTCCGCCACCTTATACCTAAACAATACAAGGAACATGGATTGGTCATTGAACAGATTCAGATAACTGAAGATGCCTTAAAGCTGATAGGTTGGTTTTAGTAAAGTCTGTCTATGCGGGACATTAAGTGAAAATATAAATTTGCAACTATCCTGGTATTTTATTTTCTTCTTATTTTCATTTCTTTTTGATCATTAACAATTTGTCTAATCATGAAATCCAAGTTCCAAAATGTTTGTCATATTTCACTGTTTCAGAGTATTTTTATATCTTCAATTGAGATCTGTACATCTGAATGAGAACTTGGGGAGCATTTCTCCTAATTATGAAACAGTTCTATTAACTGTATTCTGTGATGATTACAATTGGCTGGTATTGCTTTAATATAACAATAAATGGGTTTGATTCGTGTGACTATGTGACTCATGTGACTATTCACGTCATTAATTAGAAGCTCTCAGCTGACCCAGACTTCAAAGCATACGTCAAACGTGATCTTCTCTTTATTCATTCCTGTTTAATGTGCTATAGTGTCCATTTTTGGAGACTCATTGGACTTCACTTGCATCTGCTTATTTATTAATAGTCCTTGAAGATCTCATTTTGCCTTATTTCTTTAAATCGATACACAGGCATTTAGCCAGTGAAGATAGCTGGTGAATGCATTTGTTCGCAGACAATTTGTACCTTTGTTAGGTATTCAACAAATAATTGCCTTAGAGTGTACCTACATAATGTACATTTCTTTTATAAAGGAACAGGGTATGCCTGTAGTGTGATGGTTAAAGCGCTGCGTCATAAACATCTAGCCTAGAGATTGAATCCTGGTGCATCGCCATGGCCTAACTGGTTGTGCACTTGACTACGGACCTTCAGCACCTGGGTTCAAACCACGCTATGGCTGGAGGGTGTTTCATCATTCAAGTCACTTCATTGCCTTTGGAGGGTGCTGCTCCCATTTAGCCAACTTTGTAAGCAAAAATGGCCATAAAACAAAACAACATCACCCCTTCACTGTATGTCCTGGGTGTGACAAGTGTCTCAAACAAACAACTCATTCACTCACTTGCTCTTGTAATTTCATTCAGCAAATCTGTCATTTTGTTTCTGGCTAAAAGTCTGCTGGCGCCTACCATGAGTTCAAAATTTGGAATTGACCCACAACATAACCCGCACATCGTTGTAGAAGACTTAACAGGAAGTGTTGGATGTAGCACTCGGGCAAGGGAATACATCGCCTTGATGCTGGGTGATGCCGTTCTTCTTTATTGTTCGAGGTATATAAAAGGTGGAATGTCTGCTACATCCAACATCATTGACATAGTTCATTAAAACAAGTTAGAAGAATAAACGGCACAATGAATTCATTATATCCACCTGACTGTTAATAAATAGGTCATGAAGATGATGATCCATGTTTATTCAATATTTCCACCTCCCTGTCAACAATTTGGTGACAAAGCTGATGAGCTGTAGTCGGACAGGATTAACATTTAGAAAGCCATACAAAAAACACGATTCATCCCTTGATGTAGCTTGTGGGAGCAATGTGAAAAATATTTGCCAATCTTTTATTTTGCTGTACTCACTCATTCAGTCATAACTGATAGGTAATCTGTTAACGAATTGTCATCTTTCCTTTTTCAGTTTCTAAGTACACCAGGGAGGCTGGTGTACGTTCACTGGAGCGTAAAATCGGAGCCATATGCCGAGCGGTGGCCGTCAAGGTGGCCGAAAATGTCTTATCTCACTCAAACATGAAGGGACAAGACATGAGGGTCAAGGCCAGCAAGTGGAGCCAAGGACAGGCACAAGAGCGAGGTGACCGATGTCGCCGAAACTATCGATGTAACAAACATTGCCACAGTCCAGCTACCACCACAGTTCCCGATAATCATTGATGAGCAGGCTGTCGAGGATATACTGGGAGTAGGTTTACTCTGTGTGTGTGTTAAAGAATTCCTCTTTTAACACCAACCTTTTTTGTGAGCTGTCATATGGACATTTTCCTGTGTAAAAAAAGTCATGAACCTTTCAAGTTTTTGTCATGGTAGATGAATGGTCAGGCAAGGAAATTCATACATATTTTCTGCTATTCAATATTAGCCTCCTGTGTATGAAAGCGAGATGTCTGAACGTCTCTCCCAGCCTGGTGTCGCCGTCGGTTTGGCTTGGACAGCGATGGGTGGAGAGATCATGTACGTAGAAGCCACACGCATGGACGGTGATGGTAAACTGGTGCTTACAGGACAGCTGGGTAATGTGATGAAAGAATCAGCCAGCCTAGCTCTGAACTGGGTCAGAAGTCATTCTAAACAGGTCAGTGTCATATAGTTCGTCTGAACACACATATTCGATACAACACAGTTCCAAGGTGGGGATTAGGAAAGAGTTTTTGTTAATCAGCAGTCATGTAATAAGCCAACAAAAACAATTGGAGTTATGGATGTTTGCCCGCTTATGAGGGTGTTGGCCGGTGTGTTCACAAACTGGTGTTACCTGTTCTCATCCATCTACCTTATTCAGCTCGCTCTCTCGTATCCCTTTCCACCATCTGATTCTATATCATCCCTAGCCTTTCTCTACCTCTCAAGCCATCCATTTCACACAACGTGCTTCTCTTTATCCAGTCAGTCATCTTTCTGTTACACATCCCAGCCACCTCAACCGATCCTTCTTAACAACTTCAGTCACCAGATCAATGCCCATTTTCTCCCTCATCTCTACAGCTGGTATGCTATCCCTCGTAGACGCACCACACATCCATCACAACATTTTCACCTCTGTATGCTCAAATCATCCTGTCTGCTGTGCATTTGTAGCCAAAGTCTCACTTCTGTACACCATTGCACTCCTCACACATGTCACACACACCCACACACCTTTCCTTTTAGCTTCAATGACGCATCCTTCCTTATCAAGGTCCCTAATAGCTCTCTAAACTGTCCCAATGCAAAACACACTCTTGTCACTGATGCTGAATTTGCTCCTCCACTCAGCATATCCTCCAGATAACAGAACTGTCCAACTCTATTTGGAAGCACACCATTTCCCAGATCTATGTTTTCCAGGATGTTGGTTGATATCCTCTCCATCATCTCTTCTCTCTCACATACCTTATACACAGATGTGACCCCAGTCGTACTTAGTGAACAGTTCACACCCGAGCAGTTGTATATTAACTTACTAACATCAAACAATATTTTTATTACACGTCATTGTCAAAACTGCTTTGTTCTTATGGCATTGAATATGACATAGTTTACCAAGTATCAAAACATCCATTGCATTAGGTACGGTCTGGTCAAGATGTGTACATCTTGTGGTCAGTGCATTTTCAGTGTGGGGAGGGAATGTTAGTTCATATGGTAAGGAACAGTTTCAGGCATTCAGATTCAATTATCTAAACTCCAGATGCCAGTGTTACACATAACTGTAATGAGGCTAAGAATTAGTAAGAACGCAGCTCTCTCAGAAACAAGAAATTTAGTATTTTTTTGTTTATTAACTGGCATCGTTTGTACCAGCTGGGAAGTGTATGTTAATGTTACAGACCCAAAGCACTGATTTTTATGATATAATCTTGAATAGAGCTAATTTTGACTGTTCCTTTTTTACTGAATGTTTCACACATTTAGACATTCCAGCTATTGTTAGATATATCTCTTGGATTAAATGAGAAATGATTTTTTTATTAAAATTATTTGAAATTACTCACTGATCATGTAAGGCTGGTCATATAGATGTCTCGTTCGACATCATATTTTGCATGGCATCACATGTGTATCATTAATGACAAATCATAGTGAATTTAGCTGATCTGTGACATCACGTTGTCTATTTAACAAACTTTATTTGGATCTGCTGTACTTTAAAGCTACTAGCCCAACATATCAAATTTAATATAAAATAACGGGGGTATAAATTTAACCTTTATATTATTCAAATGTCTTAGTTCGTCATTTCTAAGTGTTTTGTTTCACTTTTTCAGTTAAATCTAGCTGACAGTGTTGACCTGCACAACAACACGGACATCCACATACACTTCCCAGCTGGTGCGATCAGCAAGGATGGTCCTTCAGCAGGTGTTACCATAACGACGGTACTCGTGTCGTTGTTTACGGGAAGATGTGTTCGTTCAGACACTGCGATGACTGGCGAAGTGACACTCCGTGGACTTGTACTGCCTGTAAGTGGATTTATACCTAACATGATATTATTTTGTAAGATATGAGATAAGCAAATAAAACTACCAAACACTATCAAGGAAAGTGCAAATTTTTATTTTATATTTTAAATTTTTACGGTTTTCCCAGATTTATCCCTATTTCAGATCATGTTTAAATGTTTCACTGCATGTCTTATACATGCATTTAAAATACCTAGTAATAATTCCACTTTTGTTTTTTGTTCCTGGCACATCTAGTTCCTTTTTTATTACCACTATGTACCAAGTATTGTTATTTTTGTTCCATTCTGATGTGTAAGTCATGTTAATTGGTTTTTTTTCTTCATAACTGAGCAGTTTATGATTATGCTGTTGTGCATAAATTATCAATTAAATGTATAATGCTGCATAGAAGCTGTACTTCTTATTTTGTTGGGCACTCTTGTAGTGCTGTAATGACAACACTAAAAATGTTCAAGTATGAGTTGGCGTTCTATTAATACCTGCATTTGTTTGTGGCGTTATGTCCCACTGGGGATGAAGAGGATAAGTAAAGTGAAGTTGTGAGTTCACCCCTGACTCACAAACTCATTAATTCATTGCATTTTCAGTGATCAGATTAATTATAATATACAGTCCATTCTCATTCAACTGGCTCCTGATTAAGTGGAATTTTCATTAAGTGTATGACAGAGTGTTCTATCAAGTTTTTCTTCTACAGTCAAGAAAAGGTAGACTTCGCTAATTATTTGTTCAATTCTACATATTTAACTTATTTGGGCAGAAATTTTAAAATAGCCTATAGTAAATTATTTTCTAATTACTAAATCATAAACTGACCTTTTTCTTGAATGGTTTGGAGCCATACCTTTTATCAAACATATTTTAAAAGCAGTTAAACTGTATGCATAAATATCAGGGATTGTTCTATATGCTTTCCTTATTCTCCGTGTACTGGATATGTGCGCTGCTGTCAGTTTCCCATTTTTTGTTGACGCAAATTGGCGAAATATAACCTGAATTTAGTCAAAACAAAATATAATCTGGTAGAAAATTATCTTGTGAGGTGATTGATGAATCAATATTTATATCATGAGCAAAGAATTACAAAATGTTAAGTCTGTATGAAACAAATGGGTAGTGTGTGTGTGTATGTGGGTGGGTGGGTGGGTGTGTGTGTGAGGACCCTCCACACATATGTGCACACTATTTTGCAGAATATAAGCATTTTTAATAATTTCCTATAAATGTCTAAATAAAAGACATTGGGTGGAAGTTTTTGTAATTAATCATCTAATATCACATTGAATGATTGGGCATTCTAATGGCACAGTAGTTTGAGCACTTCAGTGTAAACTCCTAGGTTGTGGGTTCGCATCCTGCTCATTCCTGTGTTTGTGTGATTTTTTTTCACCTATGGCAATAACCTCTTAGCCTTATGTCCCAGGTGTGACCAGTGCTAAGACTAAACAACCCAGTCAACTCAATTACCTCGTATTGACTGAGAATTTTTAATTCGGGAAAAGTCTTTAACGATAACATGTAAATTTGATACTTATGTCCTTCACCATTTCAGGTCGGTGGTATAAAAGAGAAGGTACTCGGAGCTCATCGTGCTGGTATCACACGCATCATTTTGCCAAAACGAAATGAAAAGGATTTGCATGAAGTACCAGATAATGTTAAGGTAATAATAATATGAAGTACGCCTATATTTTATTATTTCTTTGAGAGATGGATTAGACTTAGGAGTTAGCCATAATCACATTTGATAGCAATTTTAATTTCAGAAAACATGTTATGTTTCTCTGACACGTCGCTCCTGGTTCTATCATATTCATGACCTTTGCCGTTTTCATCATTATATTTCTCTTTCTGTCGCCAAAACCATCGCTACAGCACTCATTACTAGTAGGTTTGATTACTGCAACGCTCTTTTTTATAACATTGCATCTAAGGATATTCTAAAATGTCAGTGTGTTCAGAACTGCCTAGGTAGGATTGTCACATGGTCCCACTTCTGAAATCTCTTCCCTGGCTCCCTGTTCAATCTCGCATCGTTTTCAAACTCTGCACTATTGCCTATCAAACTCTTTCTTTTTTCCATGCTTTCTTTAGCACCATTAAAAAAGCATACGTTTGTTTCATCCCCTCTCACAGTATATTGTTTGTTTGTGCTAGTGAAATTGATGATAATTATTGATGACCACTCAAACAGCTCAGATTCGGTTCAAATTCGGCAACACCTGTTGGGGACTGCAGACCATCTGTAATGTAACTGTTCAAAGAGGGCTTCACTTGCCCATGAATTTCCATATATGTTTCAAGAACCTTCGGATCAGATTTCCATCCAGTCTGTCAGTTTAGTCAGTTTTGTTATGCAAGTCTTTTTATAAACTGCGTAAACATGGAATATTGAACATAATAGCTCAGATTCTTTGGCTCTCTTTTACTGCCCACTTGACTAATGGAAGATTTCATTTTCCATTTGCAGAAAGACTTGGCATTTGTGTTTGCTTCACGTCTTGATCAAGTGCTTAATGCCGCCTTTGATGGTGGATTTCCGATGTTAACCAAGGAACAGCCAAACATGGCCAGCAAGCTGTGACCTAAACGTAGACGACCGCAAATAGCGTATTGTGATATGATTAGGCATTGATTGTCAACAGACTGTTTGTTATGGTTTATCATTGATCAGTCCATGTGATTATTAAGCACCAGCATCTTGTAAATGTTTTGAGCATATTTGCATTAGACAATTAATTCAATGTAATTGTTTTATATTTGTGCAGATGATTTATTCGCCAATTGATCAGCTGACATGTGCTAGCAATTTGTTGTCTAGTGTAATTATTCTGATGTTAAAACATGATCTTAATTGTTGCTGTATAGTTTGATCAATCACATCATTCTGTTCCAATTGGTGAAGATTTAAATCTTAGCACAGCATATTATTTGTGTTATTAAAATTATTTATATAGCATCTGCCAAATTATTACTAAAGGAATCATTGTCAGGATTTCATGTTTTCAAATTTTCTTCTCTAAATCAGTCAGCCTTGAATACAAGTTACACATTGCTTTTTCTTTACATGAGCCTAATAAAGTGTGCATTACTTTGGCTTCTCCTGATGTCACTGGACGTGACTCATTTGGACAATCATAAAGATCTCGGATTGATGTGACATATCCAGATGTCTAGACATCCGAGTACTTTCTCAAATCTTGCCTTTTAGCTTGTTGGTATTTCCAATAATTATAAGGGAAAAATATTAATATACATACAGTGATTAAAACTGTGTCAATGTTCATAATACAAGTTTTGTTGAATTTCTGTATGAAGCACAATAATTTCAAGAGTTCAGGCATTAAAACTGTTTGACTAATGTCAGCACTTGAAAATAAGATGTTGTATATGTATAGGTTGCTGTTGAATAAGAGTCAAACACACAACTTTTCTTGGCAGCAAGTGGTGTCTTTTTTTCCTAAACATATGAGATACATGAATTGTGTAAGTGGCTTTGGCTAAATGGCAGTCTGCCACTACAGACTCAGTGGCTCATACTGCTGTCCTCTGATCTATAACATAATATCTGATCTATAACATAATATCTGATCTATAACATAATAGCTGATCTATAACATAATATCGCAGATGTCTAGTTTAAATTCTGTATGATGCATGTACCGAATATACATAAAGGCATTTGGCCAGGCATGTGGCCATCAAATGGTTTAATTATTTTGGACGTTTGATTATATGTTTCATTGGAAAAGTGGGCTGCTGTTTATTACCAGTGATAAGTTAGCCAACCATGTTGTTAAAGTGTTAACCAATAATAGAAAAATTCTTGCTGCAGATGTCTCGACAGTATTAATGGCATTGGCTGCTGTTCATTCGATGCTGTGATGTTTTAGGTGATGTACGTGTCCAGTCAGTCAACCTTTTTGTTATATTTTGTTTGTGTAAAGTCTGTTACTTTGGTTGAAATAGTTTAGCACAGCATTAACTACAAATTCTCAGTGCCGTGGCCTATAAAACAAGAATGTGAATGTTGCTTATGCTACCAGGTTATAATGGAAAGTAGAATTTTGGTACTCTTAATAAATAAAAGAAGCTCTAATTTATTGGAACTCTTGTGTTCATGTTATTCCTGCAGATTGATTGGGATTCTAATGGATCCAGATTGTGAATGCTACCATTATGATGATGATGTTTTGAGGTTTATGTGGGATGGATTTCTTCTTAACGCCTATATAAATCATTATCAGTACTACTCCTGTGGCTGTTCATCGTTGAATTGTTTTGTATTATTTCTGGTCTCCGCTGGTAGATGGCTGAATGGAAAAATTAGCATATATTATAATTAGGATGAGTAGTCCTGTTATAAATATAATGCTTTGCATAAGGCCTCAATCTGAATCAATAAAAGTATGTCTGAAGCACTTCCATTGCTTGGTAGTTAGTGCATGGAGCTGCAAGCCTTCCCCTCAGGGTCCAAGTCGAATCATGTTACTCGTATTTGTGGGAGGTTCCCCCCCTCAGCCGTACGTTCCAGGTCAGATGAGTGGTGAGGATAAACAAACTTGTCACTAGCTCACGTCATTTCTAAATCGAAGTATAAAGTCTCGTGTTTCAAATGACACAATTTATTTTCAATCACTTGTTGAACTAAGGACAAATTAATACAAAGGAGTTAATTTATTCGGTTTAAACAACCACACATCGAGAAATAATAATAATTCAGCTTTTATTTTTTATCTCGTCTTATATGTTAATCTCATCTTATATCTTAATGCCTGTGGCATTTTAGAACTTACTACGGTGTCACGGCCGGGATTTGAACTCTTGTAAGCTACAAAATGGCATGATGATGACCACAGTCTCGTGCCCTAACCCTCCGACCGAGAGACCCTTTGCTGAAAATTTTCATTCTCGTAGCTGAGTCGGTAGTGCGAAAACGCGAAGGCCTACGGGTCATTGTTTAGAATCCCATCGTCACCCATATCCCCCAAGATGTTTTATCGATCTAAGAAAAGCCTTCGACCTGTACGTATCATTTCACTGACGTAGTACCTCTTCCACTACACGTCCTCACTGAGGCAGAAACCAGATCCAAACAAAACAACTGCATACTATTCTTGTAGTAAAAGCATAATGCTAAATGCTCTATGTAATATCAACAACAACAAAACATTGGCAACAATTGGGCTCGTTTTGCAGTGAAAAAGTCGGAGAAAATGCTCAAACTTTGCTTTCATATAGTTCTGTTTACTTCATGCGGTATTTACCGACGGAATATATATCAATTTTTATTGATAAATTATCACATATTGATATATTGTAGTAATGGCAAAAGTTACTTAATCTTATGGGTGTTTCGCTTTACCAAATCTAAGGAATTTATTCTTTTTCCAGCCAAGCTATAACGTTAAAAATCAAATACTTATTTCATCGTACGCCATTCACCGAGATGCTTGTGGGTACGGAATATTGCAGGCGAAATAACCCCAGGGTGTTTTAACCTTCGGGAGAGGGGTTATTTGGTACTTTATAATTCTACTAAAATCTTGAATTAAGTCAAATTCGAGCGTTTTTTAAGGTAGTTAGCTGCATCACGACAATGAGTACAACATGACTTGAAATACTCATTTATTTATTCTAAACTCTATAACAATTTCTTCTTCGTTTGATGAAAGGCACCAACCAAACTGGTAAGAATGATTTTATTTAAGTTGAACGTTATGATTGAACATCGTCATAACGATTATTACATTTTTATCGTTGCAAATATCTTATTATAGTTCCAGTTTCTGAGACAAGGTTAGTATTTTTTATGCAAGTGATCGTCATTAGCATGAGCCATTTTGCAGATAGCGTTTCTGTCATAATGTTTCTGTACATTCAGTTGTACCCTATAGGGTCGTTGTGCTTTAACATCCGAAGTATTCCACATAATACTCTCATCTCTTAAATCAGTTATCTATTTAATAGGTGGCGATTTTTTATGGCATGGATACTCATAATCAGCAGTGTTTAGAACCAGTTTTTAAAAACTATATGAACATTCCACTGGTCACAGAAAGTTTCCTACACAGTTCGACAGATGGCGCCACATAAACCCAGTCACGCCCATTACTCGTCGAGTTCCACAAAACTTGTAATGCACACGTGGGAATAGAATATAGATTTTAGTGAATTACGTAGTCCCTAGAAACTAATAAAAATTACGAAATACTGGTTTCTAGTTGGAGACCGTGCCATATTGTTGCATCGACTTGTTTCATTTCCCTGCGGTTCAGACCGCCTGACTTGAAAATATTTTCGAAACTGAAATGTTCAGTTTTTTACCTTTCTCATCAGCGCTCGGAAACCAATTAGACGAGAAGAAATTCCGGCATCACGCGAGCACTTTCTTTTCGACGAATTTTAAATTTTCGTGGACCCATTATGCGCCAATGATATAGTCCCGGAGTATGGCCGTTTAATTAAAGTTGGACTCACTTTCATGTCTTTGAAACAAAGCAGAACTATGCCCCAGGAAATGCGTTTTCTTTGTCCGCTAATAACAGTGTGTGTGTCTGAGGGGGGTGCTGCTTTAGATGTCTCACAGGCCAGCAGCACTTATTTAGTGTGTGTGTGTGTGTGTGTGTTGGTCGAATGGCTATTGTGTGCCGTTAATGTCCGACAATTGTATATTGTTTCTGTGATTTACGTGACAAGGAAAATCGCCGTCGCCTGATTTATGGCGGCATCGATCTCGCGCTCTCCCATACAGCGGTTCGCGGCGACCTTTCCCTTGCATATAAAACAGCTGTCAGTAATGGCCGTGATTGATGTGCAAATGCCAACAGCTATCTTGACAGCTCCCATCAATCATCGCCCCGACGTACCGCACTCCATCCGCCAACAGCCGCCGGGCCGAGCCGAGCGCGGGGCGCGCCGCTCGAGCGCCAAGCCGCCGAGCGACTCGCACCGGAATCACCATTTTGCGCGACGACCGCGAACGGGGCTCACGTCCGGACGAAACGGCTGGCCATTCCGCGAAGGATTCGTGCGACGAGCGACGAAATTCACCGCGAACCGACCGAGGCGCTAGCCATTATCCGCGCGGCGCCCAGACCAGGGGAGTACGGCTCTTGAATTAATTAGCAGCCAATGCGCATGCGCAGGACCCGTGACCTCGGGGGTAGAGCTTCCGGTCTAGATTGGCGGAGGCTCATTCGGATTGCTGCCTTCTGCTACATAAACATTGGCGCGGACACACCCACGTGCTCGGCTCCGGCCTCCTGCTAGGAATTTCAGCGGAACGCCGACGCGCGAACCGGATGTTTTAATCGGAGGAGGAATGACTCGACGCAAACAGATATGTCCAAAACGGATGAAATGTAAGTTGAACGCTGGATTATTGTTGTTGTCGTCGTCCGAGACCGGCGCTGGCTGGCCATCGTCTGCCTCACTGTGCGTATCTCGGCGCGCGCGCGCGTGCGTGTTTCTGCTGCAGCGCTCCGGTCTCCGTGTTTGTGTGTTGATGTCTGATGTGATGGCTCAGTATGACTTGTCTGTCAATATGACATCTCTGTGTGTTGTGTGTCTGTGTGTCCATCCGAGTATCGTCTGCTCGCTCGTACCGCGCTTTTTGTTTTGTTTACGTTTCTCCAGAGCTGTCCTTGCCCGTTCTGGGTGATGAATCGTTCAATGAACGCTGACCACGATGGCTGATAAATGGCTCTCAACTTGCTGTTGTTGCAGTCGTTGTTGTTGTTATTGTTATCGACTTCTTGTCATTTCGCCTATTGTTTACGGAGTTGGGGGGGGGGTTATTGGTCCATGAGGCTGACTCGCCCATCACCTTGCTTGTTGTAGGTACCATTTGTCAGTGAGTTGTCTGTATTTGATTCCCGTGCCATTTCACATTTGGTGTCCTCTGACTTCGAATTTTCTAACCTTGGCGTGTCGGGGCTTCTTTGTACTGCTGATGTTCATTGTACTAACTAGTCACTCGGGTTTGTTTATTTGTTTGTTTGTTTTGATATTTCACCTGGAGTCGACGAGGCACAGGTAATCTAATGCACACAATTCCTCGATGTTGGCCTTAAAGTTCAACTATGTAAAGATGACAGCCATTTCAATTGTAATTGGTCTTTTCCGTAACCCGGGTCATGGGATCGAATCCTCGTGCCTGTTGACTGTGTGATATTTTATCATTTAATAAAAGACACGAGGCCCTGATCGTCTACTAGTGTTCGTTATACCGCAGCCTTAGGGCAATATGTCCCCCAGATGACCAGTGCTGCAGATAAATAACCCATTCATTCACAGCTTCCAGTTAAAGCTGGAATGGTTCTTAGCTTTATATGGTTGAACTCGGTAACTGGCCGAACAGTAATCTTAGCCCGTACGCACGTATGGGTAGGTCTGGTTGCGTGTGCGCACTATATAAATGTAGCCAGCCTGCTAAGTGGCACCAGAGCTAAGATCAGCTGGCATTATGTTGGTGCTCACGTCAATCAGATTGAATCTGTCCACCTGTCAATCAAACAGAATTAAGTTAGCAGACCAAGCCTAGCTTGGTTGATCAGTGGCACGACGCAGGCACCGAAAGACGGTGTGTTGTGATACGTTGTATGCCAGGGTCGTTGTGTTGGCATCGAAAATGTCTATAATGATGCGTAGGTCAAGATTTTATAGGACGAGCGGCGATTGACTTATGTCTTGGTTGTTCATATGCCATGTCCGCTGGACTGGTACTGTTAGACGACTGTTCGTTATGACATGTAGAAAGTTGTTGATGCCAAGAAATAAATTAATCCAGTCACGGTTCTAGCACATATACCAATTTCATTCTGCTGCTGGCACCGAATTATGTTTGTTGGAATGGCACAGCTCCCAAATTTGTAACGCTGACATGCATCCTGATGTGTCAGATGCACTGTATTCATTGTTCGCACAAGGCTACAAATACACTATAATGACCAATGTGCCAACTGCGTGCCGCTTTCACTGATACATGGCACACCACGGCGCTGCCACTGTGATACAAACGTTATTGGATCACCTGGCTGATGTATTATAGTCAGCAATCGGTCTGTGGTGGTTCTGTTTCCTATTCGACGTGATGGCGTATTATTTACAGATCGACACAGCCAAACAAAACGGAACTTCCATCTTAGAGTGAGCGATCTTTGACAAGCCACTCAAACCTAGACTCATTGCTTGGCTTTGGGACCTCAGATGAGATGAGTCACGATGATTGACGGGCATGAAGGCTTCTTTTCTCTTTCAAACACTTGAATGACTGACGGCTGACGAAGTGGGACATGATAAAGTCTCATGTGTTATTTTAAGATGGGTTGTGTTGGGGTTTTCTTTGGGGTGGGGTGGAAGCGAGTTGGTTGACCTGGATCAGAATCTCTTACTTTACGGCGGAAGACATAATGAAAGAAGTCGACAGTTTCAGTGTCATGTAAAAGGCGCTTGAAATATTAGAGAAAATGAAGACTAGAGTTGATGTCTTATTGGGTAATGCAAGGATCGTAATAGATAGCCTGTGCTTTTGCTCCGCTCTTGTGTGTGTGTGTGTGTCACCAACAACCTAAGATTATGTGCGTTTTCGAATGGTACAACTTTCCTATTTCTTTCACTTGGCTAACTGACTTCCTACTAGATGGGCATCACGGCCAGTAATAACACAGACACCCGAGAGAGAGAGAGAGAGAGAGAGAGAGAGGGGGGGGACGAAAGACCACCAGCTTACTCAGTTACTGGGAGAAACCTTGGCGAGTCATACTTTAAAGTAAATTGTTAACACGCCGCTGATTTATCGCTTCATTTTTCTCGAAAGTCCCGCGCTTGATAAACAAATCGAGCGATGACAGAAGTAGATGGATTTATGCCGGCAAGTGGATAGCCGGAGCCGAGATTTACAGACACTAATACAGGCGCCACTTGGCTCGGCGCGTCTCCGATAAATCGTCGTTATATCGGCCTGGCCCTCACACTTAACTTCCCGCCTTCTACCTCGTCTGTCTGCCTGTCTCTTAATAAGTGATAGGCAAGTTTTGAGAGGCTCGTTTTACAGAGGCCACCTTCATCGAGAAGGAGAATGGATGGATTGGGCTAAGGGAGAAATGGTCAGCTACAAATAGGGCGACCGGTCTTTGCATTTACCTATGCACATATTCGTCCGTGTTTCATAGCTTGTCAATCTATCTGTTTGTCAGTACGTACCTATGTGTTACATTTATGTCACGGTGTTCACGTATATCTTCGTCTTTATTTTCCGTGTGTGTGTGCTCGTGCCAGCCTGCCTTCAGTGATAAATCTCCAGCTTGCCTGTCCGCTTGCCAGCCTGCGTTTGTGTCCGTTGGCTTTACGGGCGGACGGACGTGCGTGCGGCATCCGATACGGGAGTGAGCAAACACACAACGGTGGACATTACACTCCGGGAGAACTGATGGATCTCCATTGGAAATGTATTGGGCCGAAATGCTAATTGTAGAGTGATTGATGAGTTATGTTATCAGTCACAGAGTCCACTAATAACGTCGTTTATTTTTCATACTTGTCACTTACCAGTCACATAAATAATACTTAATGAGTGCCACTTTGGAGTGTAGGCCGTCAGCGTCCCCCTTTTATCGCTCACATACGCCGACCACTCCCTCCGATTCGGGGAATCGTCCAATCAATTCTCCCTCCCTGCCGAAAGCCACCCTCCCTCAAACAGCGGAACCAAGTATTTGCCTAAATATACTGACCACGTGACAGCCTCGACATTTGATCGACACCAGGACCATGTTTTATAAATTTTTGAAAAGTTTTCCACTTCCATTAATACGAAGATTGTTAGCGTGATGGCCATGTTTCCTTTCCGGTTGTCGTTGTTTTGGGTGGTTTTTTTTTTCTTTCTCTCGGTCGTTAGTTAGGTAAGCCGAGTTTTGGTCGGGGCGCTGTGGTATCTGTTTGGTTTAGTGGAGCACTTAAAGAGATCGGCCTGATAAATAGGAGGCCTAGTGAGCTCTGTTGTTTTATGGGCCAATAGACATTGGGAAAGCTTGATTCGTCCGCCGAGCTAATGACACTTAGTGGAGGAAATGATTGACTCAGTTCTACTGCCGAGTTGACTGGGCATTCTTTGGCGCCGACTACTTCCCGAAAACAACATCCTCTAGCTAACTGGTCGGTCAGCCCAGACGGTTTCACCGTGTTTAACTGTATGGGATTGTGTGTTGTGTGCGAACACCAGCGTGCACTGATGTCCACGGTCCAGTCCAGATGCATGAGTTACATTCCTTTCATGTTTTGTGAAGGGTGGGTGGGTGTTCTTGACTGGCTAGCTCGGAGATACGAAGATGAGGGCATAGAATGATGGGCGATTTGGCGATGGGAGTGGGGGGGGGGTGTCCGCTTCGTTCCTTTGGTTGATAAAGGTGACTTGATTTATGGCATGCTGGTCTGTAATTTAGCCCCGTAATTGCGTGGCTCATAATTCAGTTTGATATATTGTAGCAGGGGTCAGTTTTATGGCGTACATCACTCGAATAACTCCATCTGCTCTGTTGGACGAAACGATGTGCTTTATTCATATATTACCAGCGAGAGAGAGAGAGAGGTAACTTTGGTTAGACACCAGTATCTGGTATTACATTGTGGACACAGGCTGTTGGATGTTGTCACGCCTTCGTTGGCAGCGTTTGTCTTATTATTATTAACTTTCATTTCGTCGTCGACGCTAATGGTCATATATTGCCGTTCAGAGTATCCGAGACGTTGTTGCAGCTACCACCATCCACGCCGCAGTGGGTCTAATGAATAAAACTGGAATCCGATCTGGTCCACTTTCATGCTGACCCAGTCTGTTGTGGTAGCAATACTAGGTTAGTCTGCTGTGTGGTGGATCTGATCATTCACACACACACAGAGACACATATACTCTATCTCTTCTTCTCTCTCTCTCTCTTGACTCCATCAGCAATCTATGACAACGACCGCTTCATGTGGCATCTGAACCATAAGTGTATTAGCGTGGCCGTGGACGAGCGTGCAAATCACTGTCGATCCTTCAGCGCGGGGACCTCCCGAACCATCGGGCGGCTTTTATCCGGCTCGGCCAACTTCTTGCCGCTTACGCAAGCGAGCAGTCGGTGGAGAGTTTTCTTTAATTGTGACGAGAAACACTGCGCCAGATGTCGGCGCGATTAACGCACGTGCCAATAACTTTATAGAGGGGGCCTCGCCGTATGGGTAAGGTCTTCGTGCTCGGCATCGGCCGAACGCCACCGTACACCTGGCTTACCACTTTTAATGTCGCTCTGGGGAAATTACGGCACCAGTCACGATCCGTCATAGTTCATTCCTTCCGATGGCGAAGGCGCTGGATTTATTCGGCGCACATGAAAAACGCGCCTCGCCTCTATGTAATATCCTCATCGGACGAAGGAGAGGGGTCTCTCGGTTGGGTTCAACGGCAATCGGACGTGTCTTGTCAGTTGATGGGTGCCTCTGATATGGCAGCAATGTTCTGTCGTCTGTCTACCCTTTAAGCGCTTCTGACAAAGTAGACATTGGTCGACGTTTAGCGATTTTTTTTCTTTGTTTTTGCGAGCCAGTCGTGAAATGCGAGAAAGTAGTTTGTTCGGTTGGGGTCTCTCGTTTTCTCCCCTTCCGCCCCCCCTCTCTCTTTCTCTCCCCTTCCGCCCCCCCCTCTCTCTTTCTCTCCGTTGTCCTTGGCTGTAGCTGATGGTGGTCAGTAAACAAAATGAGATGTCGGTATGCCGTCACATCAGAGCGCTGTCAGCCATCATTCACTGTCATTGTCGATGGATATGGGGCCATGGTCACCGCAAACACACACACACGAACAGAAACACACACACACAAGCAGATATAGACTGCCAGTTATCGACCCATCGTACATGACAACAACAGCGCCTTGCCATGTTTGGCCTGATGCCTGGCCATTAGCGTCCGAATGTCTCTTATTCAAATGGCTAGTGGTGTGTATGTGTGCGCGCGCGTCCGTGTGCCTATCTGTCTATCTGATTTCGTTTATTTTTCAGAATTTGATTTCGCGATTTTAAAGAAAACCTTTGTACTGCTGCCGATGTATGCTTTAATCTAGTAGCATTATTCAGTGTGTCCTAGAGATAATTTGTTATCTTTGCATGTGTGTGCGTGCATGGCTAGTTGTATATCTATTCTGTGGAGCCAGCTATGGCTCACGTTCCCGATGGTCATTTGTTGCCAGCTAAAGTCCATCTATTCGCGGGAGCGGCGAAGCGCCATTTCGTACATTATCGCTAATGACTGAAGCCAAGCTGTCAGTCAAATGCCATCTTTTTCGAGGCTCACTTGTCTGCGTCTATCTGTTGTTGGTCCCGACCACCAGCGCTCCCCCTCCCCCTCTCTCTCCTATACGCTTACCACTGCCAGCAGCCAGCACCGTATGTGTCTGATGGACAGCTTTAACGCTTATCTGTCGTGGCACATCTCCGCTGTCCAACGGCAACAAGATGTTAGCCGTACTAATCATATTCATCAACCGTGACAGGTATTGTGAGCGCCAATATGAGCATCACACACTGGATATGGGGCTTGATGTGGACCTTTTGTCTCGGCGATGTCGCTTCTATTTGCCATATCGCTGTGGCTAACGTTCTGTAAATCATCGCCAATGTCATGCCGACGTGATGTATGCGGTTGTATTTCGGTCGTCATGGCGGGGGGGTTCTGTTTTAGGGGTCGTAGGCAAATGGGCGAACCAGGAGGAGATTGTCTATGGTGCTGCTCGGAATGGGGATACGGAGGGGGGTATACAATCTGGCAGGAGCTGTGAGGAAGAATGAGGAGTTGGGTGGTACTGGTGAGTTGTAGACGTGTGACAGTGGATAAAGTGTTGAGCGAGGGATGACTTGCTTGGGTATTTTTATGGACATGAGTCAGTGAAACGTTTCCTTGGCGTATGTGTCGTGAAAGGTGGGAGGTCCTGATTAAATGCGTCATTTGGTAGGCATGAGGGGTCGGTGCAACTTCAGACTAATTGTGTGAGGAACAGAGGAAAATTTGTGGGAAATGATGGTGGATGGTGAAATGTCTATTGTAGTGATAGTGATACGTTTGTGTTGAGATACGAATTAGAGGAAGGTTCTGGTTAAATGTAAGAACCTAGATCTAGGGATGATTGGGAAATAGACGTCGACGTAAGACACTCATCTCTGTAGCCCCTCTCTCTCTCTCTCTCTCTCTCTGCGTGTGTGTGTGTGTGTGTGTTCTAGACACCTAAGTTGACATGTTTATCTTAAGCGACGCCATTCTAGAGGAGTACGCCAAGACATTAACCGTTCCAAGCACGCCCTTTATCGGTAATTTGTTACGTAACACCATCATCCATCAGTGATAAAACATGCTCTCCGTCCATTCTCTGTCTGCTAGTGTCTTGTCCTTACCGGCCGCTCCTTTAACGATGAAATATTCAACAGTCACTGGCATAGAGAGGGAGGTGTTGGTGGTGAGATAGATAGATAGATAGATAAATAAATAGATATAGATAGATAGGTAGACAGACAGACATATACAACCATTGATTGATTGATTGATTGATTGATTGATTGATTGATTGATTGATTGATTGATTGATTGATTTATTGATTTATTGATTGATTGATTGATTTATTGATTGATTGATTGATTGATGAACACACAGAGAGAGGATAAGAGAGACAGAGAATGCCAACATGAATCAAGTCTTATAATTGTAGACATTTAATAACTTCATCATTTAAATTCTAACATTTCAATGATGCACGTTTGCTATAGTTGGGTTCAGGGTGAAGACGGGAAAGGATTACGCCCTGGCCTGAAAACCTCACCTAATTCGACTGACCAAGGTTTGTTCGGTCAAAAAGCGATGCTCGTAACATCGACGCAGCACTTGTTTATAATGTCTGTCTGATATGCTGCTGGGATGTTTCTCTTGCTCGTTTTTGCTACATTGTTATAAGGTTTTCCAATCTGGTGGATACCTGCTCTGAATCTTCAAAATCACGGGCCTTGTCGTCTTTTTCTGCCCGGACTAGTGCCGGTTTTTTGTTCGCTGCTCGGCGTATATTCCAGGCTGCCATATACAGACGTCTTGCATTAGACGTGTAGGTGTGAAAAGAAGTAGTGGAAGAAGTTTCTGATGAAATTCACTTCTTTCATTAGCAAGAAAAACGTCTTGTGTAAACATTTCCTCGTTGGATTTTGTATATTGGGATTAAATCGAACTTTTTCTCAAGTTCGCCAGAACGCTGCTGTGTAATATAACGTGTACGTCAAGGTTGTTGCCAGTTCTACGGGCTCTGTTGGGCGAGATTGTTATTCAAGTTTATAGTAATTAATTGAAGAATTGTTCGGGGTGTGTGTGTGTGGGTGTGTGTGATTAGCTTTAATAGCGGTACAATTGCGGGCAAACTCGGTACAAGCTTCTCTAATCGTTGTTGATCATTTTTATTATGCATACGGCGGTGTTGTGGGTAGACACCCACAGGGCCAACTGTATTGTCTATAGATAGGATCTCGGTGAACCGAGCCAACAGATGAATAATTATATTCGCATAGGAAACAAAACTCGCGGATTAGATGACAGACAGCTGTGACAATTGCAAAGATGTTTCAAGATTTATGGGTCTTATCAGTCCATCTTAACCTTTGACGAATATTGGTTAAAATTAGGTAAAACGAGACAGTAGTACTTGCGTGAGATAATTGTCGGGTATATAGATATGTGTGTTTTGCGCACATCTATAGATTGCTGTGGTAACCTGGGTCATGTGTGGTGTCTGGATACAGTCATCATCAGATAGCAATTAGTACTAGTTGACTGGTTAGATGAGCTCCGAAGCTATGCATTCTCGGCTAGCAGGTTTCACTGTACGGTATTATACACCTCTAAAAAATCAAAGATTAATACAGAATCCCCGTAAACACTGCGTCAACAGTATAACAACATCGTGAGAACGCCAAAATTTAAGACTTAATAATAGACCTAAGTCTATATTCGGCTGACTGTGTCTGTCTGTTTATCAACTACAGAGTCATTCTGACTGATCAATTAGACCAATCCACAGCAAAAAGGTAAAGGATCTTCTGAAGTATTATTTAATTGTATGAATCGTGATTGTTCTGTAGTTGTTCCCTGACTCAGTACTTTAGATGTTGTAATTTGCTTCAGGCAATTTCGTTCTGAACTGAATTTTCTCCCAATAGTTAAACACTTTAGAGAGAGAGCGAGAGAGAGATGTCTTAAAGCTGGCTTTTCAAATCCATACCTGACCTATTTGTGATAACGCTGTTGAAACACGCCAGCGGGGCCAAGTGTTATTTTAAACACCTGATGATGTATTGCAGGTAGACTTGTCATCTACCTGTCTGTCCCCAGGTACATCAACCACTGAGCATTGTATTCACAGGGCCCGAGTACCAGCTAGACTTCCTCCTACTCACACATGCCATCATTTATATGACGAAGACGAAAAAAGCAACTAATTTGTAACAGGATACCTGATACCGGTGTATTCTACCTGTAGAATGTGTACAATTTCGTGATCGCGGAAAAGATCCGGTGTTTATGGTTTTTACGGTGTCAGGTAATGAGTGGTGTGTGTGTGTGTGTGTGCACGCTATTCAGATGTGTCCCACTTACTGGCTGCGCGCGACGTGCTGTCAGGAAATTAATTATCTTATATGAGAGATGGCATTAATCAGTGTCCTGTTATCAGTCAGCACGTTTTTGTTTGATGTTTCTAATCCGTTCAACTGTTGATAGATGTCGCGCTGAAGTGGCCGACATTCATTATGGAGTGGCACCTCGCCGGCGCATGCGCGCAGCCGTCGTCACGTGGTTATTGAGTCGAAGGCGGGCGAGGTCTGTTTGCCCGTTTGAGGGGAGAGATTTCTGTTCACCTGGGCGTCACCTGAAAACCTATGAAGATGAATCGTTGAAGGTGCGTTTTTGGTGGGAACAGTGCCATTGGCGTCACAATATGACCGATGTTTTCTAAATAGCCTTCGTATATTGATCGGTAAGTCTTCTATAATTTGTGGCAATATTTGATACATTTCCCACCCACTCACCCAGCAGCTCCACCCAACCCACCCAGCCAGACTCTCGGCTTTATTATTACCGTCATCATCGTCATTATATCGCGCAATAAACAGCGAAATAATCGTTGCCGGTGTCGTTCTCGGCACAAGATCTATTACCGACTTGGTTGTCTAGATGTTGTAAGCAGACCAATTAATCTTAATTATTTGACTGACAGCTTCTGACTCATAATTGAGTTTCTCGGCTATTCGTCAGTGGCTAGGGTTGATTGACTTGAAGGCGAATGGGGGAGGCCGTCGGGGGTGAAGTGGCTAACGGTACGAATTTGTTGACCAATATCCACCTAATTAAGGCGTTTATTAATTATGTTCTGCCGTTGGGTAATCAGTATTAATTATCGATGTGTGCCTTTCCGTTTGGGGCGAAGGAGGGTGTGGTTTGGGGGTTTTTGGTTTTTAAATTTATCATATAGTTTTTCTTTCGCTGCTTTCTGCCCCGTTGGCGTTATCTGACGTTCGACGATATACACGAGCAGCGTATTTATTAGTATCGGGCACGCCGCTGGCTGTGCGCATGCGTACACGCATGCGTGCCTAGTGCTGCCGCTGCAGCTTTCGAGAGCAGATACTCAAGGGCCATTAACCACTTGTATCTGTAATGCACATTTAGGAAATTTACTGCCTTTGTTTTGTGGAACTGGCTATAAAGTACCGCCACTCTTGTTGTTCTGGTAGGGGGTGGTTCCTGCTGCTGCTGTTGTTGTTCCTGCCGGTTGTTATTGTTATTTTTTTCATTATCTTAGCTTGTTTGAAAACGGGAATTTGGGGTTTTCGAGTTAAGATGATTGACTTATCAACACATCTTGGAAGAGATTCGTTGTTCCATTACTGAACATGCTTACAGGTGATACGTAGAGCTGATTACATTACCGAGGTGTTAGCAGTTATAACTCCGGTGCTTGCCCGGTTTTATGTGTTCGGGCCTCGGTCTGTGTAATCCATGGATAATTTAAAAAAACAATTAGCAACCGACTGAGGTATGAATCATTTTCTTATAGCTGATAGCGAGCCTAACCACAAAAAATACAAGAATCGCATTGCCTAGTTACCAGTAGAAGAATGGACGAGTTATACTCATCTGCAATGACTATATATATATATATATATATATATATATATATATCTTTAACTTTCAGTAGATGAAGACTGATCTGTTGCTAGTGATTGGATCCGTATTCCTTTAAAATGCCATTTGCTTTATTTTAGAGGCGATTTCGGTCAGATGGTGGTGGGGAGCTTTTTGTGTAAGTGCTTTTAAATGCGGAACTGTTGTATTTATATTCTTGATTGGCAGCATTCGTGCCACGGCTAGGTGGCAGCACTGCTTAGCACCTAATAGCTTAACAAGTAGATCGTAGTTAGCCGGAGATGATTTGAGCGGGCTAGTTTAGACGATGTGCGCAGGAAAGGGGAAGTGGAAGGTGTGTGTGTGTGTGTGTGTGTATGTGTGTGTGTGTGTGTGAACAAACAAAGCGTCCATCTAGTTTGACACTAGTCACAGCTGACGACGTCACCCAATGTCAGCGTTCAGTCTGAGCTGCCATCAGCTAGCCGACGGTTGGTGGCGGAGTCAGACTCAGACAGACCGAACCAAGACAGATAATACTGGCCACTCTTTGTATCCAAGGCGAACAAGTTGATATCTGACTCGGTGCTAACCTAGGCCGACCCGGCCATAAAGCCTCCTGTCCTGGAGCCGTGTGTACAATCGGATTTGTTTGCCCTCCGACCGTCTGATGGGTGGTTTCGGCTCATGGGGCTCGAGTCCGACCGAATTGGGGGGAGGATGAGGTATTTCTGTAGTGTCTTTACTGTATCGGGGCCGCTATACCCCTAATATCAAAAAGGCGCCCCATTACCCATGTGGTACAAAGGAGGAGAGGATATGTCAGCGCCACTGTTGGCTGCCTCGGCTGGCTGGTCGACGACACTACCATAATCTGACCAGCCAAGCCGGCCGGCCGGCCAGCCAGAGTCTGTCAGCCAACGGGCCAGCTAGTCAGAGATGCAGCAGACATCTGTCATGAGTTTAATGCCATGTCGAGGCTGAGCAGAGCGGTAAGCAACGACAAATTAAGGTTGTGCCCGACTTGGCTCGAGTGTCACTTCAATGAGCACCCAATCAGTCATGTCACCGTCAACTGGACAACTAAACGCTTACCAATCTCCTATGTCACACTAATCTCTCTCTCTCTCTGCCTGCTCTCGGCGTGTGTGTGTGTGTGTGTGTGTGTGTGTGTGTGTGTGTGTCATGTTGATGCGCACTCAAAATAAATGATGATGCACTGATACATTACACATTTATTTATATCATTTTATTTTGTTTTTCACTTATTTATGTGCACTCTCTGCTGTCGCAATATTCTGTTTATTCGAGCTGCTTAAACCAATGGTTGTTTCAACAAGATGGTTAAGTTTTTACAGTGATGTGCATTAGTTGTTACTGAGAGAGAGGGGGGACTAGGGTAAGGCTACATTCCGACCAGGAGACATTTTACCTGATTGTGTTATATACTATTTTTAATCCTGCCCCAGTACCACCCCAGCCCCATCGCCGATGCCATTTCATCCTATGTTAGATATGCCTCATTTTGTTGAGTACCGTCCCTCCTCCTCGGAAGTCTTGCCATCTGAGAAACAGCCGGACGGACGGACCGACAGACAGAACAAACAACCCGGTTACAGCCTAAGGCCATGCCTCAGAAGCGGGCCAGACAGCTGTCAATCTGTATTGTGTGATCAAGCTGACAATACCTAACCACTGACTTGACATCTTCATCCCTCTGGCTCTCTTTTAATAACACTATGTATAATTACATCAGGTCAGACTCGAATGATCTCAGCTCTGGAAGCGTCCGTCCCGAGCACAGACAAACCAAACCATCTTCGTTGACCCCCGCATTACCCACCCATCCACAATGACTGGCTGGGCTGTGCCTGACTGTTTGGCCACTGTGGGAAAGTCGGAGAAAAATTACTGTAAAATATGATTTCAATGTGTTGATGTGCTTTTATAGACTAAGAACGGTTCACGTTACGTCAGTGGGGTTTTACTATGTATATTTGTGGGGGGAGGGGTTATCCATATACATGATGGCACTAGCTCTGAGGAGCAAGACGCAAACGTCCATAAAACCTATACATCCACAAATCTATACATACTTAATTTTACACACCACACACACACACACACACAATTTAGGCCATGACAGCATCCTACAATAATATTTAAACATGACTGTAAGATAATAGATGCCAATGTGAGATCATATGCAAATTGACCACAATGGCTGCCACGTTACGGAATGTGTAACCTATAGATGGAGATATTAGAGTATTGTGATAGGTTCACACTCGTTAACCTCTTGTCATGTGATCGTTTCGTCATACAAGTTGTCATTTATATCAGTGGTAACACAGGGTTCATCACTCATGCCATAGTCATATAATGTGTCAGACATTATGTGGTTGGACACACCGTCAGTCTGCTAGTGATACCATCGACATACACAAATCTTCCGGTTGTATTCTATTCGGTTTTTGTTCTCGTCATACAGTCTGGGAGTCATACCACGTCCTAGCTGTCAGATATGCCGAAGTTGCGTGGTCATTTTGGCAAATCTGAATCATACAATTTCGTGAGTTTCGATGTCAGTTTATTTGTTATAGAGTTTTTCAGCCATTGGACAGTCGTAGAATATATTTTTCATGTCACGGTCAAGCAGTATTACTGCCACATCGACGTCCAGTATGTGTGAGACACACTCGGAGGCATACATATACTAAGCCACTCAGCGTTATCCCATGTCATCAACCATCATGCAATTTATTATACTCATTCCACCGGTATAGAACATTCATTCCAGGGTAATGTTGTCAGTCAATCATCCTTATCGTATTGTTACATGTCAGTCATCCAAATCCCCCTAGTTACAAAATATGTCGTTATCCCGTGGTCACACACAATATGCTGGTCATCCCACAGTCACACAATATGTCAACTTGCCTGAAACATACGTTTTGTATGATGCTTGTCTATGCATGGCAGGTCACCAGTGATAGAGCCGGCCTTGTTCAGAAGCTATCCGTTAGCAGATGATGTCATTTTGTTGCTGTCAGTAACATGACAGCCTTTGCTGACAGCCATCCTGTGTACAGATAGCAGTTTTACGCATTAGGATCATTTTTCACCGTACACCCGGAGAGGCTGGGCTAGCTACGTCTAGCAGAGACAGGTACCACAGGGCTGATGTCACACACGTCAATCACAGGACTATGTGGACGGACACACACAAACACACACACAGACAGAGAGAGAGAGAGAGAGAACTCCCTCCTCCCGCCCAGTGATCACCCAGTTACCTAGACGCCCGGTTAGGCTTGCTGTTTCCTCGTTTAATGAGGTGTTGTGCTTGCAATATGATCACCTTTCAATCTGCTGACGGTATCACTAGGACTAGCTGTGTTCCTCTCACCTGAGAAATTTAGCAAAGTAGCTTATGTAACCGAGACAGGTGTGTGTGTGTGTGTGTGTGTGCGTGTGCGTGCGCGTGTTCAGCAGCAGTTAATGGTGTCGCCACTGCCCGGATACTTGTTCATAGCATGTCATCTTGGGTCTTCACATCCGCTTTAATTACGTGAAGGACGACTCTAGCTATCTGTCACAGACCGTATTATGCACCAGGTGCTGAGAACATGTGTAATCTGTGTGCAATATCGTCGTCGTGTTACCAAGTAGCTAGCTAGGACTGCCTTGTCCTGCCTTGCCCTGCTCTGCACACCTTACACACGGCGCCGCTCGGTGCCCTATTATCGGCGCTTAATGTTGGTGCAGAGCGACAAATGGATCCATCTTGGTAAGGTAAATGCTTGTCATGTCAACTGA
Organism: Paralvinella palmiformis; assembly: GCA_025642065.1. NCBI lineage: Eukaryota > Metazoa > Annelida > Polychaeta > Terebellida > Alvinellidae > Paralvinella > Paralvinella palmiformis. The sequence goes on along the minus strand of JAODUP010000674.1, from coordinate 137,906 downwards.
CAAGCTGACATCGTCTGTCTCTACTCGACTTCCACTCAGTCGGGAGTTGGTGATGACGCCGCTTGTCTAGAACACCCCCACACACGACCGCCCACCGGTAGAGTACCACTGCTGGCTGCAATCAAGCACCACCATTTTGCCGGACTGAACACCATTCCAGATTGGCACCACTTCATAGCCAAAGATCGCCATCACTCCCGAGTCATCACCCACCTTCACCCGATATAATATTACCCCGTCAGTACATTGTCTAATACCACCACGCTCCTGTTCCAAGATCACCCTCACCGCCCCACCCCACATCGTACGATTTTGACTTTTTGTATCCGACAAAAGCGCCACCCATAGTAAGACGACATTTTGTCGACTTGATGATGATCTCAGGTAGAAGTAAATGACAAAGCTCGAGCGAACATGATAAATGAAGCACACTCGTAATCAGACAGTGTACATCGGTGAGCAAAGGTCTTATGTGTACGCTGCTCTGTCACCGACTGCTTAGTGCCCGGGGCTTCGGGGTTAGCGCCTTAGTGGTCCGGGTTAGTGCGTCCGGTGTCCGAGGGTTAGTGTCGGTGGCGCTAGTGGCGAGCCGAGTCAGCGCTATAACGCGTGATTGGTGGTGACAGCGCCGCCCTCTGGGGGCTCGAGGAAGAGGTGTCTTGACATAATGGAAGCAGAAAGAGTCATCGGTCGTGCTTGGCGTTCCGCTTAGCCCCGGTAATGAATTGTTTGCCGTTAGTCGCTGTAACCGGTTAACGAGCGGACAAACGAACTGTGAATCGTCTAGTTCGGGCTCCGGTCATCGATTGCGTCGGGCCGTCGGCGGGCTTCGAATCCTATCATCGGCTCACCTGATTCCAGTAGTCAGTTGGTGGTCTCCCGAGCGCCGTCAGCGCCCGGCCAGCCTGTCAGAGCGCGGCCCGCGACCCATCCACCCAAACGCCAGGTCGCCAGCTGACCAAGTCGGTCTCGTCATGGCGAGAACTCTTCGGGGATGCATTAGCGTCTTCTCGGCGTAATTGTGCCCACAAAGCAAGCCATTTGTAGCCGACGGTCCGCTCATTCGGCTAGGTTAATGGAGGCAAGAATGATGTTCATTTGTCTTTTGCCGAATTGAACTGGGCCGCAGTGAATTGGGACGAGGTGACAAGGCAGGACACGTCCAGGGAGGCTTGCCATCCCGACTGGTCACCGAACCACCCATCACCGACTCGCCAAATGCCAGCCGCTGCTCTCGCTCTCTTCCTGTGATCGTTGCTGGTGTGTGTGTATCTCTCTGTGTGTGTGTGTGTGTGTAGGTGCGAAGCAGATGGCTCGAGTGAAAATGGGGAGATGAATAATCTAGACAGGTGGCTGTGTACGCTGACTTGTTCCGTAAATCATTATCGGTGATTACTTATTGTTTGTTTAATTGATTATGTCATTAGTCGGCGTGTACGAGTGACGTGTTTTCAACGGGCACCGTACGATGGACTACTTCGTTTGTTGTAGTTTGACGTCGCCCCTCTCTCTCTCTCTCTCTCATCCACATTCTGTGTTTGCCGATGCGTTTTATGCGTGCGACAAAACGCCCCTCCGCTTGTTTGCTTGTTTATGTTGAATTAGTGTGAAAGATCCGATGCTGTTCCTTGGTTTTCTATACGTGTAGTCTATTACCGAGACGTAAAAACAATGACAGACCAGCAGCGTGGGCCTGTTTTATACCTTTCCCGTTTGTTTGGCTTTTTTCCCCTTGGCAGCCGTTCTTTGCTGGTGTTGCCGGCTTTCAACTTGCCTGTAAAATGATTGTATTTATGTCCTAGTCGGAGTGTTGGACCGAGACGTATTTAACAAAAGTGAGATATTTTGATTAGCATCTCATGCCTTTGATTAACGCTCTCTGGCAGCTATTGTTGTTGACTGACTTCGTACTTCTGATGCCGTTGATTAGCATCGTGTCTATGTTTTTGTATCGTCGTTGGTGTTGTTGTTGTTTCTGCTACTGTTGTTATTGTTAAAGTTGTGTCTGGGTTTGGGGGGGGGCTGTATATTTATCGATCTTGCTTGTTATTGGTTAACATTATTTGGTGGCAATTATTAGTTACGATTATTTGTATGTGACGATTGGTTAAATATAGTAGATGTGAATGTTGAGTAAATATTATCCAGATTTGACAACGGGTTAGCATACTATGGTTATTATTTGACATAATGTAGATTTGATTACGGCTAAAAATTATCTCGAAATGGTTTGTGTGGGATAACATATTGTCGATATGGTTACGGGTAAAAAAATGTGGATGTGACATTTGGTCACTATAATGTGACAATTATTAAACATAACGTAGATATAGTTATCCGTTCGCACCAAATGGATATGACCATTAATTAGCATTATCTCGATGCGGTCATGGGTTATCAGCATATCGATGAGCACAGTGTTTTATAAACAGTGTGCCGATATGCTACTGTTGGTTAACATTATGTGGATGTTGTTATTTGTTCGTGTCGACTTATGTTACTATTGATTGCCATCATGCCTACCTTATACTGGCTTCGGTTCGTGCCTACATTTTTATCGATTATCTTGGTGCCTACGCCGTTATTCGTCTGTGTTTTAGTCCGCGTTTTAATTTGCCCGTGAGCGAATGTTATAAACGCTTCATTGTGCCGATGAAACGTACAGTATGAATAACGACACCTGTCCTCGTATATTTCATGTTCACACGTCGTATGCTATCAACACCTGGCTGCTATTAACGACGAGATTTCCTCGCCAGGTTATTGTATCGAACGTGTTGATATACAGCTGAGTGGTGTGTAGTTATAGTCGTCATGTGTTCCTTATCTTATCGCAGGCAATATGGGGTGAAATGCGGTCTTATTAGGCCGGCGTGTTGCTTATGACGCAATGACGAGGACAAGTCAACGTAGAAGATTTCCCTGTTACGACCACAAGTGATAAGTTTGTATTTGTGTCCTACGTAGAAAACATATTGATATTTATTCATTACGACTAATCTAGCCCCAGATTAAGACCTATATTTCAAATACACATCGTATTTGTGAGAAATGGTGTACTGTAATAAGTAATGACCAGTGTAGTGTGCCCTCTTTCTCCCAACCAAGTGGATGTGGGCTGGTCCGTGCACAGGGGAGAGCTAAATGGCCTGTATTTATCATAACGTGAGGAGACCTTCGGTTCGCCGGCAGCCAATATGTAGCGAGACGTTCCGTGTATTATACGATGAACAGGACACGGTTGGTCCACAAACAACGAGCACTGCAGCAATATTTATAACATCGCGTCCAATGAACATAGCATCGATGCTGATAACACATCAGCAGTAAATCACTGACAACGCCGAGCTATCATCAATCAAACATCATCGCCGTTGTGATTTGTGAGCTTACCGTCGTATGTTTTTCATTTGCCTGCCGCCGCACTACAGAAGTCTAAGCTAGCAGCAATACCGACCGGTCGGCCGGCATTGATGTATTTTTCGGCGTTGTACATTAAACATATCGAGGTCGGCACGTGATATTGTGTGGCCAGCTGAGATGGCAACCAGGGGGTGACTGCCTTCTGAGAAAGTTGGCTTCGAGATGAGAGAAGTCGCTCTCTCCCTCTATCTCTCTCGTTTGGTAAGCTGATTGACGATCTATGTAAGGTACTGTCGTAATCGATTACTGGAGCTGATCTGCTTCCGTATTTACTCTGGTCCGGATTACTTTGGAAGTTTTCGTCAGTGTGTGTGTGTGTGTGTGTGTGTGTGTGTGTGTGTGTGTACGTGTGTGTGTATGTGTTACGTGGCCGCGATATTGAACGGGCCATAAAGTATCCGAGGAAGCACACATCAGACTCAATTAGTCTGCACCAGATCTAGGATGCTTTCCATCTCCCTTTGGTCACTGATGCTTCTTAACCTTTGGCCAATATGGTCTGGTCCTCGAGGTCGAGGCCCCCTCACACACCATCGTCTTATCCCGACAGACGCATACAGACCAAAACCATACCCCTCCATATCGGTACCACCAATACACCTCCCACCCTCGTTAAGTTAGCGGGTTTTATTGAAAAAGACCAAAACCGACATCTGAGGCATTGATAAACTGGCAGTGTGGGGGGTTGGTTTGGGAAAACCGGATAAAAGCGTGGCCTGGCCATGGCAAAATGGTTGTGCGGCTGGTACTGGTGTGCTGCTGGGGGGGGGGGGTTCCAGCGGGGGCAGATAGACAGCGGGGGCAATCCAGCCAGTGGGGGCAGACCGACAGACAAGCAGCCAGCGAGGCAGGGATGAAATGCGGCAGGTTATGACATCCTGATCTAGGGGGGATGATTTACGCGGCCGTCAATCATGCCGCTTTCTGACAGCCGCGAAAAGATAGGCAAAATTGGCGCAGTTTTATGACTGGCGTGGTCCGGGCTGATGGATTGTAATAACTGGAGCTACCCGCTAAGATAGCACCGGTTACAGTCGATATACTGTACCGACGGCTTGGCTAATGGACGTGAATATACCACGTTTGTCCGGCGAGAAACCGGGGATAAAACTACGAGCTAGTCACTTACTGGATGCTGAAGATATACGCTCACACGATACTGTTTGTCCACGGTGATTTTCTTCGTTCGAGATCGGTTGTACTGTAGTTATTTAGTTCCTTTGTGATCGTTCTCGCTTACTGAAAGAAACAAATTGGTGTCACTTACTAAACTAAACTGTCAGCCTCTTTGACTTTGGTTATATGTCTATTTGTATGTTTGATTGTCTGTCTGTGAGCCTGTCTATTTGTATGGTGGTGCGTTTCTGGCATTTTATATTAATTCGGATATTCTTAGTGTCTCCGGTGTACAGGTGTTTCATTGTGTATTCGTGCATGGCGCCAATTCGGCGTATAAACGTCGTAATTACCGTTATGTTAATCGGGGAGTAGATCAGCCAAAGCTGCCATGTTATTTCCCGGTATCTGGCGCTTGCCTGTTTTAGCCGGTGTCGCTTGTCATCGGTCTTTAATGGTATTCTGGGGAAGATTACTGTTAGTTGGCTAGTGCTGCCGCCTAGTGGCCAGTATAGGCATCAGCAGTACACAATAAATGGATATTGCCCACTGCACCCAATGTTAATGGTATCTCTGCCGGCTCGCGTGTCCTTTACTGCCACCTCGTTAGCATATTACCCAACAGGTTGTCTCATGTTTTTAACTTATTACTTATTCAATTTTAAAATAACCAGTTAAACATTAGACACCACTATCATGTGCTGCCCTGGGAAGCTTTCTCCGTTCATTTTAATTGTCAGCACATTATTATTATTATATATTTCGTATTTAATAACAGTTGTAGAGCGCCACTCCCTTTTCAAAATTCCTGGCTATGCCCCTACTTTCTGTTCGAAATAAGCTTATTAAAGTAGTCTTCGATGGTGGTTGATATAACTTGCCTGCCGGGATGATGGCCTGAGCGACAGATTTACGAATGGAAGCCGGAAACGCCGCTCAGTGACGTCAGCTGACGCGGCTTCGATTTGAAATTTACGACTTTCAAGTGTTGACTGCCGGTAAATGAAGTCCAGCTCTCCGGCACGGCCCGGGGTGTCGTAAATCTGACGATTTACGCTCGTTCTTCCATTAGCCGATGTCGTCGGCCAGAACTATTCGGAATCTGTCCGCTCGTCGACACTTTCTCCCGTTCTCTCATCACAAAGGCGAGCCGGGGATCTCGGCCCAAAGCTGTGCCGCAGCGCCCACTAGCCGGTTGGCCGGCTTTTTGCCTTAATACAGTTGCCAGCGTTTGGCCATTGTTTATGGCATGTTTACATAAATTAGCAATAATTTCTCCTCGCTCGGAGTTTTCAGCCAGCCGGCCATCTGTGCACGTCGACGGTATCGCAGTCATTGCGATTGTCTCGTAAATCTAGTCATTATTACCGGGTGTGTTGATAAGTAAAATGACTGCACGTAATCGGCCCTCGAAAGTCATTCCCTCGTGTCGCACGCTCTCACGTGTGGCGGGCCGATCCGACTGGGAGTTGTGGCTGCGGTGAGGAAATGGTATGCCTGGAAATCATTGTTGCTGCGTATGGCCAAACACGACAAGTGATGTATTGGGATGATTGAAACTGTGCCGCAAATTACACTCATATTGCTGATTTATGACATTCTTGGACGAATACTTCCAATCTGTAGTGAATTCGGAATTAAATATTGACGTGCACGCATGCGCGCACACAAGCACACACACACCGGCTGGTAGTTAATTCCACTTATTTTTTATCACCGTTACATTATGTGTATGTTTTTTATTTATTTCATTTTTCTTTGTTTTATTATTATTATCACTTCACGTACTGCACTCGTTCTTTCATTTCACAATATCACTCATACCAGATTAATTTTTGCGTCTAAATGTTAATACATGGTGTATGTTATACTACATGCTACATACCCAAAACATACAAATTGATTCGGTTTGTCGGGTAATCAGTGGTTTTATCCACAGCGCAACAGATTAGTTTTAATGATATCATTAAACCTCATGACTCCCTTTGTAATCGATGGAATCAACCATTGCCGTGCTATTTGTAAAGGAAAACAACACTCAACTATAAAAGTTACCAGTGTTGTTACAGTTAGGTGCTATATATGCTATTTAGTTTTTTTTTACTCAATGAGATGTCAGAAATATATATTGGTGTGTGCGCGCGTGTGTGTTTTCTTCAAAGCTTCATATATACATATATATATATATATATATATATATATATATATATATATATAAACAAACGAGATTACGTATACAGAAACGATACACTATCAAACTGGGATAAATAAAACTGGAATTTTAATCGTGCGCATGCACACACACACATGCAGCACACATGCACACACACACGTAATGTAATGTAATACGCAGCAGACATATGACAATACCCGGACGGGTGACATTAACATTTCGACTGGGTTTTATTCTCGCCTCTACACCTGTCTAACAAGTGATTTACCGACAAAGGTGATGGCTGATCGAACGATGGCGTAAATACACAGCATGCCAAGCATGTAGCGGGTCCAAATCGAATCGGCTTCCAATTGTAATGTGAAAATGTGGCCCTTCTGACAGGTGATACATTATCACTGTTATCATTCAAAATACTGAGCTCATCAATAATCATGTTCACTGTCCTTTCTCCAAGCCACTTAATCATGTTTTTTCCCTCCAGAAGTACAACCATCTGGCGTACGAAACAGCATTAAATTAAATAAGGTAGTTTTGTGTAAATACATAGGTATGAACATGAAAGTATTATAGGCTGTCGTGCTAAGGAGAAAACATGGTTGTATAAGAAGTTGCTCGTAAACAGCGCTGTGCTGTGCTCATGCTCACAGTGCAAATTTGCATAATGCGTATATTAGTAAGTCGGGACTACTTTGCCCGTGCAGAACCATTTGTTCAGTTACAAAGACGTACTCTGTAATGTAGTGGGTGTTGAAAGCTGCTATGTTTAAATTAGCTAGCTCATTGGCGGTCTGTTGTAGCGCCCAGTGTCTCGCCAGATAAATGTCCTTTCATACATCCCAGTGATTGTCCTAGATATATATATAGGGGTGGCTTTAACTATGATAGGTTTGTCGTGATAGCGCCTAGAGTATATCTGTTAATTACGTATATTTTTATGATCTAATATTGAACCAGGATTATTACAGCTCAGGGCTTGAATCAAATCGAGATACTTGTGTTTCCGGTAGGTTTTTCCATGGGACGTCTCAGGCATGACCAGCACTAAATAAAGCACTAACGTTGAACAGCATATTTGATATTAATTGTTTATTTGTATGTACTGATACCGATATTTACCCTTGTTGTTGTTGCACTTTCGTATGATCATATGTGCACCTTCCTAATGCTTTGATGACCGGTCATATAGGTGTGTTCATTGTTATACATCTAAAGGTCTCTCGCTCTGTGTGTGTGTGACTGTGTACGACTATATATATATATATATATATATATATATATATTATGTGTGTGTGTGTGTGTGTGTGTGTGTGTGTGTGTGTGTGTGCATTTGAGTGTGTGTGTTAATAAATTCATGAACTTAAAGTAAAAACATGCACCCGTCCACATACACAGACAGTAGATAAATTGGGAAAACCAAGTTAAATAAAGCTATTTATTTCACTTTCAGATGATGGTAAAGGTGAAGAAGTGGAGGATCAAAACCTGGATATCCAGGAAGCAGCCCTGGCTGATTCAGAGTCAGCAGGTGGCAGCCCTGATCCAGATGGTCCCTCTGTGGATGGTGTAAAAGTAAATAACACCGAGAAAAAGTGTGACGCGTCCGAGATGTCTAATGAAAAAGAAACAACATCAAGTCTAAAGGACAAGCACAGTGACAGACCTGAGAAACCAAGGGAAATTGTTATCATAAGCAACCAACCAGGAATGATAGTCTCACAAGAAAAGACGTCACAGCTACAAGGAGAGTCCATAAATGGGATTGTTAAGAATCTGACCCAATCGGCAGAACAGACTGATGTCAGAGAAAGTGGTGAATCAGTAGGTGTTGATGGTGCCATAAATCTACCCCCACTGAAATGCCATATGTCGCAGTTGTCTTGTAGCAAGGAGGCCACTATCTCGAAATACGACCAAGACAGGTCCGAGTGTTCACCACCACACCTCACTCAGACAGCAGCAGAAGTACTCAGGGTGCCAGGCTCAGAGAGATCATCAGCTAGCTCGAAGGATGACGAAGAAGAGACCAAAGATATGCCAAGACTTTATCCGATTGGGGAATGTCCCAGTTCGGAACCAACAGCAGCCAATAAGGGTGACGCAGTGGCCAGCAGCCATCGTGAAGGTGGCAAACCTAAAGACGGATTCATTCACAGAATGTATCCAGAACACAGAATGCGCAGCCATCGGGATCACCACGACCGCCCCCGTCACAGCAAGGAGCATCACCGTAACCACTATCGAGATACCGAGTCGCGTCACAAGCATCACATAGACTCCTACAAGTTCCACCCGGAGTTGGACCATTTCAGCCCCACCTCTCTGGCGAAGAAGTACGCAGATTTGTTCTCAAACGTGAAGTCAGAGAGTCGTAAGGCGCCGATCAAAGAGGAGAAGCTATCTAGTCCGGTGTGTACCTCATACGAGCCACTGCGTGGTATAGCGGACATGGTAAAGGCGGCCGAGCATCGGTCTCCAACTACACCGCATGGAACCTACCACTCAAAGTTCGCCTACATGAAAGGCATGTCTGCCTCGCCATCTTCATTGGATTCACTGCATCGGATAGCAGACAAGGACCGTTCCAGCAGTGAGACGCGTCCCTCCGTTGTCCAGAGCATGAACAATGCCTATCAGAAGTACCTGCCCTTGTCGGCCAGTCACAGGGAATGTACTACGCCATGTACTGCTGACAATGATCCCGATAAACCACTGGATCTTTCCATCAAGAACAAAGACAATGCGGAATCAGAATCTTCAAAGAAAAAACAGGAAACTGCCTATGTACCGTACCTCAGTCCGCACACAGAAACCACAGCGGCATCGTCGTCATCTACTTTGGCAAGTTTGGAAAAGAAGTTCGGTGAGGATTCATTTATGTTCGAACGAATAGGCACGAAGCAGTTCAACACACCAATTCGTCAGTTTTATATGTCCGCTTTTGGTATGGGTATCTATAGTACGGCGCTGAATAATTCGTATCCCTTTCCAGCATCGCATCCGATGTCAGCCGCACCTCCCACTCAAAGTCAGACGCTACAGGCGAACAGCAGCACCAGTAGCAGGTGTTCACTGACGAGAAATGAATCTCCTTTACGGAAGTCATCGGGTTCGGGGACTTCAACAGTGCATGGTGAAGATTCCAGCAAGTCATACGTGCCATCGAAGTTTCTAGAACAGGCGATAAAAGATAGCAAATCAGACTTGAAGAAACATACCAACCTCCAGTGTAGCTGTGGTGCCGAGTTTGAAACACTGTATCAGCTGACGCTGCATCTGCAGGAGACTGGTCACCCTGCCAATGCCACGAAGAATGGAACTCATCATGATTATCCGAAACTCGTGCGTGGTCAGGACATGTGGCTCAACCATGGGTCCGAACAGACGAAACAGATACTCAGATGTATGCAGTGTGGCGAATCGTTCAAGTCATTGCCGGAACTCACCGTACACATGATCCAGACTAAACACTACACGAACATTGTGGGCACGGAGCCACAAGGAAAAACGCTGAAGTCGACCAAATCGTCGATGTCGACGAGTGACTGCAGCGATACCGAGTCAACGACGCACCATCGATGTCATAAGTGCAAGGAACTATTCGATGACGCTGAAAGTTTGTCTCAACACCAGGAGAAGTCTGGGCATATCACACCCAAATGTGAACCGGGAACTCCGAAGGCCGATTTCACACCGCCTAGACCAACTAGCGCACAAAGCGACCGGGACACTACCGGGTCAGGAATGACACACAGCAGCAGTAATGGCTCGATTATGCACTTCAAACGACGTTTATTGGAGAGTCTTGGTGGTGCTCCGGATGTTCTTGATGAGGACAGTCGTGACAGTTCGTTCTCATCACATTCAGCCTCTGAATTGAGTCGAATACGGTGTGAAAACTGTAGCGAAAAGATTAGGACTGAGCACTTCGTGGAACACGTCCGACAATGTGTGAAGAACTTGCACAGTCCACGTCCGACTCGTAGCTGCAATCACTCGCCCATGGAATACAAGGAATATTTAAATGGCGAATTCCATTTGAAAAAAGAGCCCTGTGACTTGGACGTTAAGTCGCCCGGAAAGAGCGCGAAAACTACTAGCTATGCCGAGGAAAGTTTTAAGTACTATCAAGAATTTATGTGCCACAGCGAAGAGAAAGCCAGAAAGCGAAAGATAGGTTCCCAGGACATCGGCATGGAAGCCGACAATAGCCGGAACACTCCGAGGGACTATTGTACGGTACACAGCAGCACCGAACTCATCAACCCTGCCGACGACGCCACCGACGGAGCCTCAGCGTTGAAGGCGATGGAGAGCTTCATCGAGAGGAGCTTTGCTCACAAGTCGGCTCGCAAGCCTGTCCAGTCTACTAGTCTGTTTGCATCGTCGCTGTTTGGGAGGAATTTCTTTGCCCAACAGCCGCAAGTGCCGACTCTGACGGCCGAAAGCACGAAACACGTCACCAGTCTGAGCCCATTCGCGAGACGGGAGACGCCTAGTCCCCAGAAGAACACTAGTCACCTTTACCAAAACAAATATCTGCCGCCGTTCTACGAGACCAGTAGTCACGGGTCCAGCAGTGGGGGTGTAGATAAGGATAGTCGGCAGACACCTCCGCCATGCATCACGCCGAAAAAAGAGCAAGCCTCATCGCCGAGGCCCAATGAAAACGGTGAAATTATGGTGCCGGACAAGAATGACAACACAGTCGTCGGTCGTAACACGCCGCCAAGGAAGAGAAATCGCGACGACGGTTGCGATGAATTCCGTGATTCAGCCGAGAAAATCTCTCCAGTAAAAAAAAACTTCAAGGATCAATACCTTCAGGCACAGTCCATCGACGAGACCACGACCGATAGCTCAACGCAGAGGTCGACCAACTCGGCGCTCCAGTCCCTGCAGGGTCTTGTCTACGGCAAAAGCTTCAACACCGAACACCCGCTGGATAGCCTTCAGAAGCTGATCCACACGACGAGCTCGACCTCGGCCTCACAGACGGTCACCACCAGTCAGAGCTCGTTTTCTCCGCCGTTGATCAGCTGCTGTAGCAACAGTGGTGGCCTCCCGACGACGCTGCCTGGAACCGTCATTCTCGTTAACCCAATCGTGACCGTGATCGCCAACTCGAAGAGCAGCAGCCCCTCATTGCAGATCAGCATGCCGCCTGGGGGACCGAGTTCGCCAGATTCCAAGGAATTGCATTCCCCGCACGCCGACTGTTCCAGTCATGAAAAGAGCCCGACGCCGGAAGGCGACGGCGACCAGAACTCGGAATACCGATGCGCGGCGTGCAACAGGAACTTTGCATCGAAGGGCTCATACCGGTACCACCTGAGTAGGTGTCATTGGTCGACGGTGAAGAAGTACCGCATCAAAGAAGCTATTAATACAAGTCCCTATATATATTTGCCTTTAGATCATATGGCTAAATTTAATAAGTATTACGAAATGGCCAATGAGTTGGCCAACAAGGGCAAATGAAGGTGAGACTTCCATACATAATGGCATAGCTTCTATGGCTGCAGCATCTATAGGGAGGCGTACACAAAACCTTCGCTAATGATTGAGACAGACAGTGAGTGAGTGAGTGAGTGAGTGAGTGAGTGAGTGAGTGAGTGAGTGAGCGAGCAAGCATTAGTAATATTTACACTTATGTCAAAAGGCTTAGTCAGTCTAATTTGTTCAAATAAAATTTAATTTCACTACGGTCTACGCTAAGCCACAGCCGTAAGCTTCCGACTACAAATGTTGAATCAGTAATGTTTATGGTTATTATAATAATAATAACAACAACAACAACAAATCAGCATGGTGAATAGAAAGGAAGAGAATATTCTACAGAGTATAATGTCAGAAGTGCTGTGCCAGACTACAAAGTACTGGACATGTGTTGGACCTTTTTTTTGTGTTCGTAATAAGTGCATGCGGGATAACAAATGATGATACATCAGTGGGAGATGATTGATGGCAGTTTGTAGCTTTGTGCCTAGCTGTCATCTGTCTTTGGTTAGTGAGAAGATACGAATCTACGCCGTAAAATGTGCCTCTCGGTTTTTGCCGGTGCCACGCCAGGCAGACGTACTGCATGACATGAGGAAAGAGAATTGTATCTAATTCTGGATGTTTTTTTCGGGAGGAATGGGGGTGCTTTTTGTTGTATTTCTGCGCTTGCTGCTCCGCCTGATGGGTAATTCATCATGTAATTCATCATTCCTGATAAAGTGAATATTCATAGAATTCGGTGGTTGTCACGTCGATGTGTGTCCATCCAAGCCATTGTCACAATACCGCTTTCTAACTACTGCAATATCGTGCTAAAACTTGAGCTAAATTTGTCATTTTCCAGCCCAGAACTAGAGTGGCAATTTTTTGATAATTTTTGGATGATTCATGTGTGATTTACGGCGAGCTGCTCGTTTTGCTTTGGGCACTCCGCAAACAATGTAAGTATTCATGATACGTACGCGGGGCCGCCCGTGTACGTAGGCAGTGTATATTGTGGGGGGAGGTGCCATGGACTCTGTAGTAATAAATACTATTGGACCTGATTGTAAATTAAGTATAATGAAGGTTTGTAATTAGCTTCCACGAAAACGAGCTTTGATTCTCGTCCAAACAGGCGGTGTATGTATGTTCACTGCGAAGAAGAAAGAGTAGAGAGAGAGAAAGAGAGCTAAATGGTCAGAACAGGGCCTGCACATCTGCTTGATGTCCAATCTTTCAGAAAAAGTGATAATTTATAATAGTTTACGGCTTGCAGCAGAGATATAAATCTGTCTCCTGCGTGAAAACCGGCCAAGATTTACGAGTTATGGCCTGTTGGCCGTCTGCGCCGAGATGGTAAATATAACATGGCCAAATGATATTGATTAAATCGATAATAAGTTATCTAACTGTGATGTCAAGAGTCCTGTTTGCGTTCGGTGGGAAAACACCGTTCCGGGCTCCCTTTGTCTTTGTTGCCTCGAACGCTTCCATGGGGGCGGAGGGTTACAACGAGCTCCCGTTTTGATGGATTGCAAACGGTTCCCGTAAGAACGGGCTCGGATTTAAGCCACAGTAGACGCGAGCCTGGTTGGTGATTGACAAATGGCAGGCTGTCAGAAGTGTTCTGAAACGTTTTGGATTTTTCGATGTCAAGACTATTCTGAAACAGTTCGCGCGATTTTTGTTACGAAGCCAAAAGGCGTCGTTTAGGCTGCGGGTGTTATCTACGACCGGAATGAATGGGGCTAACCGCATGCACTAGTTCGTGTTGGCGTGTTGTTGTTGTTGTTGTTGCAATTTTGTGTACGGTCGTTGTTGATGGTGATGAACTGCTGCTGCTGCTGTTGTTGTTGTTGTTGTTGTTATTACAACTAAAAGCGATAACGTCTTCTGTGCTGAACAGCACCATCCTATCACCGGATGATAGTTGTTCGCCTGATCGGTCGGCGATATCGAGCGTGTCCGACCCCCGAGCTGCACTCGGTGCCATAAACATGTCGGCGTCGGTCTTACGTCACACTAGGTTTAATCAGTGCCAGTCACCGAAAGTAAGCGAGGGAATAGATCGCCCTGCTGCGGCCAGAAGCTATGCCACACCGAGCTAGTTACGGCGTCAGTATTGGCCTTGCTGTGTTCATTGTACATTCCCGCTCCTCCGTGCGTGATCAATGTGTTCTTGATGAAAACATTCGCCGTGTTCTGCAGGGACTAGTCCTACGTACAAAGTACTATGTGTCACTTTTTGCATACGGTATACCTATTGACGAATGGTAATGACCAGCCGCATAATTACTGTAAAACTTTATATATATATATATATATATATATAAAGTAGTATATATAGTAATACAAGCTGGTAATAATGTTCTGTAGGAAGATGTTTCATTAATAATATTTTACTGTCCTCCCAGCTACACAGTTTTATGTGTCTAGCCAGTTTATCCAGTATGTGTTTGACTTGTACGTGTATAAATTCTACATGACTTTCATGTGCGCGTAGTCTTTGTTCTGCGTAACATCAAGGGAAGTCTGTGTTAATGATAAACATGTGATAACGCGCAGTCGTTCGTATTATAAGTGGCGTGGGATATGGATAGGTAGATAGATGCCTGTATAGAGAGAGAGAGAGAGAGAGAGCGTTGATGGCTAGTCATTCTGCATAAATGCTCCACGTATAATAATGATATATTTTATGTACTTTTGTCTGTCAACTTGGCAGCGCCGTGCTATTTATAAGCGTCTAAATGTTGTAAGTTTAACGGAATCGTATGTTCTTCTCAGTCCATCATTACTCCATCACACACATACCACACACACACACACACAACTTCCTCTTTCCTTCGCGCATCGTCTAAACTAGCCGCTGACAGTTCGCTTTTAGGTGCTAAACAGTGCTACCACCTACCCGTATCACGAATGCTGCCAATCAAGATATCTCCCATGACCTAGTTGGTAGCGCGACTGGCCACAAACTGATAGCACTTGGGTTCAAACCACGGATGGGCTATGCCTGAAAGATTATGGATGTCGATCGGTACGTCTAGCCTACCGTGTGCGGGAAGGTGGTCCCAATACAGCAACATTTACACACCAGTACACACGCACGCACACATTCTCTATATTCTGTAAACATATCTCGCGTTAAAACCAAAGTCAGACTTTTGCCTCTCGTTGATTTTCAGTTTATTTATTTGCTTTTTTATTCTTACCAAACTATTTGCTATGCGTCTGGATTCCGAGACATAAATATATATCTTCAAACGTCATCCATGCGTCATCATTCACCTCTTGCAGGTCGATGATTTGTTAATATCACTTCATTTTTATACGCATTCAATTTGATGTCAGAAGTCATAAAGTATAAAGTGGTGTGCCCTTTTTAGATAACAGTTGCCCTGTTCGAACAATGCCCGGTTTATCATAGAGATGGCAGTACAGTATAAAGTCAGTATCAGCCATGATGCTCTGGGCCGAGAAAATTAACCTCTGACTTGGTGTGAACGATTTTTGGTTGGTTCGGAATCGAAATCGACTGCCCCCACCAAAGGGCTGACTGGCACTCTGCCCCACGACCCCTGTGTAGGCCTAGGTAAGCAAACCCAGCAACAACGGTAGTACTGACGGGGCAGTGAATGGTCGAGGCATATTTCGTTATTACGGAGAGATGGTGGGAGACTCTGCTTGAAATATGCCCCCACTTTCGGGCCGTTCTTGGGGTTAGGGCTACTCCACGCCGCTCTAGTCCGATGTTTATCTCTCGGAGTCCCCTGACTTGCGACTGCTCCGGCTAAATCCTCACTTAATGCAACGCTGACGGATGGCAACTCGTGCATTAGTAAACACTCCTGATACGACGCCTGATGTATAAATACTGCCGCCGCCGTGGGCCCGGGTCAGCGGGACAAAAGGCGGCGAAATTAAGTTATTATCGGGCGTTCGTCGGAGTGGCTGGCTTCCGCGTAGATTCTGCTTTAGCTGCTCGCTTCACCCACTGTCTGTCTTACCGACGAACCGTCTTATTTCCTCGTCTTAGTGCCGAGGGCTCGGCTCGGCTGTGGACTGTTGGTGCCCCGTAGAAGGTAAAACCGACGATACGGCGACGGACGCGTGTCTCAAATTAGTCGTCGTAGTCCGAGTTGATGGTAAATTAGTTATGAGTGTCGTTGTTCGTAACTGAGCTGGAAATATCGTATAGGAGAGTTGTCGATGTGTCATCGGAGGAGAAGGATTGATGGAGTAGATACACTATATACATACTCTGTGGCGTTCGTGGTGGTGTTTTAAGCTGGCTTTATATATATATATATATATATATATATTATAAAGACCATTATCAATAATGTGTTCATTTTTCATGCTTTAAGCGGCATGATACGGTTATTATGATTATTACTATTATACATAAGTGTGTGTATATATGTGTGTGTGTGTGTGTGTGTGCATGACATACAATGTGTTACATACGCGTGCGATATTTTTGATTTATGGTGTTTCTCTGGTTGTTTTTATCATGAAATGAACTCCGTGTTGACGTTCTTGTCGACTTACAGTTGGCAGTCGGTCTGTATTCGTACATAACGCCCTTGTTACTGTATAACTGTACAGTGTTTGCAGGAAGTATTATCGAATAAATAATAAAAAAACGATTATAAGTTTTCACGTCGCTTATTTTATTTCGTCGTCCATGTTTATCGGGTCGGACTCGTCGTGTTGACGGTCTCTCGTCGTGAAGTTCTGGCCACGTGGTGGGTGCTCGCGAGTTGCCTCTATTGATTGCCCGATACGACACAGCAGGGTATAAATGATGTCATAGAATAAACTGGGACGCACGCACACACACACACACACACCTAGACGGGAACGAAATATAACTTATTGCCCGTTGAAATGACACGCGATACATTTATCTTAAAAGGCTGGCGAATTTTTCCAATCGAAACTCGCCCAGAATGCCACCGCCTTTAGTCGGTAGCCAGCTCGTGGTGTTGTACGAAGAGAGATCCGCCAAAGAGGCCATCCGTAATGAGAAACAAAACTGGCTGGAAATCAGTAGCGTGAAAAATATATTGCCGAGATATACGTGCTACCATAAAGCGGTGAATATTGGCGACCGATTGCTGGCTGAGAGAGAGAGAGAGGGGGAGAAGTCACGATTGGAATAAATGCGGTCCATTTGACGGCAATTATTAAGAAACATCGGAGCCAGCTAATCTGGATTGGGTTTGGATTCGGTAGTTGACCATTGGTCTTGCGTCTCTTCTATGTGGTAATGTACATCCTCCTCCAGCGATTAGTATGGTCACGCCAGCGATATACCTGGCTGTCTTTCCTAGTGTGACTTCGTGGGATGTGTGCCTTGGCAGTCGCCTCTCAGCCGTAAGACATGCCAGACTCTGAGGATACGACTTACTCACGCACTCATTCACTCACTCAACTGAACTATGGTCACGGTCTGCGATTGTCAACTACAAACAGAATGATCTCTGAATGATCGTTTCCTAGGGATCTCCAAATTTAAGCTAAGTACATATATAATCAGGTGATCTTTATCACGACGAAGTTACAGTCCGCGCAGTTGATACACACTTGAGAAAACATTTATTATACGAGACATAGAAATGCGCACATTTCGAATCTGTGCCACCCGCGTCTGTGGGATGTTTCATCCCGTCTTCTCGTTTATGTAAGTAGACGTCATTCGGTCGTGTTGTTATATTTGTAAAATGCATGGTGTAGAACAAGCTCAATAGTGTATTGAAACTAAGTAGGACATCATAAGATGTCCCAGGTAAGACCAACGCCGAAAATTAATAAAGCACTCATTCGCTTACTCACTTCCGATAGCTACATCTTCTATTAAAGCGATTCTTTGCAGTATTTTATCTAGCTCTGTATATAGTTCCTTATTGAAACCACAGATAAGGACACTTTCAGCCGTTTGATATTTTCAGTTTATCAAAAAAAAAATTTTTTTAATTACTTGGATATTTTAATTGCGATTATGCAGCAGTAAAGTCTTTATTGTGAAATTCATAATATGAATATTCCATTCTGGCGGCATTCACAGAGGGGCTCAGCAGAGTATGTACTGATGGCATATGTGCGTTTTGGTACGGTTATGCTCGATTATGCGTAATAAGTCACCATTCAGTTTGGTGCATTTCTGCTCCATAATTAATCAGCCACTTAGCAGACAAGTCAAAGTGATCCGTGTAAACACCAGTTTATTACAAGTGTTCTACATCCAATAACAGTTCCTTTATATATAACTTATAAACATTATACGTGACACAGTGGCAAAATATGATAATAAAAGTTACTGCTATCATAATCGTTTGAAAAGGGTAATTACCCACTGAAGAATTCCTATAATGTTAGCTGACAATATGTACCCAAAACAGAGTTATCTATTCCAATTCATAACACCGGGTACGTCGGATGAGTTCGGGACACGTTTAGTAAGTGGTCGAAGCGGCCATCATCAAATTGTACTCCACATCATGGTCAATATCGGTGGTACGAGTAAAACAGGGCGCGGTAATGATAACGTGGCAGTGATAGGATGTGGGATTATATGACAAACGTGTCATTAACACACTAAATGACGTCGGTGGATAGATACACATACCCATATATATATATATATATATATATATATATATATACACACACACACTATATCATTGGACGTCTCAGTATGGCTGTTTGTTCACTATTTGCTACACCCTGATGAATATTTCAGATGGTTAACTGAGAATTTGTTTATTGTCACACACGCGCGTGCGCGCACAGGCGCACACACACGCAGAGAGAGAGAGACCGAGAGAGAGAGAGGCCCGAGGCGGTGCTTCAGAACCAAGCGACACCATCTCGCACTGATTGCTTTTTGGCAGTTGACGAACTCGAAAACAAATCGCCATTGTGACACTAACAAATCTCACTCTCTCTCTCTCAACGCTTCGCTCATGAGCGGCGAAATAAATATCTTATTAAAATGCCTTGCCTCTCCGCTAGCCATAAATCAACTCCAACACACACACACTCGCGCTAAGTCCGAGCGCGAATCGTCCCAATAACGTCCCATCTTTTCGTTAATTATAGAAGTGGCTCATGACCTCTGACCTCCATTATGGCGGAGTCGTACCTCGTCGTTATGGCCGTCTTTTCCCAGCGAGCGTGGTCCGGCTTCGTGCTAGGAGGCGATAAAACATCCACTTGACAATGGCCTCCTTCAATAACAATTGTCGGCACAGGGACGATTTGTCGGTGGGCCGAATTGGTCGGTCTGTGACGGTCTTGTCCAGCGAGTCTCGGGGGGGGGGGTTCTATGTTGGTCAGTCTCTCACTGTGTGTGTGTGTGTGTGTGTGTCGGTCGGCACCTATTTGCTTATCAGTCAATCATGGTGCCCGTCTGTTCGTCTGTCTGTCTGATAACCTGCCCGTCTGTTATTACTTAAGCCAGTCAATCAGTGAGCCAGCTACTTTCTCTGTCTGCATCCCTGTTTGTCCGTACATCTGTCCCTCCGTGTCTGTCTGTCTGTCTGTCTTTATTTAACTCAGCCAACACAATCTGTCTGTCTAGTGTCACAATATCAACTGTCAGTCAATCTGTCAGTCAATCAACCTTGCCTGTCTGTCCTAGTCTCTAACCTACTTGTCTAATTTGTGTCTGTTTGTTTCTTTGTTCTTTCGTCTGTCTGTCTGTCATAGAGTCTGTCAATCAGTCAGTCTCTCTCTCTCTCTCTCTCTCTCTCTCTCTCTCTCTCTCTCCTGTCTGTCTACACATATGTCTGTCTGTCTGTCTACATGTCTGTTTGGTACTGTCTGTCTGTCTGTTTGATTCCTGCTTCTCTGTCTGTCTGTCTGTCTGTCTGTCTGTCTATCTGTCTCTCTGTCTGTCTGTCTGTCTGTCTGTCTGTCTGTCTGTCTGTCTGTCTGTCTGTCTGTCTGTCTGTCTGTCTGTCTGTCTGTCTGTCTGTCTGTCTGTCTGTCTGTCTGTCTGTCTGTCTGTCTGAGAAATAGCTATCAAATTAAAACAAGTTTCCCAATAAAACTCCATCCATCATAAATACAAAAACACATACCAACACATCAACTAACAGAACAGACACCGAGATATGCTAACCAAAGCATAATATTACTCAATCAAACTCACCTTAAACATACACGCGCGCACACGCAGGCGTGCACAAGAGAGAGATAGGGAGCGAGAGATAGCCCGAATATTAATCAAGTACTATCCCTATCTTTTGTCTTAATTCCTCCATTTTCCCAGACCATCCTACTGCCCCATTTTTCCCTTATCCTGCCTTCAGCGGACATAACCTCACCCGACGCCTCCCTCCGCCAAAAGGCAAAACTCGTGGCCTCCTTTGTTACAAATAATTACAGGCTGAAGCGATATTTAATTAAACGAAAATTATCCTACCATCCCCCGCCCGAAAACTCCCCCCGGCAACCCCCCTACCGGTTTTTTGCCTGGAAGTGGTATCCAATGATAGGAAGAGTTGCCGATGAGATGACACCTTTGTGTACCTAAGTAAACAATGGCTTCTGTTGTACGTGCATCAGGTAATCTGTAGAGGAGAGAAACGAGCCCCGGTATAATTATGTCTCCGGTTAGCATTTTATTGCCCAGAGCGAGCTGTTTACGAGATGACGGGGGGAGGGGGGGGAGAAGAACACGGGGGGGGGGGATGCAGTATGGGAAACACATAGCGTATTTAGTCCGGAAGGGAAGTAAAGGGAAGGGGAAGCGATAGGTAATATACAGCAGCGGTAGCAAAAAACAACAGCAACCACAACAACAACAACCACGACAACAAGACGACTACGACGACAAATGGAAAATAAGGGAAATTAATTTATTTATTAAAAAACGCTACGGCAGAATGAAACGTGTGAAATAGTCTGATGTCTGTCTTTATGGGGAGAGATCAGAAAAGTTAAGAGCGAGAGGTCGAAATGGGAAAATTATGGCAAATTATCTCCCTTTTATGGGAGTGTTTGTTGTCGTTTGACTGTTGTTGGGAAAGTGGGCAATTAGGATGGGAGAGACGAGGTGCCGGTGGGCAACCCATCCGAGAAGGGGGCGGCTGGTAATGGGCGTGGGGAGAGTATGATGTGTTACGAGACCTTTGAATGGCTTCCGCTTTAAGGGCGAGGGGGTGCTGCAGTCGCAATTCCAAAACGTGTATGCTGTGTAGCGTTACTGGGGGAATATAAACGCCTGCCCGTGAACATGACAGGCTAAATAGGCCAATCGACCTCCTAAGGTAATGGGGGCGAATTGAAAGATGAAACACTCTACAGATATTGCCCGGCCAAGATTTGAACCTAGGTACTATTGATCTGTGCCCAACTGCTGAAAATATAAATCACTTTCTGAAGTATTATTATTATTATCATTATCAAATTTGTTGTCGTGTATTTATTTAGTGAATGGTCGAGTATTCATACTCCTCTCACCTCCAATTTTAAAATTCCAAAACAGATCCTTTGGTAGTCGCCCAGTCAAGCGTTCTATACCCATTTCTTCCTAAGAATCTGTGGTGCCTCGGTGATCTAGCGGTAGCATGTTGGATCACAGATCTTGGTGTGGGCATATCTGAAGGTTGTTTCATCTTTGACTTCACTTCATTACCTTTGGAGGTCGTTCGGCCCATTTAGCCTACCGTGTGCACAAAAGTGGTCGTAAAAAACCAATCACCATCCTAACTGTCTGATTTATGTGTGTGTGTGTGTGTGTGTGTGGCGCGTGTGGTGTGTGTGTGTGTGTGTGTGTGTGTGTGTGTGTGTGTGTGTGTGTGTGTGTGTGTGTGTGTGTGTGTGTGTGTGATGTCTGTGGAACGTCACCATTCTCTTTATGCCAACGCTGAGCATGCGTGCATATTCTGCTGCATAATTTATCAGCCACATGGCAGTTAGCTCAAAGCGCGCCGTGTAAACACGAACTTATTGCGAGGTTTTTACCAACGAAGTAATGTATGTATAACTTGCAAGACATAGCTGACAGGATGACTAAAAGCTACTCTAATTAGAAATATCTGATAAGGATCGTGGCCACCAGAAATCTCTCTATATTATTATAAAGTTTCTAACCAAGAACGAAGGACATTAGTTAGCCATAACAGGTGGTGTATCTTATGAAACTTTCTGAACACTATAGTATAAGGTATATCCGTGATTATGGTGATGGGTCTGTATGGAAAATAGTATCAACAGTAATAGAAGTAGTAATAGTAGCGTTAGCAGTGATTATAGTAGCTGTTGTTGTTGTAGTAGAAGCAGCAGTAGTGTCGGTGTTGGGGTTAATATAGGAAAGACCCTATTACGGTCAGAATATCAGGACGTCGAAGTAAACAGGTTCTGATTATATAGGACATGTCTGTAGTAGTAATTGCAGGAGGAGGAGAGGTATATTGGCTTAATACAATTAATAGTACTAACTATCATCCTAGTTGTTGTTGTTGTTGCAGTTGGTCTTGTTGCAGTTGTTGTTGTTGTTGTTCCTGCTGTGGACAGTAATACACTGATGAAGCCACCACGATAGCTGTAAAACCTGTATTGAAGATGAGACTTAATCCTATTGCTATGACAACAATAACAACAACAACTACTACTACTACTACAGCTAAAATATAACAACAACAAAAACTACTACTACTAATAGTAGTAGCAGTATTATTACTCCTACGGCTGCTGCTACTACGAGTTCACCCCCCAGTGGTTTTATTATCTTATCCAATGATATAAAGTTAATAGCATCAACTAAATGTACAGTTAGTCATATTATACCCACCTGTCGTCTACAGCCACAAACATCCCCCACAATCACCCCCCCCCCCCCACCATGCACCCTCCCCCCACCTCGCCTATCTCAATACACACATGACCAATCTGATTTGCTGCTGCTACAATACACAGACACGCAATAATAAGATATTTATATTTTATTACGTAAGCGACAGCTTGCTTTCGCCATATTTAATCTTAAGACACACACACATACACACAGACACACACACACACACACACACACATATATATTTATATATATACAAACAGGTTTGTAGACATAGGCAAAATGTTTAAATATAGACAAATACAAAGACAGTTATATTCGGACATATAGACACACTACACCAACATCTAATGCTGACACACGGGCATTTTGACACAGGTTTACAATTGTCCAAATGCTGTCTTTATGATTTGCACTTCTATGTGTCCGTGTTCAATTGCTAACCGCCTAAACAGACACGTACGTACACATACACATACACACACACACAAACCATAATCTCCTAAATACATCTATTACGGTACCAATGACCTGGCGTGACCTATCTATATTTGTGTTATTTGGACATGACTGATAACACAATATTCTGACACCACTACACCCCCACCCCTCCCTATTTATATCCCGAGAGACGCCATATTTGTTGTCAATCTGTTCGTCAACATCAATCTATTTCTGTGGACATTAAAGCTAACCATCTCCTTTCATGGGCCGTCGACGCCTGCACGGCGAAAGGAGAACAAATCCGGTTGAGAAGGGGGAAAGTATTTCCCCCGCACAGCCGGGATTTTCCACGGAAAATAAACTCGGCTGCGTCGTAAATAGGAAAACGTCTCCGACGGATATCTTCCTCCAATATCGTCCGCCATAAGATTATAATTTCTTCTAGGTTAAGTTTCGCTCGATTTCCCAAATGTATCGTGACGACTGACAAAAAAAATGGCAGCCGTCAACCGAATCGTACCCTATCTGGTTTATAGCGGGATGACGTTCTCCCATCGCGGGGGGGAGGGTACTATGCATGAAATATGTAGTTTAAACCCATCTGAAAAGGGTCCTGTTGAAGTAGAGAAAAAAATCCCGTCAGACAAATCCTTTCTGAAGAGATATGGAACAAAGACCTTTTTTTCTTTCTCTCTCGAGTTTGTAATTTAAATGTTCGATTGCGAGGATAGCAACATATAAAATGATTTTGCAATTCGTGCTTAATTAAAACTACTTCGTTTAATTGTAATAAATTTTTGTTTGAGACGGGCGCCAAGTATTTCATGAAGATTAAACCGAGAAAGCGCAAAGTATTTTAGGCAATACTTTGAGAAAATAAATGATAAACCGACAAAATAGTCACATGAGTGCGTCAACAGAGTGCTACGATTTGTCGAAGAAGCATCCATCAGAGGAAAAAGACGATGTCGTTATCTCCTTGATTTATATATGATCTCTTTACTCAATCGCTTCTTTGTCCGTTATGTTTAAATCAATTTACGATCGAGGATTATGCCGTATACTGATATCGAAACACGGACGTCAACAAATCGCTCCTATTGACTAACATTCGGTGTCAATCTGGGGGGGGGGGGCGTGACCCACATAAATACAGACGCGATATATCAGCCTACTAAAAGCGTCATCCAATAGTAAACACCACTTCCATGTCGGTGTCCAAAGCTCAACTGTCGGATTAACCAGATAATATCCTGTGGGAAGGTTCCGTTTCGGCGTTATTTAGGTGGTCGGATGTTCGGGTTATCGGACTACTCATGAGTACTTTTTCTCGATTTATTGAACTGTCCACGAAAGGAATGATGAAAGATGATTGATGATGACGATGATTGATGTTTACGGCCACTTTTGTGCACATATAGGCTAAATGGGACGAGCGACCTCCAAAGGTAATGAAACGAAGTCAAAGATGAAACAACCTTCAGATATACCCACGCCGAGGTTTGAACACGAGTGGTATTGATCTGTGATCCAACACGCTACCGTTAGACCACGGAGGCGCTCGGAATGATGAAAGAAAAGATCATCTGTTGTGGATTTTTTCCCCGTGTAGGGTTTTATCCAAGTGTGTTTTTTCCCCGGAGGTATTTTGTCAGTGGGGTTATATCAGCCAGGTCTCCCCCCCCCCCCTCTCCGCTGAGTTTTTGTCCCTTGAGAGGAGGTGGGCAGTGGGTGGGGTGAAGTGGGTGAAAATCTATGCGAAGGATCGCCAAAATAACTCGTCAGATATATCTTCAACTTAGATTATGACACAAAAGGCTTTAAACGACAACAACCCAACAACATACCACGTGACAGCTTTCTATCCACATTGTAGGTTCGCTTTCGTGGTTGTTTCTGTTCGTAGCCTGCGGGCGATATTAGAGTGAGGCGGACTCGGCCATCACGTGGTGTCGCCTGGCGTGACTGATGTCACCAAATAGATGATTTATGATAGATAATGCCGAGATATTGACAGCTTCGACAATGGGACAGCCACGACCCCTAGCGACCACGATCAACGTTTCCGCACCACTTCGTCCACTACAAAGCTGTTCATAAACATGATCTCATTGTTGTTATTGCTGCTGTTGTTGTTGTTGTTGCTGCTGCTGCTGCTGCTGTACTGGCTTCACTTGTGTCTGTTCCCAATCCAGGACGGAGATCTGGATCCGGGCAGCAATGGGGGTCGACGGAGTTTTTACTCGTCACCTCGTCGGAGTCTTCCATTCGTCGACGCTGTCAGTAATAACAATCCTTCCGCGTTAGCGTGGTTTTGAATAAATAGGTGGATTCTGGGTTCGAATCCATCTACCGACTTCTGGCCTTTTACTGGTTGACGATTGTTATTCGGATTATTCTCCACGGGGGGTTGGTAGGGCTGTAAATTACACAGCTCCGAGGGGGGGGGGGGCGAATACGTATCAAGAACCCTGTATATTCCTTATCACCGTCCAAAGAAAAAAGTTCTTAGATCACTATCGCTGAACTGGCACGTTTCATCAGTAAAACAAAACAAAAAAAACCTATCCACTAAAAGTCAGTTAAAATGGCGGCGGTGTCTTAAGTAAATTGGAGACCCAAAAAATCCAACATGGCGGCGCCTTCTCAGTATTTCCAGTCACCAGCGGTTTATCTTTGGCCATAAATTTCTCGCCATATTTATTTATTTATTTATTTATCGTGGGGCAGTGGTTCCGTTTTCTAATTTTGTCACCTCGAAGCTGACACACTGCCAGAGAAAATTTTAACAAAACAATACACAATCCAGGCAACACAACCAACATACAACAGATAATACAATATTGATGGAACACACGTTCTTCACAACTCAACGACCATACAACATATCGTTAGATACGATATAACCGCCATTAACCAGGGTATATACCACCAACCAGCCAACACACCAACCAGCCAACCCACCAAAATACCAACCAGCTAACACATCAATCAGCCAACACACCAACCAGACAACACACCAACCAGCCAACACATCATCCAGGTATTATACCATCCAGACAAAATGTCAACCAGCTAACACACCAACCAGCCAATACACCAACCAGCCAACCCATCTTGAAACCATTAAACCAACCAGTCAACCCATCAGCCAGCCATTATACCAATTAAGACCAATAAACGACCATCTATCTCGACCAGTTAATTATAATTCTCTCCTCAGTCAGAGTTTCGGTCTGTTTAAATCGTTATCAATAAGATAAGCGTCCTCTGGTGACGGATACGACACGTGACAGACGATCGCCGACCTGGATCTTATCAGGATTGTCGTCAAAATCCGGACACTTACAACATGGCGGGGCTTTCCTTGAGTAAAGTTGACACGTTTGTGGTGGTTTTTTGGTCTAATTTATGATACGAAAGCAGTTGCTCAGCTATAAACTTTGACCGGTTTCTTTTTCTCGGGAGGGCCCACTCTAAGGGATTTATAATCGAGTGTCCATAATCCCCTTGGTTTTTGGATCCGTACAATTCAATTACATTCTCAACTCTCAAAGAGTATTCCGTGTCTAGCTACCAATGTGGGTGTCAACCAATTACGACTAGCATGGTATTAAAAAAAATTCATTCCCATCTAAGTCAATCGGTGAACGGTTGGTGTGGCTTCGAACTGGAGAGGGTCGGTTTATGCCACAACACCCCGTCACAATGCGAAGAACCGTACCTCCGATAGCATCGCCAGGACGGACCCGTACTTGAAGCGCCATCGACCCGCAGCTTGGCGTGAGTCTGTGGCCATCAGACGGACTGGACCGATTGGTATTAAACCGGGCCCTATGGTCGGCCATTTGGGTCATAATTCACGCGCACGCATGCGCAACGCAACAGGCGTGCTCTAAATATTTAAGCGCGCCTGATAAAACGGACAGGGAAAAATACGTGATTTACCTACGCGTGCATAATTAGTATAATTCTCGCATTTCATTACTTTGACAAAGAGTTAATTATTCCGTGTTTGACGCGCGTATTTTTTATTGACAACTACCTATCTTTTAGTCAAAGATATCTTACCCAAGATCACCGTCAACAAGAAAAATGGTTACTGAGATCTCTGCTTATGGTCGCATTTCTTCACTAACGACCGATGTCTGTCGTATTGCGTTTCCAGACGGTAATTCATGCGCGCATGCTAAAACAACTGTACACGCGTAACTAATTAATGAGATGCTATTGGTCGATTTTTCATACTAAAAGGCGATAACGGTTGGACAAATGGCGCGCGGGTTTACAATTCGGCTAACGCGCGTGCGTCGATGAAGACGAGGGGCGTACCTATACAGACTGAATTAGGAGCCGAATGGCGTGCCATAGTTCCCAGGAAAATGGCCAACGCAGAAGTCGGTTATTTATTGGAGTTTCGCTGCGAGCGAGAGGCGCTGGAATAGCTCAGCATCGGTAAATCATCGGGAGAAAAACATCAGCAAGAAAAAAAATTATCCATCAGACGGGCGGCGGGCGGCGGATGGGAGGGGGGAGGTTCCGCCGAGGTATTTTGTTACGTTTGAATTGTATTCGTATAATTGTCGCCGCTTCCGCCAGGGGTCGTAAAGATGTCTTCTCGGCGCATAACTCACGCTAAACGTCGTCTGTTTTTTAATTTTATGAGTCAATTAAGCATTTAGCTCTCGCCGGAGCCCTACTTTCGCCCTCTTCGTCTTCTAGCGGCCGTCAGTGGTGTCAATCTTTGTCAATTAGTCGCCCGATTCATTTGTCGGGCAAGCGAACGCGCGCGCGCGCGTGCACGTGCGGCCCGACACGCACCCAGACACGCATGCACGTAAGGTGAATGGGTGGATTCAAGGAAAGAGAGAGAGAGAGAGAGAGAGAGAGAGAGAGAAAGAGTCCTCTCTCTCTCTCTTTCGAGGAACCATTCGGTCATCGAGAGAAAAGAAACATCAAAGGAAGTGCTGTCTTTCATAGAGATCTCCACTACGTTTTGCCGACCGTATATTTATTGTCGACGCGCCATCTAGCGGTGTTCTCTGACGACCTTCTCTCGCCGACTGCCTTTCAGTGACCTTTCTCATTTGGCCACGCTTTCCAATGTTTATCGCTGCTGTCGATTATTTTATTATTATAACAAAAACTAAAATAATAAGAGTAATAACGATAATAATAATAATAAAATTAAACCTATATATTGTCAAATTGATTTATCTGTTCCCAGGCATTGTATAATTAAAAAGCAATTATGACATACGACAATATGCTATGACATGATATACTACAACGTATTAAGGTGTGTTACTAAATACTGCATCTATAACATGATTCAATATGGCATGACCTGCTACAACAAATATAACGACACATATTACGACATATTATGACATACCACAAGATAATATGGTATACTATTACATACCAAGATCGACGACAACCTATATCAAAACATACTAAAACAAATTATGATATGCCACAATATAGCATGGCATAACATGCCATGACCTACGACAATATACTATGACATTCCGATAGGTACTACAACATATTATGACATACCGCGACTTATTATTGGTATGTTATGATGTGCCATTATCTATGACAACATAAAGTATGACATACCGAAACATACTACAACATATTATGACATTCTACAACATTGTATCGTATGTTTTAAGAACATGACCTATGATAACGTACAGTATGACCTAATAAAGGCTCTACAGCATATCATGACACAGTTCATCATTTGTGACACAGTTCATCATTCATCATTCATGATACAATTCATCATTCGTGGCACAGTTCATCATTCATGACACAGTTCATCATTCATGACACAGTTCATCATTCATGATAACGTCCATCATATATGATACCGTTCATAATTCTTGACACAGTTCACCATTTATGACGCAGTTCATCATTCATGGCACAGTTCATAATTCATGATACAGTTCATATTCCTGATACAGTTCATCATTCCTGATACAGTTCATCATTCATGACACGGCTATACATATAATCGTTATCGATGTGTTGCTGATGGTGACTAATGACCTCTTAATCGCAAGACAATGTCGATGTGAAGGTCATAGAGAACGGATCCGGAAGCCAAAGATGTTGGGATACGTTAAGAGAATGTGGAATCTGACAAAAGTCAACTGTCTTTTTGACGACAAGGTGTATACAAAGGAAGCGCCGGCGCGATGTGTTACGATCACACACACACACACACACACACACACACACACACACACACACACACACACACACACACACACACACACACACACACACACACACACACACACACACACACACACGCACGCACGCACACACACACACCAATGCACGCACCCACATCCACACACACACACATCCACAAACACACACACGTTTAAAATTTATTATGATTCCATCTTTGTAATGAGATGCTAAACCCACACTCAAGCACTCAACGGGGAGGGGGTGTGGTTCATTTGGATGATGAAATTTTGCTACTTCAGCGCCACCTTTGTGCATATGTTAGTCTAAATGGGCGGGGCGATCTTGAAAGGTAATAAAGGAAACTGAAAGATGAAACATCCCCTAGAAATAGCCAGTCCGGCCAGGTGTTAGAAGTCTGTGGCCAACCACGCTATGAGTTAAACCCCGGAATCCACAAAAGACGTAATTGTAAATGCACTTAGATCTATTTGGAATGTAACTATATCTGTCTCACGACTAATGGTGACCAAATAGTACCTAATCTAATTCTAAAACAAAATTTAATAAAAAGAGACATACATTACCAACACACATATCTCATCTTTTGGAGCAAAATTATAGCATCGATTAGTGTACTATAGAATATGCTTTCTCGTTGCTAAATGCACAAAATATCAGTAGTAGTCGGTAGCGAAACCCATACACGTTAAAACAGTCAGTATGCATTGACCATAGCCAAACCTGAGCAAGGTACACCTTTAAAGAGTAGCACAGTCTGATTGAACATGACAAATAACAGAACTCAGATTTAAGATAAACGTATGACATTATCTTTGTTTTAATTCGTGTTTGGTTCAGTAATTATCTATCATGAAGCGTGAACTTCAGTTATCATTTACTTCTCGTTGGAGATATACGAGGTATTTTGTCGCCAATTTAAGGTTATCAAAGCCAGGATTGTGTTCCATGTTATAATCAGAACACCGTGAATCACCTATTAATTACAAAGATCCAGGTGAGTGAGTGATAGAGCGATTGCGTAATTGAGTGAGTGAGTGAGTGGTTTCTTTAAGCTCGGTACTGGCCAGATCTGGAACGTGAATATGGTCGAGGGGCTACTTTCCATGTAAACAAACAGCCCACAAACATAAGTACATGTTGGATTCGAACCTTGATCCGGAATTTTGCAACTCTATCCACCTAGGATAATAGATCATTTTTATTAATAAGTGTCTCTGATGATTATGGTACATTCTATAGAATAGTTATCATATAGTATCTATTTTTTTTAAATAAAATATTTTTAACAAATATACACAAAACAATTAAATGCAGGGACAAAGCACCTTAGGTACAATATCTGGAACGCGCCAAACAGCGGATCGCGCACTGTACAGTTCGTCGTTTGTCGGGATCATGCAGGGACTCGGTTATGGCCAGACGAAGTGGGTCCAGACTATACGACAGCCTTGACCTAACGCCTGCTCCCGGGGCAGGTGACAACAGCTGGAGGCACTGAACCACGGGAGTGCCCTAACTTACAGCGAAACCTCTATAATCAGATCAACGCAGTGCCATCTCGTCGATTGCGACAGGCTTAGACACATTCCACAATACGATTGACGTATCGACGAATAAATCAATAGAAAGGTACAACTGATTAGATCGTGATCCAATCATTGGGGTGGGGGAGTTTTTTCCACTGGAACAAAATACCTGGAAGATTTTAGCCAAACACTATTTTTAATACTAATTTATAGCTGAAACATAGATAACTGTCTATTCAGTACATCTTGACAATTTTTTCTAATAAAATGGGAAATAAGAGAGAGAGAGAGAGAGAGAGAGAGAGAGAGAGAGAGAGAGAGAGAGAGAGAGAGAGAGAGAAGAGAAGAGAGAGAGTGTGTGTGTGTGTGTGTGTGTGTGTGTGTGTGTGTGTGTGTGTGTGTGTGTGTGTGTGTGTGTGTGTGTGTGTGTGTGTGTGTGTGTGTGTGTGTGTGTGTGTGTGATCTTAAACAGATATTTAGACACAACACAGAAAATGTATCTTAACTAAATGTTAATAGACCTATATAATGTTCCTTTGTCTATATGATGGAGAGATCATGCTAATAATAGATAATGATCAAAGACAGTGATGCTTACGGTCACCGTTGTACACACGTTAAGCTAAACGGGAAGAACGCACTTCAAAAGTAATGAGACGAAATGATAGACGACACACCCCTCACGCAAAGCCAAACTGGGCATTGAACCCAGATGGTAGACGTTTATGGTCAACCACTCTACCAGCTAGGCCATGGAGACAGTAATCAGATGCAAGGATGATAGGAAAAAGCAACGAATCAAAAGATACTGTGGAGACGCGAAACTGAGACCGTGTTGCCGGGATGATGTTTAGTATTTTAAATTTGTCCTTTAAAATGTCTTATTAATTTGATTTCGATAGAGCGCGTTTCTAAGAGTAGTATATGTATAACGGCAAAAGACTTTACGATGAGGTATAAGCCTAGGGGCAAAGTAATGCAGAACAAAACAAACAGTGGCATCAAACAAGTATGGGGGGAAAAACCCGAAAGTGTATAAAAGACCAAAGGACAACAAAACAACAAAGGCACAAAGTGACAAACGGATCGGATCGGAAAAGATGGACGTTCGGTTTATTGAAGTGGCGGATAAATGCCGTTTCACTGTAGCTTCCTTTTGTTTAACTAAACAGAGAAACGTCGTAATCGCTTTAATGTCGACGAACTGACGGGACCGTCCCGATAAATCAAATGATGGATCGTGAAATGGCAAAAAACACCTGGTGCCCTTCCTTCGTTCGGGATCTGCCAACATGACAATTATCGTCTTAGATCCGCTTCCGGAAGCTGATGCGCGGCCGGGCCGAGCGTTCGAACCGTTGCGCGCAGGCGCCGATCCCGAATGACGTACGACGAATTAGTGATGGATGGCGATGAAAATGGCGTCGGATAAAGACACAAATTAGCGCTCCGTAGGCGTGGCGCCCTGTGCAGGAGATCCCGAAGATCGCTTTCTCGGCGTAAACACCGATTTGGCGCGCGATTAAAATGACAATGATCTCGGCAATGAGGAAAGCACTCCCCCGCCCGGATCTCACAGTTCTGGACAATTTATCGATCCGGAGATGTAGACGTAGACGGGCGTGTAGAAAGCGGCGGAGGATTGTGGGGGTGGTGTCGACTCACTTTGTCGCCAGGAGAAGGATGTCGTTTTAATGGCGGACTTGGAAATAAATGACGTCACAGATAAAACATGGCGGCGCCGGGACGTTTCTCTAGCTCCGTCGTGTTAATGATTTAATGAAGCGAACACTTCCTGATCATTAGAACACTAGATATATCATTGTTAGACGGCCGACGAGTGACGCTAGGAGTCGCTGGCGACATGAATATTCCGGATTTCATTTACACGTGCCCAGAGTGCCGCTAGATGGCAGGCTGGCGGGCGGACGTCGCCGATATTGATGTACGTGATCCGGGGAGGTGATAAATTAACTGCTAACAGATCTCTGGATCTTCTCTCTCTCTCCTCTCTCTCTCTCTCTCTCTCTGTGTGTGTGTGTGTGTGTGTGTGTGTGTGTGTGTGTGTGTGTGTGTGTGTGTGTGTGTGTGTGTGTGTGTGTGTGTGTGTTAGCCAATCAGTCAGTCACGCTGTTGTCTTTCTTGGCTGTCCATCTTTCTGTCTGTCTTTCTGCCTGTCCGTGAGTTCCTTTCTATCTTTCTGTCTACGTTTGCATATGTGCTCGCTCGCACATAATTATGTCACCACGCACGTGTGAGTATCTTAATTAATGCCGACAACTCCTTTGCAACATCGAAATATCTTAGTCGTAGAGTGTTGACCCAGAGAGCGGACTATACGCGGTTCGGATCTACCAGTGCATTGTTCATTTTCCGCACAGACTCACAGGCAAATGAGTACACAATTCGTTGAGATAGATTATTAAGGATTACCTCGGACGCAGTATGCTTCGCGGACTGTGGACGATGAACTAGAATGGTACAGGCATATGAACGCCAGTCATCCATTCTCCACGACCTGACTGCATCACTCCGAGAAAGCGATGTTTCAAAACATAAACTTGAAACTCGGTTGTACTTCACTCCAAATGGCCCACTCCACCACATCCACAGGTCATCTCAGTCATATTTACAGTACGCTTAAGGCCAAAAGTCAAACATCGGCCAAAACATGTTGATATTAATTCCAGATTCGTATCTGGCATTCACACCTGGTTTCTAGAGCCCACATTTTCCATTCCTTCCACAAGCAAAGGCACATTTATATAAGATAACACTGGGTGTACAACAGACGGGATGAAGTACTGAGAAAAAGTTGTACGCTTAGATATTTCTGAAACAAAATGAACAAAATCGACCCAGTACCAGCAGCCTGCCAGCGAGATGGGTTTGTCGTGTTTCCATCATGCACTGTTCTATATGAAATAATCTTTAGCTTTTGTCCATCAATGTATATATATATATATATATATATATATATATATATATATATAATTAATTAATTAATTAATTAATTTATTTATTTATTTATTTATTTATATCATTACACAGATAATTAATTATACTTATCTATGTATTGGGTCATCACAACAAGTGTCGTCATATGACAGAAGCTTTGATATTGGCAGCGGATCCGCCGACGTGGGTTACCTGGAGGGAGGGGGTGTGGGTCTTTCAATGAACACCGCCCCACCCATATAGCTATGGGGCATGCCGATTTCACGTGATGTAATGCACCGAAATATAGATATTATCTTTAAAGTTATCCCGAACATCTCTGTTGATGAAAAGATAGCGTGGCCGATCAAAGACACATAGACATCTGACACCGGCATTTAAATATTGGCCGGCCTAATCGTGTCTCTGAAGGGTGTTTCATCTTTCACATCGGTTGACCTATTTAGCCTACCACGTACATAAATGTGAGCCTAAAGGAACAAGAGTTGTTCATCTGTGGTTTTTTGATAATTGAGTCATTCACGCCGTCGGTTCGGAACCCGATGTTAGCTATATTTGTGGCGTGTTTCATCTCTCGTGACTAGAACATCGGCCATGTAATCCGGCTCTGACCCACGCCAAGGGAAAACGCAGTTACTGACTGACTGACTGACTGACTGACTGACTCATTCACTCACTCACTAAGAATACACCCGATCCCCCTCCTCAAACACCAACCGACCGTAGCCCCCGCGCCACCACCCCCTCCGTTATCTGTACTCAAAGCTTCAAAGCGTCGTCAAAGATACGATAAGATGACAGATGACTTGAGATAAAGGTGTCGACATCTCACATTGGAACATTGTATGACATACAAGAATGATGTTGGTATGTCATACACGAGCCGACCGAAACGGGACAACGACAACAACGAGAACAACAAAAACAGAGTAATAATTAATGGCCGACCGTTGTCAAGTTTATAATCGGCAATTATTTGCATTCTGAACACAATTAGCTCTCTCGTACAGGTATCATAATATCGGCCAGGTGTGATCGAGCTCTGTGTTCTCGACGATTGAAGGTGACATTGTGTCGATCTGATATTTTGTCGTCAAGTGACCCGATGACCTGACATCATTTAGATGGTCTGTCTAGATAACGGTTATGACGACTAGAGGTCTTCGTAGATCGGCAGATTGGGACGGAATTTAGTTTTATGGAAGGAGATCTTTTCTCGGAGAAACGATCAGTTTTATCAGTCGCCTAAACTAACCGCCTCTCCGTCAGCCGAGCCAACCACAGCACACCACCCCACCCTGGGCACCCCCCAGACCAGACTTTTGATGACATACCGCCTGGCGTTTGAAGGAGACAGGTGAGGGAGGGAGTAGGGTATCGTGGGTATCGTGGGTAAATGGAGACAAATTGAAATAGAAATGGATTCGTTCCTCTATCGCATTGAATCTCGACCACGTGCCCTATAGTGGGGGTGGGTTGAGGGGGGGGGGGTTCCAGCTAGGTAACTGATGAGGTCCCCCCATTATCCTATTTATCATTATTCTACTATCCATCAGGTAACATTATATTATATATTACTGGCGTCTTTCTCGATAAGGTAGTCAGTTATTATTATTATTATTATTATTATTATTAGTATTATTATTATTATTATTATTATTATTATTATTATTACCCTTACTGATACTAATGTTATTGCTACTACTATTACTGCTACTTTTACTACTACTATATGTCTACTACGAACACTACATCTACTACTATGCCACCTACTCGAGTATGTTGTAATGTCCAAATTTGGGAATGTTAAATTTAAAACTGATATACCCTAGAGTAGATCACAAATTATTGTATATCTATCTAGTACTATCATATATATATATATATATATATATATATATATATATATATATATATATATATATATATATATATATAACACACACACACACACACACACACACACATCATTCATTATATTGCAGTGGCAGTGGACTAACCTAACAGGGAGCGCGGTTGGTCACAGATTTCCAGCACCTGGGTTCAAACCCATGCTGACAATGTGTGCAGGGTGTTTCACAAGTAAACGAATGAACTCTGTTTGAGCATGTTATAACACGTAAGTCGGTGAAATTCCGGCCACTTAGCAGCCTAATACCACCAAGGTTACAAAGGCGATCGTTCATTTATCATTTTTCTGGGTCGATGGTTGGGTGTACGAATAGATGGGTGAGTGGGTGGATGGGTGGGTGGATGGGTGGATGGTGGAGAGATTACCATTTGCCGCACAGAAGATATGAGCCGAACTCTGTTTCACATTAATCACCGATGACGTAGCGACGGCTAGTTTTAGGCGATCCATCAAAAATCCAGAAGCCCAATTTGGGCCGCGCATCCTGGCCACGTGATATCTGGATAGCATTCCGGATCGCCCGAGCTAAACGCGTGCCGAGTCGACTTCCGGCTACTGATCAAGGTCGACGAATTTCGAATTAAACGCGGTTAATTCGTGTAAAGCGGCGTCAATTGTCGACCAATCGTAATTGAGACCCGATAAAGGGCTGATTATTTTACACACGATGTATAATAGACAGTGTTTAGTGAGCTCTGTCAATATTATCTATTTATCATTTAGTGGCCGACATATTTCTTCTGGTCATCATACGGGATCACGTGACCGTTTGCGCAGGCGTAGTACGTGTTTTCTCTCCGGCAACGAAACTATTAGCGAATGTTTGGATCTAGCAGTGGATTGAGAAGACGGGGGGGGGGGGGGGTCTTACAGTGTGGGTGTGACTACCAATACTGGGGGGTGGTGGGGGTGGAAGAAATTGGGCTAAATTATGCACATTTGCTTTAACCTCATTTTTCCATATTATGTTCACAGTTTGCGCGTGTGTGCGTGTGTGCGTGCTTGTGTGTGTGTGTGTATGTGTGTACTTGCCTGCTTATTTCATTCTATCTAAAAGATTGTTTTAAATGTTATACTGTAAAACTATAGACATATCATTATAGAGTATTGCCCAGTTTCTGATCCATAGAGTGTTACTCTTCATACCCGTTTCAATGCTGGCAACGTCGTGTATTTTGTTGCGAATTAAACATCAAGTTGCGGCATATGGGATAGGGGATTTCTACCTACGGTAGTGCGAGTTTTCTCGCCCGCGGGGAGCCTTCGGGGAAGACGGGGTGTTTGAATCATTGCTGTCGCCAGAATAGACGCGACCTTGGTCACACCGGAAACATATAGCCGAGGGGACTATTCTCTGCGAAAATGAAATAGCAGATGAAACATCCCACAGACTTGGTGAGTATTGAGATCATAACCTAGAACTGGTGGTCGATGATGATGTGATAAATATAAATTATTATTATTATTGCTGTTATTATTGTTGTTGTTATGGTTGTTATTATTATT
The DNA here is from genome assembly GCA_025642065.1 of Paralvinella palmiformis. Taxonomy (NCBI): domain Eukaryota; kingdom Metazoa; phylum Annelida; class Polychaeta; order Terebellida; family Alvinellidae; genus Paralvinella; species Paralvinella palmiformis. Next base: position 100,323 of record JAODUP010000674.1, on the reverse strand, counting down.
ATTACTGATGCTGAAAACGCAGCTGACGTACATATTAGATTAATCTACTGAAGTGCACGTGTACGCTCGTCTTGGCGACTTTTATAAATGCCTTCGTTACTAGAACGATTTCATCCGCACAATACGAGACTAGATCAGTGAATTTTTCATTTTGGCAATTATACATCCAAAATCAGAGCAAAATCACCCAAATTACCGTCGGATCTTGATCGACATACATCAACAGCTGCTCTTCAACGGCAGTACTTCTACAGCTGGAAGTTAACATTTGCATTAAGACAGGGGAGGGCGGTTGGTAAAAATAACTCCACTGATTTCAGAGGTAACAAAGATGAAACACCCTTCATATATACATGTCCACGCCGAGATTCGAATACGGGTGGTAGTAATCTGTGATCCAATACGCTACCGTTAGATAGATAGATAGATAGATAGATAGAAATAGATAGAAACACACACACACACACACACACACAGAGAGAGAGAGAGAGAGAGAGAGGGGGGGGGGGGGGAGGGGGGGAAGAGGGAGATAAAGAGAGAGTCTTTAACAAATATTGAAGTAAAATGAAAGATGAAACACCCGTCAGACACAACTAAACCATAGTTCAACAACCGGTGTTAGAGGTTTGTGGACAGGCCACATGTGTGGAAGTGAGGGAAGGGTAATGGTGGGGCAGGATGGAATGTAACTTTTATAATTAAAATGTTACAGGATGAAACAGCTCACCAAGGTAAATATAGATTAGAAAAAAATTTAAAAACAATTAATATTAAAATATATATATATATATATATATATATATATATATATATATATATATATATATTATATATATATTAAAACAAACAAATCTGTCAAAATCGATTGAAACTAAAGCCGTGTGTATACTATAGTACACCACAACATAGATTAGATCGACAAAACACGAACCTAACGCGTGTGCATGTGCATGCGTGCGTGTGTGTGCGTGTGCGCGCGTGTGTCTTCACTGCCCGCGGGTTCAATACCTCTGCGATTGAGAGTCCCCACATGACCGTCGAAGCCCGCTCTCGCTCGACCCAGCTGCGTCGGTGTATCCGCGTCGGCAGCTGGCCGAGGAGTCGGCGAATATAAGCTTTGCGCATGATTGACATTATTAAATGATCATAGATCACCTGGTCGGGTAACATCTGATCAAACAGTGCCGACACGGCGGATAACATTTGTACAAACAAATCATCTCCGCGGACCGACTGCGCATCAGAAATGCGGCGCACGGAAAGATGGATGGCCGACGTCATCTTGACACCCGGTGACGTACGACGGGCGCGGCCGGTTTCGCTGAGCAAGTCACAGACCGCCCCTAAAAGGCGCCATAATTCACCTGTATCCCGAACGCGCCGACCGATCCAGACCGGGATTCGGAGTGGCGGCCGATCGTTTGTCCCGACGCCGTACCGAGATTGACGAGCGTCAATGCCCGCCATTTTGGCTGGTGATATCAGCGCTGCCGAGCGGGAGACAGGAAAAAAATGGCGCCCCGTTATCATTTTAATGCCCATAAATCGACTCTTTGTCGGCGGCCATTGCGGCGAAAAACTCCGGCACCGGAAATCGGCCGACAAAATGGGTCACGAGATGCGAGCCGGAGTCGGGCCGATTCGGGCCGCACTCTCGCCGAACCCGGGATCAGGCCGGGCGGACCTCGTTTTCATTTTCTCCCGCTATGCGACGCCGTAAATTTATCCGGTGGGGAGATCCGGATTGGGAGGTGGTGCGGAATTGGGGGGGGGGGGGTGGGGGGGGGTGTTGCGGCGAGTCGGGGAGAAAAAGCTAATGTTTATATCCCGGCGGCACATTAGTCGGCGGGGCCGTATCCAGTAAGTCATGTGACAGCGGCCCCTCTATTGACAAGCGCCGGTGATGTATCTGCGGCGCTTTCTTTGTCGGGTGTAGCGCCCGATCGGAGATTTACGATCTCGTCAGACAAAGCAATTGTCACATGGAGGCCAGCGAACCGTAATACTTAGCCCGGTGATATACCGTCGGCCAAAAGACGACCGACCGACCGGGCCCCCACACCGCCCCTCGCCCTCCCGCGTCTCGCTCTACGCCGCCCCGTAACTCAGCTAACCCCGGCCCGGGTCGCCGCCGGTTATCATCAAAGTTCGTTATTTATGCGATGGAAGCGAGACAGCTGGTGAGATTGGGGCTAGCGAGATGCGAGCGCCGCCCGCCGCCCGCCCGGATGGGCTAGCGGGGTATGTTTAAGCGTCGGGGGTGGCTGGTCCGGCGGGCGGGCGGGCGGAAGAGTGGACGCGCGGTCGGCGGAAAAATTGCAAGTTTACGACGAGGCGAAGTTTTTCGAAACTTTCCCCGACGCAAGATGGCGTCCCGGTTGGCCTCTGGCCGCCGGAGCCGCTGGTCGGGTATCACGTGATGAACTGCTCCCCCTTTCCAGTAGTCATCATGTGACCACTTAGTTCATTACCGGGCCGTCGCTAATGCAAACCACGATATACGGCGCCAGTCAGAAAGCGACGTCGCTGTGACGTTTTATTGCCGTCATAATGGAGTTGACGGTGTCTGAGGGACACCGTAGATATGACAGTGTCTGTGACGGTGTCCATGGTTTGGGAGGGGGAGGCGGTTCATCGGGAGGGTTTGGTGGGGACGTGGGTGGGTGTATGTGTATAGTTGGGTTGGAGGGAGGTGGGTGTCGTAGATATTTGTGGGTAGGGACAATTTTCGACGATTGTTCCTAATATATGTGATGGTCTTTGGGAATGGCTTGGTATACGACGGTGTTATTATATCATGGTTGGATGGATGGATGGATGGATGGATAAATGGATGGATGGATGGATGATAATACCTGAGATTATATGTAAGAGATCTACAGTATATTATACTTTCTTCCTTGATATATATATATATATATATATATATATATATATTTGTGTGTGTGTGTGTGTCTGTGTGTCTGTGTGCTCGGTAGAGATCTAGAGGAGGGAGTGTCTGATATTTACGACAGAAATGACAGTGGCATTGTTAAAAGGGAAATAAAGACAAGAAGCCAATGATTCACCTTAAGACGACTGTTGACGGTTAAAACGCTGACCTTCAGCCGAACAGAGAACATACACGACAATAAACATCAATAATTACAGTCAGTCACATTTGGCATTTACAAAAACACTAAATATAAAACAAACTACTAAAAGACATGACATTATCTCCAACCCGGCACAAATATCTGATATAATATGACATTCAATCTCCGGATGTCAATATGCGACACCAACCATAGATATGTTAATATCTAGCACTCGTTTAGACTAGACATGACAATAACTGACACTCATCTCACAGATGACAATATCAGACGCTCAGTAGAGACATGCCAGTATCTGACGCCAGTATCGTTGGCATGACTACGTGTGACATTCGGTCTAGACATGCCAATATTTGGTACCCACAACAAACACGAATGTAATGGCCGACACTCACTCACTCACTCACTGCAGACATGACAATATTTGAGACCCGGTGCAGACATGTCAAAAGCTGACGTCCAATACATACATCGCAGTATCTGACACTCTACTGTTACTCTTGAACAATCAGTTTCGACCCGATGACACCTAGAAATCAACACCGGCATGTCAGATATCTGGTACTTAGTATTGACATGCCATATTCTCACGACACACATGTCAATATCTGATTCTGAGCAAAAAATGTCAAACGCTCATCACTGACATGTCAATATTTGAAATTGAGTCTAAACAAGTGAATCAATAGCTGACACTCTTCACAGATATGTCAATATCAGACTCACATCACGAACATGTCGAAATCTCATACTCAACGAAGGCGTGACAATGTCTGACACGATATATATATATATATATATATATATATATATACATACACATGACAATATTTGACATGTAGACATGACAATATTTGACCTTCGGCATAGACATGACAATATTTAGCATTAGCACTAGACACGGCAACATTTGACGCTAGATTTAGACATAACATTATTTGACACCGGGTCTAGACACCATAGTGTCTGACACTCAGTCTAGACGAGACGTGTCCGATGGTGACCTTGAGCTGACTGTAAATATGTCACGGTCTCCGGGTACACGACCAACTCATAACACTGACGATGAAATTAATAACAATGTCAGAAAATTGTGGTCCGAACTGGATGACATCCTGTGCCTTGATCTGAATGGTACCCGATTGACTGATCTCTGACCGCGTGCCAGCCGTAATACCTGATGGCATACCATCGTCACGGACCGCATACCATCATTGCTAATCCGGTAGCATAATGACAAGTGGTATGCTATCATAGCCGAGGACATACCATTATATCGGGCGTTGTGTCATCATCCGTGACTGGCTACTAAAATCTCTGACGGCATACCATCATCACTGATGGCAGGCCATAAATCCATATGGTATTATAATGATGATGATGATGATGGTGATGATGATGATAAAAATAAAAATAATATCAACGAAAACGACAATTTAGATTTAACAAAGCGCCTTTAAGTACCAGGTGACATTTCCAAAGGCGGCGTATAATTATTCCTGACGGGGTACCATCATTCCTGACGGCGTACAATCATCCCCGCTGGCGTACCATCATCTCTAACATCATCACAATCACCCCGTACCATCATTCAGTCTGGATCCGGTCAAAGATGCTCGCTTCATTTGTACACAAAGCAGATCGACAATAAACAACTCCATTAGAAGTCAAATGTTTCGAGCAGCGAAGCAAAAACTCAGCACCATTCAAGAGATGCTCCGTCAGAGGTGATGTTATTGTGAGCATGGGCGAGATGTGCGTTCCTAAAAGCTTATAGTTGCGGGGAAAGAGGAAGTACCATGTATACTTTCATTCCCCACCAACTCTATTATTATCATCAGCAACACTGATAATAGTTACTCTGACAGATTTCGTTATAGTGTAATTATTGGATAATTGGTATTCACTTTAGGACTACTACTACTACTACAACAACAACAACTACTACTACTACTACCACCACCAGTACTATGACCACTACTACTAGTAATAGAGCTGCTGGTGCTACTACTACTACTACTACTGCTACTATTACTACTATTACTACTATTACTACTACTACTACTAATACTACTATTACTACTACTACTACTACTACTACTACTAATAACAATAACAACAATAATAATGTTTTTAAGTGTGAACTTCTGTTAGAAGTACCAGAGATCATCCATGATCCTTATTGCTGCCCGTTCTACATACTAATATAATATGCTTCCCTTATAAAATTGCCTAAAGACCAATATACACACATACACATATACATACAAACTGACCAATACGTACCCTAAATAATAATACTAATAATTATTATTATTATTATTTAGAATGTTTCCAAACTGATTGCACCTTAAGTCTAGAACAGCGATTAAAATCCTACTCTTTCTGTGAAGGATGTTGTCATATTCACGATATATATATATATATATATATATATATATATATATATATATATATATATATATAGAGAGAGAGAGAGAGAGAGAGAGAGAGTAGACTGAGTTGATCTGAGTTGATTAGCATCGACGTTGGTCCCACCTGGGACAAACAGCCGAGGGATGACTCCCTAGGTAAACACATCCCACAAACACAGTTATAAGCTGCATTCGAACCTACAACCTGTAGGTTTGCAATGTAGGACTGAGGATGGTGATGATGATGGTGATAATGATGTCGATGATCTCGATGATGGTATCATCATCATCATCATCATCATCATTATGGCCATCGCCGATATAAGAAGCAGTAGCAACGATCAACATCTTGACTATCACCAGACCAGCTCTCTTTACCACGCCGTCGATGTCATAGCGTCTGGTGTATGGTGTTAGCGACCTAGTTGGCCGCTCTACCAGTAAAGCTTTCCATTTAGGATATCAAATGTGATTGGCTGACAGAGATGGCAGCGGCACATTTCCTTGTTGCTAATGGTCTCGTCCGGCACTGTATCTCTATCTACTATACTAGCTCACACACACACACACACACACTGGCGCGCGCACGCACTCACACACACACACGCACACGGGGACCTGTGAGACATTACACATCTCAGCATGGAAAGTCGCTTCTCGGGATTCAGTCCTCTGATTAATCGTCCAGAGGTTTTATTCTAGATTGGTGACTCTCTGTGCCAGTGCTCTTGTATGCACCCTTCACACACACACATACACACACACACACGCGCGCGCACGCACGCACACACGCACATAAATAGATAGATATAGAGAGATAGATTGTCTGCGGTCATGTGGTTATTATCGTCGAAAGTCACATGATCATAAACGAGGAATCACGTGATATTAGATTGACGAGAAGCACTAAGCGATATTAGTGTAAATATCGTATATCACAAGATGATAGCGATATGGCTGCGACGCATGGTTGGTATATCACACCTGCGGCTTGGTGACCTGATCTGGGAAGATCAACAGCGATACCATTGGGTTGGTGTGATATCGCTGATATAGAGCGATATCAGTGGTGCTATATGACGTGATATGGATGACATAGAGCAATATCAGTGATGTTTTATGAGAGAAATCATATAGGCTGATATCATTAGACAACTGTGATATGGATGATATAGGGTGATACCAGTCGAGTGGTGTGACATTAGTGATAGAGTGATATTAGTGGGACTGCATAATATAAGTTATATAGCGTGATATCCTCAGGATGGCGTGGATTATGTGTCTGTTGGAGGAGAGGGGGGGAGGAGTCATTGAAGTCATTGTATTTTGGGAAGGTGTTGTTGCTACTGTTGTTATAAGGGGGGGGGGGATTTTGTGAGGTGGTGTTGTAGCAGACTGTACTGAGGTAACAGAGTGATGTAATTAGTGAGTTATCTCAGTGAGGTAATTGACTGGGATACCCTAGGTAACTGAGTAAAGCATCAGTAAAGCAACCCAAAGAAGTCACCTCAGTGAGGTATATAACTGAGTTACACCATTAACGTATGCTAATGAGGTAATTTAATGAGGTCCCTTGCTGATGTACCTCACTAAGTAACCTTAATGAGGTACCTCAGCAAATCATCTTATGGTAATTTAGATCACCAACATCTGTCTTTCTCTGCCTCTCTGTCTGTCAGTTTTTGCCCATCTGCCTACCTGCCTGCATGCCTCTATGTCTGTCTATCTGTGTTTCTATCGGTCATCCTGCCTGCTTGCCGGTCTGCTTACCCAGCTACCTGTCTTTCTACCTTATTGTCTGTCTGTCTGTTTATCTGTCTGTCTTTTTCCTGTCTATTTATTTGTCTGTATTTATGCTTATCTGCCTGCCTGCATGTCTGTCGTATCCACACGCATGTTCATGTGTGTGTTTATCAAGTATGCGAAAAGGCACTGGCACAGAGTCGCAAATCTTCAGTGTGTGTATGTGAAGAGTTTAGCAGTATGGAATATGGCACTGGCACAGATAATCTCTAATCATGAATTCAAACTCTAGTCGATTCATCAGGGGGCCAAAAACCCGAGCTGAGATTTTATGTTGAGACATATGTAATCCTCTTTAGAGCCCTTGGCGCCAAGAACCACAAATCATCAGTGTATATATGTATATGTAAGTGTGTGTGTGTGTGTGCGTGCGTGTGCATGTGTGCGTGCGTACATTCGTGCGTGCGTTCGTGTATGTACGCGCGCATTCGCGCGTGTATATGTGTGTGTGTGTTCTATTGTGTCACTCTTCGATAGCGGGATCGCGGTCGCGGGCATTTCCTCACACTCAAAGCGAATTTTGGGTTGTCATTACTGGTTGTCTCTTAAAAGTTTTTTTCTGTGAGTTGTCTTTGATGGGTATCTCCCAGGAGGTTGTTGGTGGAGTTGTTGTAACAGGTTGGCTCATCGTAAATATTACTTGATGGTTGCATATATTTTATGGCCTTGAGGGTTGTGTCTTCGAAGGTTATCGGCGAGGGTTGCTGTCATTAGTTGTCTCTACCTGGATAAGGATAACCTTATCCAAGCTGTTTCCATCCAATTTGTCCCTGTGTGTTGTCCTTATATGTTGTTCCCTTGCGTTGTGACTGTCCTGACCCTATAGGTTGTTATCGCAGGTTGTCCACGCAGGTCATCCTCGCAGGTTGTCTCGTCATCCATTACCGTCATGTGTCGTTGGCTCCACGTCATTTTCAGCAAAGCGAACAAACCCTTCCCAGCTCAGTGATGATGACGTCATCACCGTTTGATTACCCCTCAGTCACGTGCCAATTTGTCGTATGACGTAGTGCCCGCCGTCATCCCTACATTATTAACACGAAAACCGGCAACTGTCATCTGGTCACATCGCAAACAAACAAACAAACAAACGTTTGTTGCGTCATAAATCATCATTAATACATCTCTCGCCCGCGTCTCTAGATGATGCGTCATAAAAGACGATTGCACGCTTCCGGTGGGAATTCCGTTCCGGGAATTCCCCACAATTGAGCGCGCCTTCTCCTGTCACCTGGAAATTACCTTCACACACGTAGATATCGCGTAACGAATCGATAACGTCACCCCACTCGATCGGTCGTGCAACACTTCCGGAATTTGGCACCAGCGACTAGTAAATGAGCTTTGCGCGCAAGCGCGCCGGCGCAAACCCGGCCGAGACTACGGGTATCTGGTATCCACCGTGAAAATGAACCCGTTCTCTATAATCAATCAGGTCTCGTCTCTTTCTTCGTTTCTCCATCAACAAATCGCTTTTGGGTCCGTGTTAAGTGCCAACGTTTCGATCCGTGCGCGCGCGCACGCTCGCCATCGCGTGTGTTTGAAAGCGGAACCGGGGAGAAAAATTGATCTTTATTTATTCTCCGATCAAAGCTCGTGATATTTTTTCCCTACCATTTTCCTCCTCTCCAGTCTTTCGTTTTTTTTTCATTTATCTTCCCATTTCTTTACGCCGCCGGCGGTTCGAGAACGATCTTTTAACGCGGAGCAGGAAAAACGAAGCGAAACTAACAGGCGATAAACGACCAGGATTGGTGGGTTTTTTGCTCGGCCACTTTTTGTTTCGTTTTCTATTCATCGTTGAATAATTGACGCGACGGAGGCCGGAGACGTTATGAGATGGGTTATGTATAGGGAGAGAGAGGTGGTGGGATGGGGTGGGTGTCGTATTTTGGTATTGTCTTGTATGGCTCGACTTTTTTCTTTTGTTTTTTTGTTTAATCTAATTGTTTGGTGGTTATTCTAACCTCTAGGTCTATGTCTGTCTGACACACACACACACACACACACACACACACACACACACACACACACACACACACACACACACACACACACGCGCGCGCGCGCGCGCACGTGCGCACACACAGAAGCACGCACGCACACATACATGCACGCACACATATACACACACACATTCACAACCATACCCTAAATTGTGCAGATGTGTCGTAAAACAACATTCATCCATCCACACATACACACAAACATACACACACACACACAAACTGGTGAGACATTAAGAAACGTCCAGAGTTTGAATTCACGGTTCGAGATTCTCTGTTCCTGTGCCTTATTATACACAGCTAAAAAAAACACACAAACACACACACATATAAGTATACACACTCGCACGCATGCACTCACGAACGCACACATACATAGCTGTTATAATCCCTACGTATCATTCGCAGTATCGGAGATCTGCCTAAAATTCGGTGTTCCCGATTATACTCCACCATATTCTAGTCCAGTAATAATCCATTGTATAGTATTACTACTTCGATTTAGCTTAACCATTCGGTTGCTTCCATATGTAAGCATAGTGTATACAACACAAGTTTGTCACGTGTTCAACTCAAACTGCTATGTTGGCTGATGCGATGTTATTTTCTAACCAATGACGTAGGTAGGATTGTTGAGCTATTCGAATCCAGAATGAAGCGGACGTTGTCATCCGTGGTGTCAAAATACTGTTATGCATAAGTTTTAGAACAGCAGAAAATTGAACTCCTAATTGCTTACTAATATTTACAAATATGGACATCGTTCGACGATGATGATAATGATGATTGGTGTTTTACGGCCATTTTGGGCACATGGTAGGCTAAATGGTAATGAAGCGACGTCAACGATGAAACACCCTTCAGATATGCCCACGCCGAGGTTCGGAACTCAGGTAGTAGCGATCTGTAATCCAACGCGCTATCAATTACACCACGGAAGCGCCCAAACTGCGTCGTCAAAGTAGTTATCTTGTACTTACTGGCTCCAGTTAGGAGAGTACACCTGAAGATTTTTCCTCGATGACATGACGAAGAACCAGGTTATTCAGCATAGAGTAACATTCTAGGGATCTAACATTATCAGTAAGTTTAGCATTAGTAGCTTTCAGGGCAGGGATTCTCTACCTTTACACAACTGATTTTGTTTATATTTACATCTGTAATTCTCTATAATGTTCGGGATATCGGTGTTAAAGGCTAGTATTTAGATATTAGAAAGTTCATTTTGGCTTCCATAGAGCTATCCTGTGTGTGTGATATATATATATATATATATATATATATATATATATATATATATATATATATATATATATATATATATATATATATATTTACAGTAACATATTTGAAAGATCTAGAAATATTGCATTGTATACCAAGTCCAGCTCAAAATTCCATTGATATAAGACAAATATACAGATATAGAGTTCTCTGTATGTTTATGGAGGTATAAGGTTTTATAGATGTTGGTGCCCTGATGCAATGCCACTCTCTATACGCAACTTATTCTCTCTCTCTCTCTCTCTCTCTCTCTCTCTCTCTCTCTCTCTCTGTCGCATTCATAATAACACAATCAAGATGATCCATACCAAACTTGGATGATCTGGATCTTTTATCGCCATTTTTGTAGTTATAATAAATGTGTCAAAGATAACATCAACTTTTGAAGAAAAATAAATACAATTTATCGGATACTTTAAATGATAAATTTGAAGAGAATTAGTCTTATTATATTTTAATAACATTATGACAGTTCATTGCTCCAGGGATTCCTCGTAGATTGTGTTTGATCCAGGTAACTTCGATCATTACGACTTTCGGCAATGTTTTAATTAACTACACCTTCGTATTACGTCACCGTGCAGTAATGGCGAACAAATGGCCAGGTGTTGGTAAATGTGCGATAATCCTGCCAACATGCTCCTGAACTATAGCCCTACAACTCCATCTTTAACATCACGCAGGGCGTTCATCCAGCAAACTTTCAGGTATGGATACGAATCCGATGTCATACCTGTGTTTGTTTCTCTAAAGAGTTACTCACTCACTCACTCACTCACTCACTCACTCACTCACTCACTCACTCACTCACTCACTCACTCACTCACTCACTCACTCACTCACTCACTCACTCACTCACTCACTCACTCACTCTACCATCGCTAAGCATTCCCTAACGCTGCCGAATATTTTACATCAGGCATTCCTATCGAATAATATGCGGACATACCGCCACCCAACCACCCTAGCCAAATACACACCCTCCCACTAACATGCACCGCCACCCAAAACACCACCCCGATGTCGCCGTAGATCAGATGTGTCATGTGGTCACGTCGGCGTGATAGCTACGAGGCCGCCGTTAAACGACTGGTATTATCGCCCGGTTAGCGGCAAGATCTCGCCTAGCACGTGACCATTCCGCTGACGTCGTCTCGGTAATGGCGGCTGTCCTTGCGCTGACCTACAGCGTCCGAAAATCGTATTAATTTATGAACATCGTACCATCGCTTCTTGTTCCGGCGACCAACATCCGGGACAGTTTTATGGCCGCCTATATCACGGCAGATGGATAAAAATCTGTTATCGCCGATTCGTGTGACGTAGGCCCCCGATCGTAGATCACGTGGTCCCCAGTCCCCCGTCACCCCCCACCCAACCATAGCCCGGCTGTCTCCGCCCAATGTCGGCGCCCCCTACCGTCCATCACGGCTATTGTGATGTCATAGCAGCGATCCGCCATCTTGTTTACGAGCGCCGTGTCCAATGTCATTAGTAAACAAAACAGCGACCCCTGGCGGGATCCAGACGCAGATGGTATTATAACCCCCCCTCCATTCCAAACACCCTCAATCCCGATCCACGCCCGTTTTGGTCTCATATCGGATTTCGAGAGCCCGCCGTAAATGTTTGCCCGAAGTGCCTCGACAGAGGGCGCTCAAACATTCGGGACTTTCCGGATACGGATTAGTTGGAGAGGGGCGGCCTTTAAACTTTGCCCAAAACTCTTCTCTGGCGATGTCACGATCATAAAACACGAGCAAGTCACCTAAATCCTAACATGGATCTTGATCCTGAAAGAACTAATGAAATCTCGGTTCAGGGTCACATGTCGATGTCGGTGAATGAAATGCTTAAACATTATTAGTATTATTATTATTATTATTATTATTATTATTATTATTATTATATCTGTTCATCAAGTACTCCCCCCCCCCCCACAAAAGGAGTGATTCGTTGCATCGGTGTTTGCTATATGCCATAAACAGGATATTGCGTCAACATCCAGTAATTTAAGGCCTCAGCTCGTAAAAGCCGGCGCGCGCAGAATAGGTTCGAATCGCCGCCAGAATGAGGCCGGGCAGCGTCCACGTGATAGATACCGAACACGTGATATCCGCTTATTTACGTCTGTCTTCGAGGCGGTTCCCGACGACTGGCAGCGTTTGACAGGGGGCGCCATCACGAATATCACGTGTTTTCGTGGCCGTCGGTCTGTACGCTCGGAGTCCCAGCACGTGACGTATCGCCGCTACGATGACGGCGGGAAGACTGGGGGTGTGGACGTGGGGGAGGGCCCCCCTCTAGCTAAAATATCAGCGGGCGCCGCATTCGGTTCCGTTTCTCTCTCTCCCGCTTCTCGTCGCTTCTCGCGTATTCTCGGGAAATACGAGCCGGTTCCGGAAGAGGATCTCGGCGCGATTTACGATCACGTCATCTTCGTCCCGAACATCGCTCGTCCTCGGGCCGACTTCCCCTCCGCTCGGCGGCCGTCGTAAATCTCCGCCAACTCTCGTAGATCTCGGCGATTGAATGCGCCGGTGCTGCCCTCTGGCGGGCCGCGGGGCGGCCGTTCGCGGGCCGAGCCAGGGTTGGGGCGAGGCGGATCTCGCTAATTGGAATTAACTGCGTCGGATGGAATCGAGTTACTCTTTTCGGGTGTGGAGAGTTGGTTCACTGTTTTTAGAGCTTGGTCCCGAGTACTGCGGCAGGGGAAGGGAGTGGGTGGGGATTGGTTGGGGGCGGATTGTCGGATTGCTTTGCTCCGATGACGTCAGTCAACTTGACGAACGGCGATAGGGTTTACTTGTCGTCTTCCGTTCGCTTACCGACAACTTAACGACGTCAACAGGCGGCGCTGCGACCGGAAGTTTATGGCCGACGCCGATCGGTCGCCAGAAGATTGCTAAAGTCGGACGCTTTCGGGTCGTGAAGGGATTGTCGGTGGAAGGGGTTCCCGGGGTGGATCTCTGCACGGAGGATAAGATGGGTGAATTTCAGAGTAGAATTCGGCGCTGGAACGGAACTTTGATTAGGGTATCGTTATGGACGGAGGGGCGGATACCCGTATGTTGGGTATCGTTTCCGTGCCGTGTGACGAACCGGCACTAGTTCTTGGGACCGATGAATTATTGTTTAGTTGGGTGTGTATATACGCCTCGTGTTAATATCGTACCCAACACGATAACATACCCAAATTAATACCCAACTTGGATTGTGGCTAGTGTGGCTAAAGCTTTTTGGTATGTTTAATATGGTAATTATACTCCATTATACAGTCGAGCTACTTTCATTTTGCTATTTCGATCATTATATTGCACCATCTTTAATGACTTTATATTTTCGTCTGTAATTCCTCACTTTTGAGACTTTATAAACGAAATAAATAAATGAGAGCAAGGAAGCAAATCATATCCGAAAATTGTGTCTAACGAGCTGGGCAGGTGTTTCGGGAACTGCACGCGACAGAGGGGTAGAGGGGGGGGGATTTAGGGAGACATTCTCCTACATCACGGTTTTGCCATGCTATGGTACATCATTCGGGTCATAATTCAGTATGCGGATACGCGCAATACATTAATTAGACAGACAGGCTAACTGAATAGACATGCCCGTATTGATTGTCTTTTTCTAAAGAAATGCACACCAAAATTCAATCAATAACATCCCATGCTAAAACAATAAAATCTGATAAATATCATAGTACGTGTGTATTAATTAGCCTATCGAAAACAAAACTCAATAAACACCGGTTGTAGGTCATCAAATACCACATGACCTCAACTGGGATTTTAGTAAATAGCCCAATGCGTTGGCAATCAGTTGTTTACAACGATGCTATGCAGGAAATTTATTTCTATAATGATAATGTGTTTAGTCAACTGAAACGAACTTGCGCGACATATAATGACGCGATATTAAACTTGCGTGTTACAACAAATCCTCAAGTGTTTATATCCTGCGCATTCTCATTGGCCGACTTTGTTAGAGTTAAATATATTTAGACCCCCTTCTCGCGTAATACGCACGTGTATTCTTTAACGGCGAATTATTGCCCGAATGGCCAACCATAGTATACGGGGGCCCCATACCTTATCGCCATCTCGACTACTCAGAGAGAGAGAGAGAGAGAGTGAGTGAGGGTGTGTTGCGGGGCGGTCCACACCCCACCCCGGCCGTCGGGGGCTCCGCTTTCTGTAAATCGTCGTTGGTTTACGGCCGGAACTGGAGCCGTTATTGTCTATAAAGCTCGCAGACCGACACTTATCGCCATATCCCTTACATATATCGTGCCGGTAGGGGGCTAGTCGGCGGTAAAAATGTCACGGTCGTAGATCAGTACCGAGGCTTCACTGTATGGCCGTGTGTGTGTGTGTGTGTGTGTGTGTGTGAGTGTGTGTGTCCATATAGACCATCAATCCGCGCTTTAAAGGCACGAATTGTGGGGCTAATTATGTAAGAGAGGGTGGTGGTGGTGTGTGTGTGTGTGGGGGGGGCGCTATTTGGTAGGGGGATGATATTGAGATGGGGGTGCTTTGATTGTATTTTTCCCGGTTGTGGTGGTCGTGCTGTGGTTGTGGTTGTGGTGAGGGTGTGTGGGGGATATCAGGCATCTACGAGTGGCCGGAGTGTGTGTGTGTGTGTGTGGGGGGGGGGTTCTGAGTCTATGGCGACTTGGTGTAGATTTACGGCGCTTTAGATGGACGCCGCTGCTGCTGATCGTTGGCTAGCTGGTAGCCCTACATAATGACTAGGGGGCGAGATACCCCCCCCCTTACCCACCCTGGACGCTGATGTACTGCTGTCTACTTGGGCTCGTAACTTTGATGGGGAGCTCTCTCTCTCTCCCGTTCTCCATCTCTCTCTGGGGTGAATGACTGAGTGAATGACTGAATGAGTGAGTGAGTGAGTCATTCCGTCATATAGAGCTGTCAGCTAATTAATTGATACAACACAAATCAACAAAATCAACAAAATCAACCGAGCGACAAATCTATCAAATAGCTAGTGTGTTCCACTCGAAATCTATTTATCTCTCTCACCCGTTTCCCCTTTTACCTTTCTCTCTCACCAGTTCCCACCCTTTTCCCACTCTCCCTCCCAAAATCATCCCTCCCTCCCTTCCACTCGGTGTCATATTTTCGACGCTTTCTCTGAGAAAGTTAAGGCGACACAAACGAAGGTCATGACCTCCACCCGACCTCTCCACGACCTCTAGAGGACAATGTCGTGTGGTCGTCTGTGACATCACGCTGACAGCGAGTGTTATTTATTGTCACCTATTTTGTGGTTAAATCGTTCTACAGAAAGTCCGTAATGGGAATTCCAGGACTGAGTTTCTCTGCTCTTTCTATCTGTATGTATGTCTGTCTGTCTGTCTGTCTGTTTATCGCTCCTTCTATCTGTATGTCTGCCAATCAATCAATGAAGAAGTCACTCATCACTAAATGACTCTGCGAGCAAGTCAGTCAGCTGGTCAATCAGTGTCTCTGTCTGTCTGTCTGTCTGTCATTTCCGGATTTATATCTATATAAGAAGAGAATAGTGTTACATCGTAAATTCAACTCTGGACGTTTCAGTAGAGGACTTAATGCAGAGAAGAGACATGTCACCAGCACTACTATTTAAAAGCTTGTTCATATTAATCACATTAATCACTAATTTTATATATATATATATATATATATATATATATATATATATATATATATATATATATATATATAGTAATTTATAATCCTTTTATAATGACTAGTCATACATTGTGGCGCTCTATATGCTACGAACCATCTTGAAGAAGAAAATTCGGTCTTCATTGTACTACAGCGCCCCTAGCGGATGCCACAGACAGGCCACGTGCCGTTCATTTCCCGCCAAATGTACACAAGCCATAACTTCCGGTGGCGGCCATAATCAAAGCCAGTAACTCGCAACGAGAAGCCATCAATAGATTCCTAAATCCTCCCCCTCCTCTCTGTGGCCTTTTCTTTTTCTATCGTCTGCCATCTTCATTGTTTTCTGTGAAGAATGGAACGTTTAGCGGCCATTTTGTGGCATTTTGGCGCGCTTTTTGTGGCCTGTTAAGGGCAGACGATATTCGGCGTGAAGGCAGCCATTACAAGATGTCGGACCGGTAGTAAAACGGCGATAGAATGTCCGGTGGTTGTCATGATCTCTGGCTGGAGACTGGAGAAGCCGGAAGTGCCAAATCGACAGCGACGAAACGATTGCCGTTTACGGCACTGGCCCGTTGTTTTGGGGTCACGAGGTATTTAGATGTCGTCACCCAATCGAATTGTTTCTTTGATGTATGCGTCTGTGTGTGTATATGTGTGTATGTGTGTATGTTTGTGTGTGTTTGCGTACATCTAATCTTACGAAACCCCCACGCACACACACACACACACACACACCTCACAATCCTCGCAAATCGCTCACGTCGGAACCTCCCCCGTCGTCCTGCCCAATATATAGCTGATTCTCGCCAGATCTCGCCGTGTCGTCTCACCACTATACAGTTGGTCGTCGATGCTAACACAAAGTTACGGTCTCACGACCTCGATCACGTGCCAGCGAACGTCGCCGGCCGAAATCTCGCGATTATGAGAATTTACGATAACGCCCGCAGCGTCGGCGGCCATCCCGACATGCAAAGCGCACCTCGGGCCACGTCGCCCAAAGCGGAAATGGCGACAATGAATCGTCGGTGGAAGAATCGGCGCCGGTTATCGGCTGGACTTAGCGCTTTCCGCCGGATAATCACGTGGTATGACTCACGCCACGGCTGGCCGCCATATTTCATGCGCCGCCGAAACAAAGTCGATGATGTATCGGCGGCAATATGTCCGTCCGTCCGTCCGTCGGTACGTCCGTCGGGCGGGTGGGCGATTGGCGCCGTCGTAAATATGTCAAGTGTCCAGAAGAGCCCCCCCCCCAGCTATAGTTATATCCTGCGCCTCCTGTCGGCGATCCGGACGTCGACGGGCGGCGACATCGGGGGGCTGCGCCTGCGCCGAGAAACGGTAAAATATCACGTGACCACCGACTTCCGTTGGTTTTATCTGAGCCGAAATCGCTCGGCGTGTAAGACTGATAGCTGTTGACGGAGTGACATGCAGATTGGCATCCGGGCGAGGCGCGCGTTATAACTGGGAGTCGCCAATACGCGAATCTAAATGAAATCGAGTCTACACTGTACAAGTCATATTAGTCCCCCAGTGCACGGGGTTTCGCTTGGTGCCATAAAGCACATCGGGCTACCTGTGACGATCGGGGATCCCGGAACCAACAAGAAGAACAAGAAATTTAATCGGGGCAAAAGCTGTTCAACGCTACATTTAGCCGGAATAAACCGGAATAAACCAAGCCTTTGGCCTGGTCCACTTACAAGGTGGATATGATATCTTACCTCCTCGGGGAACCGTAAATTTCTCTCTTATTGTCCACCGGTTCCCGGTTCGAGACTGATCTACGATCGAGCCGGCGATTTTATTTATACTTTTTGTACATTTTGGTACTTATTTTGTACGGTTTCCCCCGTTTTAGACCGAATCCAGTGTATGGGGGGTACGGTGGCGGCGACGGTGGACGAGTGGCTCCATCTGGCGTCGTAAAACTTGATCAGGGGCCGATTGGAGGTTCGGGACGCGCGCGCCAACTCTCTCGCCAATCGTATCTGTCGACCCCATCGCCACCCTCCCCCCGGTGCGGATCCGAGCCGATAATGGCGGCATAAGTCATCGTTTAAGGTCACTCCCACAGGATACACGTGACTAATATACTACCTGCAAGCGGCCGTATGTTTGTCTGGGATGAAGTGCGCATATATAAAAACACGTGGACGCCCGTACGCACCCGTACGCACACATGGACACACACACACATACACTCACACACAGACTGAGATAGCCCAGCCGTTAATAATTAATAAACTCGGCCATATTGTTTGCTGACCATACAAGAAGGGGGGGTGCTATATTTCCCTGGCCTGCCACTCACCACACTCAGCTGTCAATCATCTCCGGCCAAACGCTGCCTTATCGATCAACGCCGATGATGTCGCCATGGAAACGCCAAACAGGCCCTTCTCTCACTGCCGCCCGATCTACTGCGCATCATCGACGCGCACCGGAAGTCCGTGCAATATGATCAATGACGTTATGATTGTGTTATAGAGCTATTTGATATATATATATATATATATATATATATATATATATATATATATATATGTGTGTGTGTGTGTGTGTGTGTGTGTGTGTGTGTGTTCGACAATTATCGGGCACAAACCAATCGACATCACGTCTTTTAGAGAAATAATGCGCCTGTTGTCGTTCGAGATTTACGACTTGTCCAATCGACCGCTCTTGCCGTAGATCGTCTCGGGTCTGGTACATTATGGCCGCTAAAGGTATCCATTATTCCATAAACATTATCCCATACCAACTATCTCTCACATTTTTCCACACACTGATGAACTGGTCCGAATCACACCATCTCATAGACACGTCCATACCAGGTATCCCATAACCTTTGAACAAAACATTAATTCCGGATACAGTTTATGAGACAAGCATCACATACACATTCTGGAAAACAAGTATCCCAGACACATACTTCAAAAACAACTGTCGTAGACACACCCCACAAAACAGTTATCCCCGACATCCCCAGCAAAACAACTATCCCAGACAGACTCAACAAAACAACTATCCCCGAAACACTTCATAAAAACTAGCCGAGACACACTCCACAAAACAACTATCCCAGACACAGTCTACAAAACAACTATCCTAGATATACCCCACAAATACAACTACACCCGAAACACTCCTCAAAACAATTATCCTAGACACACTTCACAAAATAACTATACTATGAACATTCCACAAAACAACAATCCCAGAAATACCCCACAAAACCTTCCCATGAACACTCCACAAAACAATGATTCCATGAACACCCCACAAAACATCCTTCCCATGCACATACTTAAAATGAGTCGATGCCCTACATATCACATAAAAGGACGAGCTCAGACTATCCTGTACTCACCCAATACCAATTATTCCAGACGCGTTAACTATACCAATTATCCAGATAACCTCCAATCCCAACTTTACAAAACACGTGCACACGCAATAAAAAAAGTATCATGTGTGAATGTGACTGGAACTAGAACAATTGTTATGTTTTGTGAGTACGGGATAGTTGGTATGGAGTGAGTAATGGATAGTTGGTATGGAATGAGTGAGTGAGTGAGTGAGTGAGTATGGGATAGTTGGTATATGAGAGTATTTTTAGTACTCTTCAGATGACTAGAATTGGCTAAATGATGACAGAATCGTTAATATAGGTTTTTGTATGAACAATTTGATTATAAGACATTCGAGAATATTAGTTGGTATGATATATTTGCTCTCTCTCTCTTCTCTCTCTCTCTTCTCTCTCTCTCTCTCTTCTCTCTCTCTCTCGCTCTCGCTCCTCCTCTCTGTGTATGCGTGTGTGTGTGTGTGTGTGTGTATGTTTATATATACATGTGTGTGTGTGTGTGTGTGTGTGTTGTAGGAGGTACGTTGGGTGTATATGTCAGTGTGTGTGTGGGTACACGCTAGCATTCATTAGAAAACTAACTAACCAACATATGAAATAACTAATTAATCAACCAGTTAATCAACCACCCAATCAACATATCAATCAACCAATGAACATACGAACATAACGAACAACCTATAAAAAAAGAAACAAAATATCAAACAAACCAACCAACCAACCAAACAAACAAACAAACAAACAAACAAACAAACAAACAAACAAACAAACAAACAAACAAACAAACAAACAAACAAACAAACAAACAAAAATAATCAAGTAACCAAACAAACAAACAATCAATCAAACAACAAACAAAACAAACAAGCCAGCAAGCAACCAACCAACCACTCAACCAAACAGCCAAACGAACAAACAAACTGTCAAACAACCAACTCAACAAACAAACAAACACCAACTAAATGCACAAACAAACAAACAAACAAACAAACAAACAACTAATCCAACAAACAATCAAATAAACAAACTAATAAACAAACGAATAAACAAACAAACGCCCACGCACAGAAGAACAACAACAACAAGAAGAAAAGTTGTTTCGCTTCTTAAATGAAGTTGGTCTAAAATCCAGACTTGAGCTCCTCGTATCCAGAATGGACGTGTCTGTTATTGGCTTGTGGTTAATTATCTAGATGGTATCCAGGTGTCTGACTCAACAAGATCGTAAAATATGTCAGCCATAGATCTAGTGGGAGAGGACTAGTTCTGGATATAAACGATCCTAATGATTGATGGTTATTGATTTGGGATGGCTTCCCTTATACTCTACATAGAGTACACATCATCTGGGATATATAGACATTTCGGGGGTGGGGGGGGACCGATGATGTAGACAGATAGACAGAATGGGGAGACATTACACATCTCAGCATTAAGAAATCGTTTATCTCGAATCAGTCCCCTGATGAATCATGAGGAGGTTGTATTAACGTTTCATAATTATCTACGTCAGTGTTCAGTACTACGAACCTAAACTAGAGACACACATGGACACCATTGCATATATATATATATATATATATATATATATATATATATATATATAATATATATATAAGGAGAGAGAGAGAGAGAGAGAGAGAGAGAGAGAGAGAGAGAGAGAGAGAGAGAGAATGTACAAGAGAGAGAGAGAGAGAGAGAGAGAGAGAGAGAGACTGTGTATCCCTACTTAGTGATAGTGTGGGGAGATTGCATACATCTTAACAACGTCATTCCGTCGTTTATTTCAAAGCCATATTCTCAATCGATTTGTCAACTCGCGGAGTTAATGGGCGGGTTGCGGGTTGGAGAAGAAAGCTACAGTTGACTTAACTCATACTCCCACTGCTTTTACTTGGCATTTATTAATAGAGGCGGAGTTGTAGTTTCTCATTAAGAAATGGTGACTAAAGGCAAACACTCACCGAATGGAATGGCGCACTCAGTGGGAATGGTGACTCAAGAGAAACGGCGACTCAGGATAATTCGGTTATATCGAATTGAATTATGTTCTGGTTTGCTTGTATGTCGTTTACACTGATATACGTCGTTTACACTTCCTATCCCATTCATATTTATTCATGCCCATTTATCATTCATACACACGTTTTAGTTATACATATTCCACTATGAAACAAGAGTAATGTTTATATTTGTTGTATGTATTATTTAAATAAATTGTTCTTGCCATACATATCTCATTTCTCTAGTTTTCTATTGGTGTCTGTGCTACACGACATGTATACGTCTTCCATACAAACGCGTTTATAAATATTGCCCTATCGACATATCAACGGCCTATACAAATGCCAGTCAAGGAAGTATTCCGTATATATTTAGCTGTTTAGGAAGATATGCAAACAGCTAAATATGTGCAAAGGATGTGTGAATGGCTCGCTTGTATGGACATATTTCGCATGTGTTATATTTATATTATTTTGCTATCGGCACATAACCTGGTCATGTATATGCCGTTGTTGGGACTGTTAGGTTTGTGCACATATCAGAGAGATATACACGTATAGGCCACATGCATATGCTATGGGGATATATGTCCGTTACAATATGATCGTCTATAGATATGCCGCCTATTAAATATTCTTGTGCAAATTAGTATTGATAAGATAAGCCTCATCATCGGCTGCAGCATCGTGGGATGTCAATATATGTAGGGCTTAGCTCGGAGCTCGGATCGATGACATTATTATCTATGGCTGTCATAGTTATTGATGACACCCAGTGATGAGTGATTGACGATAGAAGATGCTCATCTGGTGATAATTGATCGGGTAATAGATCAACTAAGCCAGATAAATCAAACTGAGCTTACCATGACTGGAGTAGATGTGTATGTGCGTGGATGCGTGCATGCGCGTGCATGATTTGGGAGTGTGTGAAAAAGCACACTGGCATAAAAAAACATGAATACAACCGGTGTACGACTTATCTGGATATTGACTCCAGAACACCCACTTTTCGTGCACAATTCTGTTATGTCCCTCCAGGATGTGCGTGCGTGCGTGCGTGCGTGTGCACACGTACTGAGAACACAACAAAATAAAAAAGAAAGAAAGGGATAAAATGTTATATGAGGGGTGGACAAGTGAGTCAGTGAGTGAGTCAGTGATTAACTCGCGGGCGGATAATCCATAATCTACTCTATTATCTACTTATTAATATCTACCCTATTACCAACTCCATAATGTACCCTATTACCTACTCCATAATATATCCTATTATCTCCTCCATAATCTAGCCTATTACCAACTCCATAATCTACCCTATTACCAACTCCATAATCTACCCTATTATCTACTCCATAATCTACTTCATTATCTACCCCATAATGTATACTTCATAATGTTGTTTCAAGTAATTTTCACTTATTTATATCAAGGTAATTCATTACAATTGTTTTCTAGTTAACACCACCACGATCACAACAACAACAACAACAACAACGACTATGACTACTACAACAACAATGATAACAAGAACAGCAACACTAACAACAACAATAATAATACAAACAACCACAACAACAGTCTCCGTAAATATTTAGCCAGTCGAATTCATTACGGTCCATCACAACTTCGTATGTTACATAGTTCGAATAATCTGGCGCAGGCCACACCCGCTTAAATCGAATGTATGTATGTACGCGAGCGCCCCCCCCCTCTCTCTCTCTCCCTCTCTCTCTCTCTCTCTCTCTCTCTCTATATATATATATATATATATATATATATATATATATATATATATATATATACGACTAAGGGCGTAGTTTCCTTTTCCCCATCACAGCCCCGTAGACGTAAATTAGCTCCGACACAACGCAAAAAACGCTGTCGTCATCAACGACGTAGGTATTATTCAGAAAGCGCGACCGACTTTATTCACGTTTTATCCACCAGAGCGGCGCTGCAGTCGCTGATGGATGGTCCGCAGACAATAACCGTATCACGACGCCGCCTCGTATTGTTCCGCCGCAGAAATGGATCCATTTCTATTCAATAATTTATTATCATTACGATATCGCTTGATGATGGAGGCTACCCGGATGATGACATTCCGATGCTGGCGCGTTCGTTATCGTCGATTAGGACCGTACGCTGGTCACGTGCTCGGCGAGCGCATGCGCGCTGCCAACGGCCAGCTGACGTGTGAGAACTCGCGAATGCATCAATTTTATTCCTTCTCTGAAAAATCTGGATATACCGAAGTCCTCATAATCTGGATTGGCGTCGGGTAGCGACTTTTTTAAATATTCTTTTCTGAATAATAATTATGGGGAGAGCTGAACCGGGTAACGCATCTATCAGCAGCTTCCGTCACGTGACAGGTGGGCGGTTATTTGATTGGTTGTCGCTTTGTTTATCGATATTTATTGAGTTAATTACAATTAGTTAATTACTACCAGTACGGGCGCAGATATTATTCGGTTTGCTCTAATTATTAGATTATTTATTTGCTAATGGAATCAATTCGGCGAAGTTCCATCGCCGGGAAGCAGACGATATCGGTTGACCCTTAACCCCTCTATTCAGCGCGCTGAAATATTTATGTCCAAAGGCAATGAAGGAAGTAGGAAACACCGAAAAATCAGTGCTCATCGGGAGAGTTTGGACATTCAAATAACGCGCGAATATTTTATACATTCATAACCATTCAAAGTGAAGACATCCTCGTTGAAAGAAACATTTCATCTTCGATTTCCGTCCACTAGATGGAGCCACTTCAACATCTCCACATCAGATCGAAAATTTCGACAAAAAATTAAAAGCGTTCACTGAATAACTCCGTTTGGCAGTAATTATTATGGAGATATCCGCTAGAGGGTGTACTTTGTGGAATATGTCCTCAAAGGGACATCGTTCAGATCAGAGGTGATGCTACAGAGATACCGAAACGAGTCTGGCGGGGTTATTCCGCACTGCCCTGTCTGTTTCGAGTTCGGCCCTGCCGTTGCCCTGTCCGTGCCCTGCGGTGAGGTATTCACGACGACGTGGGTTTATCCGAGATTTTACTTGGCCTGATCTAGCACACCTGTAGCCATTTATTACCTATAATGAGTCAGAGTGCTGTACGGCCTATGGCGCGAGATATTATGGGACGATCTGTGGTGGAGCCGGTGTGTGACCATGGAACTGTTGGTAACTAATTAGTTCGCTTGGTCACGGCTTGTAACCTAGGTACCATAGTGGGTATGGTAGGGGATGTGAGTAAGTGAGTGGGTGGGTGAGAGTGAGTGAGTGAGTGAGTTGAGTGAGTCAGTCAGTCAGTCAGTCAGTCAGTCAGTCAGTCAGTCAGTTGGTCAGTCAATTAATAAACCAGTCAGCTAGTTATTAAGTCAATCAGTAAGTGAGTGTGTGAGTGAGTGAGCGATCAAATGCGAGAATGAATGAAGAGAATGAGATAGTGTTTCATCGATCAATCAATCAATCAGTCAATATATTTATTTGATTGATTGAATAGATAAAAGAATTTATGAATGAATGCTTGCACGAGTGAGTGAATGAGTAAGTAGGAATGTCGGCCTGATACGTCCAGTGGGGTCGCTAGTAAATATTGCAGCTATTGTTATTCGGGTCGCCTAAGCGTAACCACTTCAACCTTGACCTTGCCAGATGAGCGATTGACCTCTACGCCGCCAAACCACGACCCCCGACCCGTTGTCACGTGACGGACAAATGTCACGTGACCTACCGAGCTTACGAAAATCCAACGTTCATGATATACGACACGTGACGTTTATGGGTCACGTGCTCCGGCCAAAGGGAAACCGGACAACGGCAAAGTAATATTTTGACGATCTGTCGCTAGGTGGGGCCAGTGGTCAGTCGACGATAAAAGATGATTTACGACATTGGACATGCTCGAAGAAATGGGGAAAAAACCTAATGGAAGATTGTAATGTAAGTTGTTAGGCAGAAAACAAAGAATGGCTGTTCAATGGCGTCATGACCTTGACCCTTGGGCCTCTGTGAAGGGCAGTAACTCACTAGAGGACGTTCCAATCGCGAACGCTTTGAAGTCGGACGAGGTGCGAGCCGATCTATTATCGCCCACCTTGATGGACGGCCAATAAGTCACTCATATGTCAGCACGGCTTGAGTCATCGTGTTCAGTGAGTCACTCGGCACCGATAACGACCGGCGCCCCCTGGTACTGGTTTGGAGAATTAAAATCATTCATTATGTTTGGCCAGAGAGATCTTTTAATAGATAGATATGTAGAGATAGATAGATAGATAGATAGATAGATAGAGACGCAAGTATAACAGCATGCGCTTACAAATCGCACGTAAGCACGCACGCATACACGCGCACACATCGCGGAATACCTTAAAAAGACCATGCTACGGTAATTGATGTATACCTTCGTAATGTGTCGTTATAATTGATATGTTGCTGTTGATATCGTTGTTTTTATTATTGTTGTTGTCGAAGTTACTGCTGTTTTTGTTTTTAACTTGTTAACCTACAGTGTATTCAGATAATACTGATTCACCCACCGACCACCCCCCCCACAACACACACACACGCACACACACACGCACACACACACACACGTAGGCACACACACACATACACACACACACACACACACACATTAATAATTTCATTTTCAATAATTTGTTTCACTGTCACATAGTAAGTGAAAATCGCTCTCAATTCCCCCTCCCTCTCTCTGCATATATATATATATATATATATATATATATATATATATATATATATATATAATTAAGTCAAGCTACCCCATTATTCCATACTATGTCAATGTGTTCTAACTATTTGACACTCTATCAGTATAAACCCAGCTTGTGCCACGAAGCTTGACAAAATATGGCCGGCTGATGCCCAAAATGGCGCCCAATTCGAAGCCGGCATTGAATTACGGGTAATAAATTTCGCCAATAAATGTCCACGTGTTTTGTATTCGGTGTTAACTTCGGTTAATGTATGGGGAAGGGACGAGTCGGCGTTGTTTATGACCTACCGGCCGTCAGTTCTAGCGGATGCGACCCCTGACCTCCACTGCGCCCGCGTGTCTCCAGGTCAGACGACACCTGTCGGCAACGATGACCGGAAGTTGGCCCGGAATCCGAGATTCGGTTTCGTAGCGCGCCGACGCCGATTCGAAAGCGTTTCGAACCGACAGCGCGTGCTCGAAGGTCGAGGTCGATTGGCTAGTCCGTAACCGACACACATTAGTGACGTCACTCGTGATTTGCATATACCAGTTCCTGGTGTGTGGGATGCGGGTATAGGGCAGGAAAGAAATGGCTCTAAAGGGGTTAACTCAGCCACTGCGGGGCCACCGAATTAAATCCATTCATATATATATATATATATATATATATATATATATATATATATATATATATATATATATAGAGAGAGAGAGAGAGAGAGAGAGAGAGAGATGTATATCGTACAGTCCCGATAAGGGATCAAGTCGAAGGGGCATGCGCAGTGAGCAACAATACCGTGTTATAGGTCTGTATAGAGTTTGTCATTTGGATGTCTTATATAAGACAATATATTAACGGTAAATATTCATTAATATAGACAGGGGGTTTTGATCAGGTTATAGTTAAAGTAGGGCGCCGCAATCCCAAACCGTATGTTGCTGGTTCGAATGCATCAAATATCTGTGCTTGTGGGATGTTTCCAAATGGAATCACCCCTCGGTTGTCTGTCCCATTTCCGATGTCCCAGGGTATGATCTGTATTGCGGTTGAGACTCACTCACTCACTCACTCACTCACTCACTCACTCACTCACTCACTCACTCACTCACTCACTCACTCACTCACTCACTCACTCACTCACTCACTCACTCACTCACTCACTCACTCACTCACTCACTCACTCACTCACTCACTCACTCACTCACCACTCACTCACTCACTCACTCACTCACTCACTCACTCACTCACTCACTCACTCACTCACTCACTCACTCACTCACTCACTCACTCACTCACTCACTCACTCACTCACTCACTCACTCACTCACTCACACACTCCCAGGATAGAAGTGGTTTCGCAGAATTTAGAAAACATATATAGATAATATATCTGCAATCGTTTTGTCTGTTTTAATCACTGGAAGAAAACTGTGGCCATATTCAAAGTCTGCGTTTTCTGATCCAGATGAAAATACTTCATCTGGTTACTTGTGACGTATGCCGTATAATCTAGCAAGTCTCTGATTGGCCCATTCTAAATATACCTCGGGAATATTCGGAATGAAAAAGGACCATTGAGTTTTTCGTGATTTGCATACCCCAAAATTAATTCCTTTTCATATTATGCAAAATTAGTCCAAAGTAGTCTCCAGCTTCTGTTTGGCTACTGGTCTATTGTGGCTGCCGTTTTAGCAAAATATTTATTTGATCGGAAGCCCAGGTTTTTGGACTAAACATGGTCGGATTACTTATTAACTAACTGTATTTAAAGAAATTAACGAAGTTTCTGAATCGAAATCAGGCGCATCGTACATTCGCATTGTACATGATTCTGTTATCAAGTAGCGCCGATCCCTGACCCACATATGTAGTTTGGCTGGCTGCCGACAGATGGCGTATTATCTTGTATGCTCTTTATTGCTGTTTTTGTTGGTGTTAGTAAATTCTTTTTAAATATTTTAATCGAAGCCTGTTAAACAAAATTACGGTCATATCAAAGAATAACATCTGGACTGAATGGCGAAATCTCAGAAACTCCCGGAACCAGGTTTAACATATCAGTGACGTCACTGAAGATATTCATAGGCCAGTAGATTTAGAACTAGTGTGTGTGAGTGTGTGTGTGTGTACGTGTGCGCGTGTGTAAGTATGTATGCGTGCGCGCGTGTGAGTGTAAGTGTGTGTGGGTAGGGTTAAAGGTCGCTGACATTGGCTGTCTCTCACGTCACGAATATTTTGCTTTAAATAATCACTACTATTCAGCAACTTCAGGCGTCAGTTGTCAACATATTTCGTCAACATATTTCGTCAACACATTTTGGCCAATAAGCGCCAAAGCAAAATTAAAATATCCCTTTCCGCCATTACCTCTCACTCATTACCTATCCAGTTACGGACACGGCCCAGTTCGCGCCGAAAGGTTTCGTACTGGCACCAGTTGGCGAGTACTTCAATCGAAATCAAGAGCGAGTAAGCCAGCGCGTGCGCGTGTGTGTGCCCGACCTTGCCTCCGTCATTCCGGTTTATTAATGACTTGTCTAATGCGATTTAATTATGCCATTTTGCGAACCGTTAGCGCCATCTATTGGCTAATTAGACTCGAAAGGTGGCCATTAATCTGGATCTCGCTTCGGACGGGCGTTACGTCAGCGAAGCGCGCAAAAATCTAACATGGCGTCGAATGCCGTTTCGCTGCCGAACTCCTGCCTCCTCCCGCGCCGACGTATGCTCCCGGCTTACTTCGGGCGATTGCGAATAACTTAATTAATCTTCTGAGCAGCACCCGCCAAATCACCCCCACCCCCACGGAATGCCTGGATCCGCTCAACATGTAAACCTCGAATCCCTCCCCCGTCGGCCGTCTCTCTTTGTCAGAAGCTATTAACTGGGACGAGTCGCTTCGCCGGCGAAAAACCCCGCGAAATCTGTTGTATTTCAAAGTTTTCCGGAGAAGCGGAAACCCTCTCGATAAAGGTGGGATATGCTCGGGGGGTCGCCCAACAACAACATTCTCACCCCCCTCACCACCACCAATCTGGGGTAACCCCTCTCCCAAAACAATCTGTCTACGTATTTGAAGATAGTTTGCCGGTTTCTATCCTATACCGACGGGGGGGGGGGGGTTATTTGTAGCGTGGGGGTAATATGGTTTTAACCGCTCCTTTACTTCGCTTTCACTCCGTCTGGATTCGCGATTCCTGCTAATTTTCTCCATTTTCTGTCGTTCCGGATCGTGATAGTTTATTCCAGGATAAGTTTGTTATTTTTGCCGGCAGCCAGGATTCATTGACATGGCGACCCGGGAACGTTGTCAACAAACTATAAATTATATAACATAATAAACATCGTCATCTAGATGTGAGCGATAATAGGGTGTATAGGGAGAGGGGACTAGACAGATAGACAGACAGACAGATAATATATATATATATATATATATATATATATATATATATATATATATATAGTAGATAGATAGATAGATAGGCAAGTGGGCAGATAGATATATAGATAGATAGATAGATAGATAGAAATGTGTGTGTGTGTGTGTGTGTGTGTGTGCGCGCGCGAGGGTGGGATGGGGTCTTATAGCAATTTTTACATTAAACCCATCGCCGGTCAAATCACAGACGAGTTATGACCCGGCCCCCCGCCATACAAGTAAACCTATCGGAAATACGTCACCGGAACAGCGCTGACGTCACGTGGCCCAGTCGTATACTCTCATAAACATCTCTGATCGGTAACATCAAAGACATGCCGCCATATTGGGCAGTAGAGTGGGGGGAAATGGCGCAGGTAAAATATAATGTGGTGTCTACTGGTAGACAGACAGATATTTAGACAGACAGTTAAACAAACAAACAGACACACACAGACAAAGAGACAGAAAGAGACGAATTAACGAAGGTACGGACAGATGCACACATGCAAGTACGAACGAACAAAGGCACGTACACACACACACACACACACACACGGTAACCAATGAATAGACTAACGGACAGATAGAAATATACATTGAGACCCAGATATAATTAATGGATGAATGAATTACACATCTGACTGACTGACTGACTGACTGACTGACTGACTGACTGACTGACTGACTGCCTGGCTGACTGACTGACTGACTGACTGACTGACTCATTAACTCACTCACTCACTCACTCACTCAACCAACCAACCAACGACTCACTCACTCACTCACTCACTCACTCACTCACTCACTCACTCACTCACTCACTCACTCACTCACTCACTCGAATAAACATCCACTACGCCACCGAAAGACACTGAAGGTGCTGACGAGTTCCGCTATCAGTGGCAATACTGTTCCACTATCCGATAGATGTCGCCACCTGAGATTTACGACCGCAATATGCATTAAGTCGACAACTGTCGTCGACGCTGATTGGTCAATAATGTTGATCAGTTCGAGGCTCAGATGTATCACGTGCTTATCGGTTTTAGGATCGCTGGCTGATTTATAACTGACTTCTTAATCAGATGTCTGTTGTTAATGTTGTTGTTGCTGCCGTTATTGTTGTTGTTTTGTCGTCGTTGTTACTTTTTTGTTGTTATCATCGGTGTAGGTTTTGTCGTTGTTGTTATTG
Organism: Paralvinella palmiformis; assembly: GCA_025642065.1. Taxonomy (NCBI): domain Eukaryota; kingdom Metazoa; phylum Annelida; class Polychaeta; order Terebellida; family Alvinellidae; genus Paralvinella; species Paralvinella palmiformis. The sequence continues at coordinate 69,318 of JAODUP010000674.1, read as the reverse complement.
TGATAATCATTGTCGTTGTCATTGTTGTTGTTGTTGTTATTAATTATTGTTGTTATTGTCCTAGATCTAGGCATCGTAGTCGTCGTCACTGTTATCGTCGTGGTTGTTGTTGTTCTCGTCGTCGTCGTTGTCGTTGTTGTTATTGTCGTCGTCGTCGTTGTTGCTATTGTTGTTATTGTCGTCGTTGTTGTTGTTGTCGTCGTTGTTATTGTCGTTGTCGTCGTCGTCGTCGTCGTTGTTGTTATTATTGACGGTTCTGTGTAACACAACCGACGATTTCGTGGTATCCAAGTGGTAAGGGTACGCTCGTTGGGATATTAAAGGGTGTACCAGATGGTAAGAGGTCTCAAAGCGTAACACATTTGGTTCTCTTATATATCTATCACGTGACCACGACTTAGCCGACGATCGTACACTTCCGGTGCCATTCGGGAGCGGCCTCGCCAGCATATGACGTAACAGTTCATTTCGTCGGCGGCGGCGATATCCTGCAAGATGGCAGCACGGGTATTTCTTCGTTGCCACTAACGTCGTCCTTGACCCCGGCCATAACTCGCCTAATTACGGCCCGTCACCGGAAACGGATGTGATTGGTGTCCGGAAGACAAGCGACTCCCGCCACCGCCGACCGCCGAGCGGCTCATTCAGGATCGCGGTCGGGATTGCGGCAGTCGGCCCGGAGCGCCTGACGCCGGTGCTGTGTGTTAGAATTGATGTATACGCGCTGCCTGGATCGCGGCTGATGCCTCGGTGATGCCCCCGGATCGTAACTCGTCGGCCCGTGACAACTGTGGGCCATCTGGATATGTCGCCGCGGCTAACGGACTAATTCTGGCCGCGGCGCTAGTTTATGGCTTACATGATAAATCCGAGGCCGTAAACCTGAGCGGCGATCGGAGATTTGACGAACAATAATCACGTGGGGCTCAGCACTTCCGGATAAATGGAACCTGGTTAGGACACACACACACACATACATTCTCTCTCTCTCTCTCTCTCTCTCTATATATATATATATATATATATATATATAGAGAGAGAGAGAGAGATTTCTATTCACGTTCCGTAATTCGGTGAATCAGTGCTTTTCTGACACACATGCGCGCGCTTTTGGCCCCAATTTTAGCCGCAGTCAAGTTTTCCGTACGTCGTAATATTTGGACATTAATTGTTAATTTTCTAATATTTTGGCCCGACTACGTTGAGACAATTTATCTATTGGTCAACCTTATTGTCGTAAAAGTGTCCAACCAAAACGATATAGCATAATATTTTTATAGCAAAAAAATAATAACACCAACAATGTAAATATTAAATACATATTTATTAACACATCGCAATCGCCGAATCGCATGTCCCACATACAATTCCATAACGTGGTACAAAAAACCAGGTCAGACCTTGACATTACCACTGCCGCCTCCCCCCCCGTCGTATTGACAACAGCTTGGAGGACTTTATGATTGAGATATGGTGTATTACCTGTGATATTTGATTGAAAATAGACATAAATGTAAATATTGATTGTGATCTTTATAAGGGAAGAGGACTTAGAGAGAGAGAGAGAGAGAGAGAGGTGATGGTATCAAAAAGTGGGCGAAACATATGACCTGGCTCGTGGAAGGACCTCCTAAAAACTGGGCCACTCAGATGTTTCACAATAGTACCTATTACAGGTACCTGTCTTAAATGACCTATTGGAGGAACCTGTCTCAGAGAGCACCCTGCCTTGATGGACTCTGAATTGATCATGAAAGTGTTTTTTTCCCGAACAGGTAGCCTTGTACAGAGAGAAACATAGAGAGAGGAGTAGATGATGATGATGATGATCATCATCATCATGATCATCATCTATACGGTGGTGATGATGATGATGATGATGATCCATGATGACCTACCTCCTTTAGAGATTCGATTTACGAGCGCCAGACTACCACCGGGATCGGGTGGCGGCGCTTCTTTCGCCTAACCGGAAGCGCGATCCAGATGCTCGGATTCTCCTCCTCGGTACGGATCCGGACCGCATCGTTCGTCTAGTATCCGGAAGAGAACAGCAGAGGTAGCAGTCGTATGTGTATGGGTGTGTTTGTGGGGGGAATCGGTTCTGAAGGACGAATTCCGGATAGCGACACGAGCCGAGTGACTGTATGATATATTGATGGCTGTCAGCCTGACCATGACAAATTCCTATTTACGAGATACTTTATCGGACCGAGCACCCCACTCCTGACTGTTGGAGCCATCTTAGCGCTAACGGGATCACCTTGAAACGAGTCGAAAAAGTTAGAAACTTGAGAGAGGGGGGGGGGGTTCGAGCCACACAAACACTCTGGGGCACTGTGAGAAAGTGGCAAACAGTTCATGGGCCAACATCATAAATCGCCCCAAAACTCTCTCTCTCTCTCTCTCTCTCTCTCTTTAGTGTATATATATATATATATATATATATATATATTGTGTGTGTGTGTGTGTGTGTGTGTGTGTTAGCAGTGTATGGAAAGACATCGGTAGGAAAAATGGTGAATTAGACGATTAGACGATTCATCAGGAATATAATTGTGAGATACTATTATGGACGAATCTTTGTAGTGATTATTTGTGTATGTGTGCGTGCGTGCGTGCGTGCTGTGAAGTATGTGTGAAGACATTAGCAAAGAGATAAATTAAAACAGGTTGACGATTCATCAGGGGACTAGTTATGCAAATCGACTTCTCATGCTGAGACCTGTAGTATCTCTCTCTCTCTCTCTCTCTGTGTGTGTGTGTGTGTGCGTGTGGGTGTTGGCCGATGGAGAGACGTTGAAGTTTCGATACACAGATGGCGCTGCCTCGTTTAGCGAACCAGGTAGCAAGCACATCGATCAGCCAAGCCGCCGATAGGTGGCGATGGCGTGACCTTAGAGATCACGCGCCAAGGAGGCGTACGGTTTTCGAGTCGCCGACGTCTCGTAACCGATGTCACAATGGTGTCACGTGATGAGCAATCGTCTGGTTTTGGCACACAGTTGTTCTCCCCGCAAAGGCGTAGCGCAAAAACTTCATCAACCACCCAGCAGGCCAGCCGCCGAACGCGTTTTCCGAGGACGTCCCCCGTATTTCGTCCACCCCGAAATAGGTGATTGAAGATGCGTGCGACTGTCATCTTCTATGAGACACCGCGTCATCATCAATGGTCGTTTTGGTTGCGTTTACTCTGACAAGGTGATGCATCGAGTCGGAAGGTTGACGGAGAAATGCGAGTTAAATTTGGGAAGTCGTTTGTCCAACTTCTGCCCCAAAACACAGTGTCCCCTCATTAGGGAAACTCTCCCAGCCTCTCTCCTATGCCACTCCCCCCTCCCCTATCCCGTGTTTGTCTCAGGTGTGAAGGACACTCCTATTGCCTTATTGATAGTGTACATAACGCTACATATGGCCAGGTCGGGGTTCGATTCCTCGTGCTATTTGTGTCTGTGGGGTGTGACCAACGTCTAGGTTAAACAAAGCATTGAATCCCACTACAGCCGTCTAATACTATTAACTAGATTCTTCAAAAACGGTTATGAAACCGCGAACCTATATCCTTGCAACACAGCGATCTATTCACTGCAACATCTTATCGCCCTGTTTATTCCTATATGCAGTGAGTGCGGCTCCATCGCGTAAATGGTAGCGCGATTGCCCACATACCTCTGGCACATGGGTTCAAATCCCGACCTAGCTATGTACGAAAGGTTTGGAGGTGGTAGCGCATATTTAACCTACCGTGTCCGAATGTGACATATCATATTTCTCTATACAATGATATCTCCACTAACCCGTTTGCTCCATGGCTACAGAATTATAGGCCGGTCTATCGAGCGTCCGGATAATCGATACCGTTCCCGATATATTTTGTGTGAAAATAAAATAATATATAGATAAATTATAATAAACGTAATCGTGCCGATGTTAGACAGTACTGATACCTTTCTCTACTCAAGTACTCGGGTACTTTCAAATTTGAAAAGCTAATCTACTTTTCTCGACACCAAAGTACAGTCTGTCGCAGCTGTTAACCGTGGAGTACAAAGGGTGAACCTTACTAATCCACAGGAATAATGGCACACCACAGTAACAACAGTACACCACACAATATAGTAATAATAATATAACTTTGTAGTAGTAATAGTATGGCAGAATAATAATAATAGTACACCTCAGTAAGTAATATTAGCAAAACGCAGTAATAAGAGTACAGTGCGTAATAATAGTACAGAACTGTACAAGATTGGATCCACGGAAAAGTACAACACAAAGAAGTACACAGAGTACACAACAGCATACATAATATTTCAAAGAAAGAATTATACTCAACAGTTATCACGGCGCAATAGTGTCTACATATAGTTCGGTACCATAAACACGGTACACAAGAGTGGACAAAGCACTCCACAGGGAACACAGTAAGATACACAGGACAGTAAAAACGGTGCACTTATGACAGACAATAATATAACACGGTGTACATAATACTCCACGGTCCACATATTATAACGGCAATAACGCATTGTACAATATTACTCAGAGTACACCACAGTGTATCCAATATTACAAATACAATATATTACAAAAACACAGGACATCGCAATAAATATAGTGTATCACACTAGATACAGTATATCACAATAATAAAGTACATCACAGTAAATAGAGTACATCACAATAAACACGTTACATCGCAGTCAACACAGTTCATCACAATAAACACAGGGCGTCAAAGTTAAGACAGGACATCGCAATAAACAAAGTACAACACAGTACGTCACAGTAAACAAATTACACATAATACATCACAAGAAATACGGCATCAAACAACGAAAAAACACACCACGCTATAATGAACACAACAGCAAGGACCATACAAGTAACAGAAAAAGTAGACAAAAATAATCACGGTGTACAACAGTACACACTGTAGACACACACATAACATGGTGTACATGGCACAAAGCAATACAGCAAAGTACAAGCAACGCAATACACACTATTATCCCACAGTAGTAGTGCATCCAATAATATACAATTGTAAAATGTAGCTGTTAATGTCGAAAGGTAATGAGACCGTCTGAAAGATGAAACATCCCTCAGACATAGCATAGCCGTGATTGGAAAGTCTCTGGACAATAACGCACGCTACCAGTTAGGCCACGGAGACGTCATAGTAATCACAACAGTACATCATAGAAGTATTACGGCACAGTAATAGGCCACAGTAACATGCCATAGTAGTACAACACAATGGCATACGCCACAGTACAGCCGGCCATTGTCTTTTGAAACAAAGCAGAACCCGGATAGATAATTATTTCTGACGGTGCAGGTATCGAACACTCATTACGTTCAGGTGTAACTCGGCCAGACACCGGCCTAGCTCGGAGCGAACAGACTGCCCGGATGTTGTGTCCCATGGCCTTCGGTTGGAAATAAATCCCTTCAGAGTCCAAACCGCTCGAGAAAACCTGTAGAATCTCAATGTTAGCGGCTTTCAATCGCCAAAATCCGTCACTGGCTTATCTCAAACTTGAGCTCCCATCGCCAGCGTCTTAAAACGAAGAGAAAGTATCCGGTTTGTATGTGTATGTGTGTGTGTGTGTGACGTCAGACGGGTTTTCGGCGGTTTTCTACAGTTTTTGCCGTTTCCTCCATGATTTGAGAATGGAATTCGGCAACTGGCCCCTATTCTTTAGTAGTTGGCCATTAGAGAGAGAAAGAGAGAGGGAGAGAGAGAGAAGTGGCCGGAATTGGGTGAAATCGGCGGATTTATGCTTAGGATGGAAAAAGGGAAAAGTTTCCAGAATTCTGAACATCGCGTCCTTTCTAGGTCGTTGGTAGTCGAAGTTCTGATTCGAGTTAGACAATGGCCCAAAACGATTTGGAATGAGCTTTGCTTCCGAAGGGGAGAGCGAGGTGATAAAAGGGAACAACTTTTAGAAGTGACGGTCTGACTTTTATCATAAATTCTATTACGGAAAAGGAATTTAGAGGTAGACAGCTTAACAATGGACAGTTTTTGTTGGTGAATATTCGACTTAAAGCGATGAATAGTTCGGGGATGGCTCGGTGGGTGGTAGGTGCTATTAGTCTGAGAGACCCTTGTTCTTGCTCAGTAATTTTGAACTCATGAACGAGAAGTGCTCAGCATGATATAATCACGGAAGTAAACACATTCTTGTTACCGTTGCTCGATTATGCCTACATGTTTCGTTTGGATCGAATTACTGCAGTTCGAATCATCCATCAAATAATCACAATGACAAACAAAAGCCTCAAAATGGTCAACGTCCTTCCACAAACACAAACAGGCCAACATGACACTAATTGGCCACACATCCAACTAGACTGGCCAATCAGCGACCGACTAAACGAAAATTGGCGAGGAACTTGCCGACTAATAGTCTGAATCTGTCAGCGGGATTACAAGATGAAACATCCCTCAAGCCTCTCGAACACACACTATGGCCCTCTGGAGGCTTCCCACGTATACGACAGAAATTACAGCTTCTGGTAGATAGAATGTTGGAGTGCAGTTCGGAGAATACGTCCGACGGTAAGTGTTATGCCAGTGTCAGTGTCAGTGCCGCTTGTCAACATATCAGTGACACACGACTCAGGTCAAATTTCGATTTTTTTTCTTCAGATTTCGGGCTGCTTTGGATGAAACAGGGAATAGAAGAAAATAGAATTCGTAAAATCCACAAACACAAAATTTCGGGTTGTCTAGATACTAGATAGCCCCGTTAATGGGGGTTTCGATATATAATAGGCTTTTTACAGTACATAGGCAGTCAGAACAATACGCCGGCAACCCATTGACTGTCATCAGAAGAAGCCGTTAGTACACAGGGCTGTCAGAAGAATAGGTATTACGTACGTAGAGCTGTAAGACCAAGAGGTCGTCAGAACATGAGGCTATCCAAACAGGAGACTGTCAGAGCAACAGGTCATCAGAAATTCAGAACACAGAGCTGCCAGAACAATAAGTCGTCAGCACAAACTTATATCAGAACACGAGGTTGTCAGAACATATGGGTGCCAGAACAGAATCAGAATCAGAACATTAGGCTATTATAGAATAACAGGTCGTCACAGAATGAGGCTGTCAGAACAATAGGTTATCAGAGCGTGCGGCTGTCCGCATAATAGGCTAGCAGAACATAGCGCTATCAGACAATAGGTCGTCAGATAAAATAGGGCTGTCATACCAACAGATCTTCGGAACCGACCACAGAACACACAGGGTGGCATCAATCTTTAGGGGGGTGTCGATCATTATAATTCCTGATTGATATTATGTTCTCATTGTGGCAATGACATCTAAGATTGTTATCATCTCTCGTCCTGACACACATAGAACATATGATGGAACATTAGCTTGTTATATACGACCAATAAATACAACAATAGGATATCATATTCCGTGTGTTTGTTTGTTTATTTATTTTGTTTGCTTTTCTATCTAAGAGAGAAGGTGGGGAGGGGGGCACGGAGGAGGAAGAGGAGCTGAGAGGCATTGAGGTAGAGTAGAGGGTAAATTAGCAATTTCATAATTTTAGCTAATTTGCCGATAGCTAATAATGCATCAACCATAGTCATAGTCGGCATCATCTTCATCGTAATCATCATCATCATCATCATCATCATCATCATCGCCATCATCATCATTATCATCATCAGCAGCAGCATCAATATATGTCACTCGACTGCCATATAGTGAGTAATTATTACATTACTATCAATAATCAATATGATGACACCTGTCAATCATCTCTATTGTTCAGCACCTGGGAGATAACATCATGCCTCATTTTCATATTTCTTCCTCGATGTATCATTTATTATTCTGACCTAGATACGTAGTCACTGGATCTGAGTTCATCTGATCCCCCCCCCCTCATCAACATGATTATATGCAAACAAACAAACAAACGAACAAACAAACAAACAAACAGATCCAGGTTTAAAGTTAAATCTGACAGTGCATCATCAGAAACAACAGCAGCAGGTGTCATGTCACATTTGACGATATTTTGACATCTAACGCGCATGTCAATATGACAGCCGATGACAGTTTCAAGGGCAGCTGTCACTCGTCACATTTAAGTGCACTCTGGTGTTGGACTGATTCGTTACATAGTGTTACATAAAGCACCCCCCCCCCTCCGATAACACATCCGCTCACCGTCACGTGATAGCGATCTTGATGACATCGCGTGATGTATGAAAGCGAGACCGGCCAAAATCTAAAATCATCCTATCATAACGATTTTGGGCTCAGAATCCTGTCCACCAAAGCACAATTCGTCTTCAGGATACCAACGATTAATAATATTCAACTAGCTACCAGTGGACTTTTACAAATCCAGAACTTAGGTGACGACGTCATAATAGGCGACATCAAACATATGTCGCCGAGGACGTGTTGCTGGCGGCTCATTGTTTCTGAAAACTAAAAAAGGTAAAAATTAAAAAAAAAGTTTTTAAAAATCCGCTGAAAAATAGAACTGAAATTAATAATAAAAAAACAAACACAATACAACATGGCGCGTGTTCTTTTCGAGATGCTCTGTCAAGTGAGAGCCAATCCATCATCACTTTAACATGCGCGCGTGCACGCGCGCGCCCCCACAATTGTCGTATCGTGTTACGCATGTGACGCCACGTGGCTTCGAAATTTATAAACTGTCATGTCGGATATCCATTTCACTCAATAAAAAGAGTCATCTTGGGTGGGTTAGGCGGCGCGTCGGGAGGCGTGCTTCCGGTTTTGTTAATGACGTATATATGCCATTGTGACGTCGACGTTTAGAGATTAAGCCCCCCCCCCGCTGCACTTTTCTATCTCTCGAAGTATCGGTTACTCTAATAAACGCACGGGAGGTTGAGTGGGAAGGGTCTCAAAGTTAGGGAACAACTTGAGGAATTATTTGTTAGCGACAGAATACGTAATAGATTGATTTACTGATTGTTTGATTGAATGATTGATTGATTGATTGAGTGAGTCAGTGAGTCAGTAACGATGATGATGATGATGATGAATGGTATTTTAAGGCCACTCGTGTGCACATGGTACGCTAAATTGGCCGAGCGACCTCCAAAATTAATGAAGCGAAGTCAAAGATGAAACAACCTTCAGATATGCCCACTCCGAGATTAGAACACGAGAGGTAGTGAGTGATCTGTGATCCAACACGCTACCGTTAGACCACGGAGGCGCCCCCAGTGAATCAGTGAGTCAGTGAGTCAGTCAGTGAGTGAGTGAGTGAGTGAGTCAGTCAGTCAGTCAGCCGTAAAAACATACAATACCCGATCCTACAGACATCGGATACGTTATCATTTATAAACTAAAAGTGTAAACTTCACATCATAATATAAATTTAAGTCAATTTAAAACTGGACAATCAGCGATTTTTGTTACTGCCGATTTGACCTTGTGTCGGTTAATTCCAAAATTTATCTTAGGGGGATACTCCAGCAATGTGTGTGCTCTTCTGCTCAGGTAAATTAGAATATTTAAATGCACTTCGGTATCAGAGCCGACTTCCTGATAAACAACCCGCACCTGGATCGGGCGCAATCCTATACGCTATCAGTGCCGGAATGGGCAAATCCAGAAGGCGTCACAGTCGTCATCGTGCAGCTAAAACAGAATGTCTTGCCGCCAAAAATGATGAGTGTAAATACAGTTGTCAAAATTTTTCTTATTCCATGACCTTATGTTATTTAGATATCAAAGCATATGTTGTTATTAGTTCTACAGAGAACTTTCACATTTCGAAAATAAACAAACTACCAGAATGTATCTGGAGCGGTGATGATGATTGGCGTTTTACGGCCACTATTCTGCATATTTTAGGCTAATTGAGCCGAGCGACCTACGAATGTAATGAAGTCAAAGATGAAACAAACTTCAGATATGCCCACGCCGAGATTCGAACGCGGATGGTAGTGATCTGTGGTCCAACACGCTAACGTTAGACTACGGAGTAGCCCGTATCTGGAGTAGTAACAAAGTGGATAGTTTGATGTCTGAAGTAGTCACTCGTCTATTGAAGACCTTTTTTGGGGGGGGGGTGTCATCCTCGTCAAAAGTTTTATTACTAATGATTTGTTCGTTGGTGTTTGTGTGTGCGCACGCGCACCCGTTTTTGTGTATGTGTGTATCTTATTAAAATTGCTGTTTTTATCTTTTTTTACTGTTGTCACTGTGTTTAGTCAGGAGCTAAATGAAAAAAGATTATCTATTTAGAAGGTGTTTGGCCTCAGCGCTGTTTACATCTGATACATATGGCTAACATATCTACTACCTAGATAAACACAAACATTATCCGGATTCAAACAAACTGCTGATTTACAGTCCACTGTTCTATCCACTGCACCATTTTAATACAATTACTACTGTTGTTGTTGTTGTTTTATTGTCGTTTTGTACATGCGATGGCTTAAATAGTCCGAGCGTGGTTCAAGGGTAATGAGGCGAAGTGAAAGATGAAACACCGCTTTTAGAAACACCAGCTAGATTTGAACCCCGAAACCTGAGATGTTATGTTGGAGGTTGTTGTTTTTACGATTATAATGATATGTCATTTCTCCAGTACATTAATTAATTTTAGTGCAGTCTTAGTTTTGATGATTAGACCTCAGTTCTTGGATGGCTCAATCGTAGAGTGTTACATAACAAAGTTGAAAGTCTTGCGTTCGAATACACTAACTAGCTGTTACCTTTTCACGTGATTCTAGATTATTTCAGTGATAAATAAATAAGTTGTTTTGTGGTGACTGATAATTCTGAAGTACTTCACTGTGAATCTACGGGTATAACCAGAGTTGAGATGGTGGCCCTTACCCTGAACTGTCATGAAGATACATACGCTCTCACGCACACCCCCCACCCACCCACACACACCATCACTATATTAATCACTGGGCTTCACAGTATAAACAATGATCCTTGTTTGTATTTAATTCCTTGATCTGTGATCAAAATTATCCAATTTACGATTTTCAATAATCCTTGGGTTTCCAAGCAGTACTAAACAAAACAACAACAACAACACACACACACACACACAGAGAGAGAGAGAGAGAGAAAGAAAGAGAGAGACAGACCACCCCCGCATTTAAATAAAAACATGGCCGAAGGCCAGCTTAGTTTATTTATCACCCGGTAGAGGGAGGCACTGTACGATATGCGGACGCCCCACGAAAAACCTGTCACAGAGTGGCTTCGATTGTCTCAAGTGTCGATTTAATTACACTAATTACGGCAAGGTGTTGTTTATGGTCGACTGGAACACCGACTGACAATTGTATTACTGCCGAAGAATGGTCACGTTATACAATAGACGTTTTGTGCGGCCATATCGATTGTCACATGACATTTTACTCGACTCTAATTGGTTAACGTTCAGCGTCCATAACGACTCGCTATTGGCTCGAAGCTATCAACAAAAGGCTGCTTGATTATGTCATCAGTCATTTATGTGTGGGGGGGGGTTAAGGTTGTGGGGATGGGGTAAGGGGGGAGTAACTAACGGTAATATGGATAAGAAATATGGGAGAAAGAACATTTATCTGTCATGCTATCTATCTATCTATCTATCTATCTGTATATCTATCTATCTATCTATCTATCTATCTATCTATCTATCTATCTATCTGTCTCTCTCTCTCTCTCTCTCTCTCTCTCTATATATAAAATATATATATATATATATATATATATATATATATATATATATATATATATATATATATATATATAAAACGCAGACACACAAACACACACACGCACCCCCCTCCCGAGAGAGAGAGAGAGAGAGAGAGAGAGAGAGCATTAATAGATCGTAATATATTGAAGCGGACCGACCACGGGTCGGTATCGCGGTCGTAACTCAGGCGCGACGAAGCTCACCGATATAACCGGAAGTGGCGAGGGTCGAACCGGGCGAACAAAATAGCGCCCGCCCCACGTGACGTTGTCAGCCCGGCCCACTGCGAGGTACTTTATGACGTAATACTAATACGGATTCAGTGTTTCCGGTCGCGCCGATCAACGGCGGAGAGACGCCGCTTATTCGCATGCATGCGCGAGTGCGTGCATGCCGGTGGGAGAGGGTTCTGGCTGCTTTCCGGCTGCGTGCCGACATCGGACCGGGTGCGCGCGAGTGTTTAATGCTCTGTTCGAAGACAACGCTCAGCACCTGATCAAGTGGCACTGAACATTATTTATGACGCGGCTTAATTAAGGCGGAAAAAATATGTAATTTTCTGCTCCGACAAAGAGTCGTCGTTTATCAAAAGCGTGAAATTAGCGCGCTATTTGAACAGCCGATGATGACGTCATTTCCAGTTCGAAGCAATTGCAAACCAGATATGAAATATCGCGGAAAAACTGAGAGACGGAGAGATTCAGTCGGGCAAGTGTGGTATGGTGTGTGCGTGTGTGTGTTTATTTGAATGTATGTGTATGTGCGTACATGTATGTGGTGGTGGTGGTGGTGGTGAGTGGTGGTGGTGAGTGGTGGTGGTGGTGGGGGGGTGGTGGTGGTGAGTGGTGGTGGTAATGTAGTGAGTGAGTGAGTGAGTGAGTGAGTGAGTGAGTGAGTGAGTGAGTGAGTGAGTGAGTGAGTGAGTGAGTGAGTGAGTGAGTGAGTGAGTGAATGGGGAGTGAGTGAGTGAGTGAGTGAGTGAGTGAGGTGTCATACAAGTGGGTGTTTAGTAAATACATATTCAGTGTAGATGATGAGTAGACGATGAGTATGTCTTCGTATGGGTAGACTATGAGGACATCATTAGTTGAGTAGAGTTGGGTAGAGTTTAAGTACGTAGCTAAAAAGTGAGTATAATGTCAGGTAGATAAGATATAGAAGAGGGAAGTGGAATGAATGAGTGGACGATTGAGTAAGCGAGCGAGTGAGTGAGTGACCAGGTGAGCGAGCGAGTGAATGATTGATTGAGTGAATAAGTCAGTGAGTGAGTCAGTGAGCGAATGATTGAGTGAGTAAATCAATGAGTGTGTGATAATCGTGTTTAGCCCAAGCAATAGTCAAACCCTGATATATGTCTACATACCCTAATTAACAAAAAAAGACAATCAAAATAAATATTCGATAGATGCTAATACAATCTGATATTTGACCCCAGTAGGTAGAATGTGAGTAAACTTCTGGGTAGGTAAAATCTGAGTACAATTCGGGTTAGCTAGAATGTAAATTCAGTTTATGGCAGGTTGAATGTGAGTGCAGCTTTGAGTTGTAAAATTTGAGTAGAGCTTTGAATTGGTGGAATCTAATTAGGTAAGTAGAATACGAGTAACGTTTTGGGCAGGTAAGATGCGAGTACACTTTTGGGTAGGTAGAAGATGGGTACAGATTTGGGTACATAGAATAGGAGTAAAATTTAGGTGGATGGGATGTGAGTTAGATATTACCCAGGTAGATTGTCTGTTCCACTTCAGGTAGTCGTAGCCACTCAACTCCGTCCTCAAAAATATCAACTCGGGTACGTGAACAATTCTCAGTTTCTTTTATCACGTCCAATTGGGTACATGGAGATATTTATGGAACGTTGATAAATGAATTATTATCCGCATAAAAAAGCCGATTGATTTCCCAAATCCTTGTATATAAAATAAAACATGAATATATGGCTAGGTAATGGTATCTGGATCTATACAACTTCAGGTATTTTGGGTACTAAGTAGAATGTCTAATAAACAACCAACCTACCAAATGATTAATTTGTTTTTCAGATTGTTATAACACTCTTCGCGCAGACCTATATCTCACCAGCTCTTCCGCGCAATCTACATTATAATAGCTCTCATGCAAACACTACCACAGCTCTCATGGAAATCACATTATAACAGCTCTTGCACAGTCTACATTACTTTCACGCAAATTACGTTTATAATAGGTCTGACACAATCTACATTATATTAGCTCTGCCTAAGTCTGTCTATACGCAGCTCTGAAACTTCTTGCAATATAGCGGCTCTGGCTCAGTCTACACTATAACAACACTGATATAATATGCATGTCTAACACAATCTGCACCATAACAGTTCTGATACAGGCTACATTATTACAGGTCTGACTTTATAGACATTATAATAGCCCTGACGCATTCTGCGTTAGAACTGTTCTGAAACATTAAGCATTATAACGGCTACGACACAATATGCGCTATCTCAGCTTTGACACAATCTGTATTATATCAGTTCTGAGTCTATCTGCATTACAAGAGCTTGGACACAATCTACGCATCGGTAACTTAATATTTAGCAATAAATCAACAGACGGAATCTCAATAAACTTCTTAGCACTTTCACGACACCATTTATGACATCAACACAATCTGCTTGACATCGTCGCCACGTCTTAACGACACCTTGACGACACCCTCACGACCCATTTACGAGAACGACACGACTTTATTTCATCTTCACGACATCGAAACACCTTCACGACGCTGACATCGTCGTCGTGACACTTTTATGACAATGGCACTACGTATTCACGATGCCAGCCCACCTAGGCGACACCTTTACGTCAATAACACATCTAAATGACACCTTTACGACACCTTTTGGACACCTTCACGAAATCTAGCCCCATAACATCGTTACGGCCCGCAAAGACAGCTAAATCTGATTCAATTTGCCATCCTCCCACTTAACGAAAATAAACACACAAAATGGCCGATCGTAAATCACGACAACATCACGTGACGACCGGATATGTGTCTGGATCGGAAATGGCTCGCCCAGTCACCATTACGTCACTGTTACGTATTTATTAGTTGACCAATGCGGTTTCGTATTTCTGCCGCCAAATTACAGCCGATTTGCGACAGGTGCAAATATATTAGTAAATCATACGAGATATAAAAGGGAAAGACGCGTGTTTGCGAGTGATAATTATGAATATATATATATATATATATATATATATATATATATATATATATATATATATATATATATATGGGTGTTGAAGAGTAAAGAATAGACTGAGTATTGGGGAAATGAGCTATATGAAAACGACGACAAGATGGCCGCCTTGAGGCGAGTGTCTACCTTCTGCTTGTAGCTCCCTAAATCAGAACAGTCTACCCCCTGCTGCCATCTACAGGCACATCTCTATCATCGGAGATTTAGTGGAGAAAACAGTCTGTGGAGTAGACTAACTTGTTTATGGTATGGCAAACAGAAGGGCAGTATACCACAGGGCGGTGTTACCGTGTGTGTGTGTGTGTGTGTGTGTGTTTTTAGCCGTGTGGAATAAGGCACTGGCACAGAGAATCCCGAAGCGTGAATTCATACTCTGGACTATGCAAGAGCGCGAGAGGGGGGTGGGGGTGATAGAGACTACCAAAGCCCAAACTTCTATGAAAGCCTTGATATCCTTAAACTTATACATGATGAAACGTATACACGCGTACAACGATTTAGCCACGAAGATATACATGCTAAAATTTATATGTAGCGAAACCTATATAGAATGAAAAGTATACATACTGAAACGTATTCATTAATAATTCATCAGGCCGATTTTTCAGCCTGTGGTGGGTTTAAGATTATCAACTTTTAGCATGTGATAAATACGTCATGTTTGCAGATGTATGTGTTTACTTTGTCCATATATATATATATATATATATATATATATATATATATATATATATATATATATATATATATATATATATATATATATTATATCGATCTATCTAATTATCTATCAAGTACAAGTACTACCTGAGAAAAACGTATGTCGCTGATGTCACCATAATTTGTACTACCGCCACCATCACCACTACCACTACTGATATCACCATCATCACTACTACCACTACTGATACCACTACCGCTACTACTCATATCACCAGCATCACCACTATCACTACTGATACCATGACAATCACCAATGCCACTACTGATACCCCGATCATCAGCACTACCACTATTGATATCAAAACACCATCACCATTGCCACTATTGATACCATGACCACTACAACAACCACTACCTGATACCACCACGATCACCGAAACAACCACTACTGATACCACCGCCCCATAAACCCCACCCAACGCGCATGCGTGCGCCGACGAGATTAATGAAAATCAACGCCTGTTCGCCCAATAGCTCATCCATTACGCGGCGATGTCACGTGATATGTGCTCTATTTGGTTAGCTGTCAGCTAGTTTCAGAAACAGATGTCGTCTGCGGTGAGTTACAGACCGCCATGTTTTGTTATTACGTCTATATGACGATATATTATCGGTGATGGCGGAGATCTGATTGTCGGAGCCCATTCGGGGCAGGTATCCGGTTTAGACATTACAACATGCGCCACCTGTCGATGACAATTCGCCGCCACTCGCAACGCGATAGTCGCATTATTGGCGCGAGCGTTCGATGACTGACCTGTGACGTCATCGCCGAGTGACTTCCAGCCGTACGGTGCCCTATACTGGGTGTTTGAGCAATTTATTTTTGGGGCGTTTGTTTGCAAACATATTTGTTGGGTATCTATTTATTTCTTGAGGGGATAGGTATTATTTTCTTCGTTAACAACTTTGGAGAATCTTTGTCTATCGTTATCAACTATTGGGGGGGGGTTTAAAAAACAACTTTCGTAACCAATTTAGGGGTTGATTTCCTTATTTTTGCTTAGCAGTTAAATTCGACTTGGATAACATATTGCTACTGGTACAATCTATCACCGTACTCGGTTCCACATGATGTATACTATTTCAAATAGTCGATTAAATGCGCATAATCCACATTAATCCATCACCGATCCATTCAGATACTAACAGCGTTAGGTATCAAGTTCGTGTCAATTTAAAGCCGGAATCGTGACAGCTTAGTCGGAAGAGCGCTTGGCACAAAAGCACAGTCATCGCGAGTCTGAAGACCATCACTAGCTGAGTTTCTTTTTGTTGTATTTCGTTATATATATATATATATATATATATATATATATATATATATATATATATATATATATATATATATATAAAGATAGATAGATAGATATATAAAAATAAGAAGGATAGTGAGTGAGTGAGTGAGTGAGTGAGTGAGTGAGTGAGTGAGTGAGTGAGTGAGTGAGTGAGTGAGGAGAGAGAGAGAGAGAGAGAGAGAGAGAGGGGCATGCGCCAAAACGTAAACCACACACCAACCATTTAGCTAACACTTGTCAAATAATTATATTTCGTCGTCCACGAACAAGCCATCATCAGCGAACCATGACCCCGACATCACCCCCCCTCCACACAACCACACCGAGAAGGCACCCCCACTCCCACGGCACCGACCCCGCCGTCATACAGTAATTACTCGTTTCAGTGATATATCGTCCCAACTTTTAGCGCGTATAAAACTGCGGATTCTTTATAACGTTAATGTTATAGGTTAAACATCGGTAAGATCGGCGCTGTTCTGACATAATTATCAACTTCGTTTGTCGTGAACGTGTGAAGATGTCATCCTTGGATGTTTATGGACAGCGAGCTGACAAGATAGATGATGATCGGTGCCATAAAATAGGGATAAATCTCTCTGGGAAACGTACAACAATTTGTCGCGTTCCGTCCTGATACCTGGCTGTCGGCCATGTATGTTGTTCGACTCGTCGTCGTCAACTTATGTCTTGTCTTCTGCCATGTTCTGTCGTGTTCTGCCGTGTTCCACCGTGATGTGTTCGGTTCTGCTTTGTTCTGCCCAATGTTCTCGTATGTCGGACGAAGTTCCGATGTCCTGTGGTGTTGCGTGGTGTTGCGCTATGATCCGCTGCCATGTGTTCCCCTCCCGCGTGTTGGACTACGCTTCGCTGTGTTCCGCTAAGTTGTGCCGCGCGGTGCGATGCTGTGATATGTTCTGTTCTGTTGTGTTTCATTGTGTTTTCATAAGCTGTGATGTGTTCTACTGTATTATGTTCTTTGCCTCATTGTTCACCCATGTTCTTTATGCCATCTAATACTGTACTAGCCCGTGTCCCACACTCATGTACTCTTCCAAGTCACATCTTTCTATATTAGTCACGTCACATTGTACTGCCTCTTGTCGCACGCTGCTGTACTGCCGAATGTCACAGCCGCCTGTACTTCCCTATGTCACATTTTATTATACTGTCTTCATGTCACACCCTGCTGTACT
The DNA here is from genome assembly GCA_025642065.1 of Paralvinella palmiformis. Taxonomy (NCBI): domain Eukaryota; kingdom Metazoa; phylum Annelida; class Polychaeta; order Terebellida; family Alvinellidae; genus Paralvinella; species Paralvinella palmiformis. The sequence goes on along the minus strand of JAODUP010000674.1, from coordinate 51,130 downwards.
GTCCCAAGTCACATCTTTCTATATTAGTCACGTCACATTGTACTGCCTCTTGTCGCACGCTGCTGTACTGCCCAATGTCACAGCCGCCTGTACTTCCCTATGTCACATTTTATTATACTGTCTTCATGTCACACCCTGCTGTACTGTCCCAAGTCACATCTTTCTATATTAGTCACGTCACATTGTACTGCCTCTTGTCGCACGCTGCTGTACTGCCCAATGTTCACAGCCGCCTGTACTTCCCTATGTCACATTTTATTATACTGTCTTCATGTCACACCCTGCTGTTCTGTCCCAAGTCACATCTTTCTATATTAGTCACGTCACATTGTACTGCCTCTTGTCGCACGCTGCTGTACTGCCCAATGTCACAGCCGCCTGTACTTCCCTATGTCACATTTTATTATACTGTCTTCATGTCACACCCTGCTGTACTGTCCCAAGTCCATCTTTCTATATTAGTCACGTCACATTGTACTGCCTCTTGTCGCACGCTGCTGTACTGCCCAATGTCACAGCCGCCTGTACTTCCCTATGTCACATTTTATTATACTGTCTTCATGTCACACCCTGCTGTTCTGTCCCAAGTCACATCTTTCTATATTAGTCACGTCACATTGTACTGCCTCTTGTCGCACGCTGCTGTACTGCCCAATGTCACAGCCGCCTGTACTTCCCTATGTCACATTTTATTATACTGTCTTCATGTCACACCCTGCTGTTCTGTCCCAAGTCACATCTTTCTATATTAGTCACGTCACATTGTACTGCCTCTTGTCGCACGCTGCTGTACTGCCCAATGTCACAGCCGCCTGTACTTCCCTATGTCACATTTTATTATACTGTCTTCATGTCACACCTGCTGTACTGTCCCAGTCACATCTTTCTATATTATCACACATTGTACATCCTCTGTACTGCTGACTGCCCAATGTCACACCTGTACTTCCCTATGTCACATTTTATTATACTGTCTATGTCACACCCTGCTGTTCTGTCCCAGTCCATCCATACATTGTCAATCACATTGACTGTCCTCTTGTCGCAGCTAGCTGTACTATCCCAATGTCACAGCCGCCTGTACTTCCCTATGTCACATTTTATTATACTGTCTTCATGTCACACCCTGCTGTTCTGTCCCAAGTCACATCTTTCTATATTAGTCACGTCACATTGTACTGCCTCTTGTCGCACGCTGCTGTACTGCCCAATGTCACAGCCGCCTGTACTTCCCTATGTCAAATTTTATTATACTGTCTTCATGTCACATCCTGCTGTACTGTCCCAAGTCTCATCTTTCTATATTAGTCACGTCACATTGTACTGCCTCTTGTCGCACGCTGCTGTACTGCCCAATGTCACAGCCGCCTGTACTTCCCTATGTCACATTTTATTATACTGTCTTCATGTCACACCCTGCTGTTCTGTCCCAAGTCACATCTTTCTATATTAGTCACGTCACATTGTACTGCCTCTTGTCGCACGCTGCTGTACTGCCCAATGTCACAGCCGCCTGTACTTCCCTATGTCACATTTTATTATACTGTCTTCATGTCACACCCTGCTGTTCTGTCCCAAGTCACATCTTTCTATATTAGTCACGTCACATTGTACTGCCTCTTGTCGCACGCTGCTGTACTGCCCAATGTCACAGCCGCCTGTACTTCCCTATGTCACATTTTATTGTACTGCCTTCATGTCACACCTTGCTGTACTGTGCCACGTCACATCCTGCAGTATTATCCAATGTCACACCCTACTGTATCGCTCCACGTCACATCCTGCTGCGATAAACCATGTTATACCCCCGTTGTATGCCCCATCTTGCATCCTGCTGTCCCGTGTCGTCATCTACTGTACTCTCATTGGTCACATCATTCTGTACTATCCTAGGTCACACTGTGCCGTACAGGCCAGCCCCCCCCCCCGCTACTCTACCACCCACACCACCCACTTCTCCGTTGATCCACTTCTTTCCTTTCTGCCCGTGCACCATCCCGCACTCTCTGTCTCAGACGTAACTCAACGCCCCGGGAGCATCAGCAGACTTCTCCGGCGCGGCCATAAAGCCAACATGTCACATCGTGATGTGTGGATTACCCGTAACCCGACTCCCGCCCCCCCCCCCCTCCCGCCCCGCTTACCTGTTCTCAACCGAAGTGCTAATAAATTAGCCTGCCACCCATTATGGCCAGGTAACAATATACCTGGCTATATGCGGATTCTCATGACGCTAAAATGCTATAATCAGTTTTTATCTTGTATTTAATGCGCCCGCCATTTGTCGCGATCGCGTACCTGACACGTGACCGGCTGAAGACAAAACATGGCTGCTCGGGTTACGGGGAGAGAAATTGGAGTAAGAACGAAATAGACTGTCGTCTTGTCTACTCGCTCCACGTGACGCCGTCTCGTCTGCGAGTAAAATTTCAGCCTTCACTCGTAGATACCGTATTTATTATTATTATTACTAGTAGTAGTAATATTTTGATGATGATTATTATTATTATTATTATTATTATTATTATTATGTTAATTTTTCGTTAGATGACCTAGAAACTTATTGATACGTAAATATGGTGTTGCTATTTTAATATTTATACAATAACAACGACAACAACTTATAAAACAACAACAATAACAACAAATTACAGCGATACCAAAAAAGTACTAATACTAGTACTAATATTACTACTACTACTACTACTAATAGTAATAATAATTGTATCAGTTCACAACTAGCTCAATGTAATATAGCACCTAATCTCTATCAGCAAAAAAATTGTGTTATCAGTTTAATTATTTCATTAATTATACCGATGGGTCAATGTTTTTACAACAACAGCAACAATAAATATTACTACTACTACTACTACTACTACTACTACAATAACTACTTCCACTATTATTAATAATAGTAATTTAGCGCCCTATATTATCGATAACGAGTATAGGTTAACAACCAATAAATAATACGTGATGTTATCGATCTAAACTTGATCGATTTACGTCAGAGTACGAACGTGATGTTAAAATGGTGTATATCTCCCGAGAAGGGTTTTTAAATAATCATCATTGCTATAAATAGGAGACCACGACGAGAGTGTCTTATACATAATAAAGTGAGGGGGGGGGGTCAGACACCATTCTGTGGGGCTCGTTGCACATTTTGTGTGGTATTTATTATCGCCAATCTGGTCACGCCTCTTCGGCCTGATATTCAGCTACCGGTAGGTCATGACGGATGATGATGATGTTTTTTATGGCCACTTTTGTATACATGGTAGGCTAAAAGGGCCGAGCGACCTCCAAACGCAATGAAGCGAAGTCAAAGCTGAAACACCCTTCAGATATGCCCATGCGTGCTGAGATTCGAACTCGGGTGGTGGTGATCTGTGGTTCAGCGCGCTACCAGTTAGACCGCGGAGGCGCCCCGTAGGTCACGATGGAACGACAAATAAATGACCTAATATAAATACTACTTTAGCATTAGATCTATTTCTACAGTTTGCTATGAATTAAATACCCATTTCGCACATTTAAATTGGGTTGTCGTAATTTGGCTTTCGAAGATGGGGGTGGAATGGGTGGGAGAGTTGTCGTCGTTGTTGTTGCGGCGGCGGCGGCTCTTTTTAAAGTACTTTCTAGTCGTCAGCCACCCCGAAAGCTGTCGTTTATTTGAGCCGAACAGTCAGCTCAGAGGCAATAACCGGGCCAGAGAGACAATTAATTCTAGTTATTTATGATCATCGATTGGTTTAGCTAACCAAGAAATTACTCCATATCTCCAACGTCCGACGTAATTAGTTAGCTACCAGTGGAGACATCTGGCGGTTAGTTATCCCACTAGCCCGTGTTTCTGACAGACACAGCTTCATAGATTCTGAACGTAGATTATTGTGGGTTTTTTTTGTTTAAAAAAAACTATATATATACGGCTACTAACGGAGTCTTCTCCGCCTTATGGCCAATATAAATCGCTACTTCGAGTAAATTAACTCGCGCGCACACATGCGCGCACGCATACAGACGCGCGCACACACGTATTTAAGTCTAGTTTAATTGATTGAGAGAAAGACCAAGCATTTGTATAAGTCTGTCTGAAGATAGAGTCTGCATACTTGTATATTTAAATAGTACAAAGGTCTTGATTTTAATTATTATTATTGTTATTTTATTATTATTATTATTATTATAAAATTTGTAAATTTAACAAGAATTATTTGCTGTTATTATATATATATATATATATATATATATATATATATATATATATATATATAGCTTTAGATAAACCCTACCTAGATTAGATATGGCCGACTTGGTTCATCATATATGTCAATATTTAGACTCTTCTAAGGTCTTTTTTCTCATGTAATTGGTTCTCGACAACAGAAACGTTGTTCTGGTCGTTGTAAACTTGGTGGCATATTATTAAACAATGACGTCATTATACGTGTATAACAGCATCTTGATCAACTTCAGCAGCAGTTAGAATAAAAAGATAGCCCCCTCCACTCCGTTTTCTTATTAGCCAGTTCCAGTCAATGGTTTTTCTCCACCAGTCAGAGATTTTTCCTGAAATCCAAACATCCCCATTCAAATATACATCCGATCATCGTTTGGCGCCATCTCGCGGAGTTATTGGGTACCGAGGTGGTGGCATGTCATCCCTCCGGTTCGATCGCCTCTCGACGGTGATGAGACTGATTGATTGATTGTTTGATTGGTTGATTGATTGATTGGTGTACCAGCCACCAAACATAGCCACGTTTGTTAGAACCTGTCAGATGGTGGCGATTTACGGGCATCAAAACAAGACACGGCTCGCGCTAAAAACAGCCATTACGCCCAGGTGACGCCGCCGGAAGTGTACCCCGATCTCATCGGCGTCGAAAATCGGAACGAGGCGAGAAGCCGGACTCGATCATCGACTGTCACCAGGTGATTTGTTAGAAAGTCGAACGATCGTAATAAAAAAAAATATATAAGTAGAACTGCGGGTCGAGGTAGGGGGCAATGACATCACCATTGTCTTCCTCGCCCTCCGCGTATTTCCGGTTGTCTGTCGTTTCCGGCAGGTGTCAGTAACGCAATCGGAGAGATAAATCTGATGTATTTGGCGAAATGATTAAAATGTCATTCATCAATTGACACCTGACATCGACATGGCTATTGATCGGTTGAGAGAGAACGGGAGGGGGTGGGATGGGGGGGGGGGACGGAGAGAAGGTGCGAAAATAATGACATATGATTCGTCAGAAAGGTGTCGTGTACCTGGCGACGTGCTACAAATTCTATTGTTAGACGAGAAAATATAGCCGAAGCTTCTTTTTAACGTCCTCACAACGTTATTACAACGCTTTTACAACGTTCGCACGACGTTTCAGTGCGGATGGTGTGTAATTAAGTTGGAGGCGTGTGTTGGGCCTATCTGTTCTCTAAAACTACGTTTAAGGTGTTTTTTTCTTGTATTAGTTGAGACGATATAGCGAATTGTGTTTCGTTGGTAGGTAGGAAGCGCTGTTTTTCGCCGATAAAGGCTACAATGTGGGGATTGGTACGATGGAATTAAGCCAACTACGTTGTGTGTTTTCTGTTTTTGTTTGTTTGTGATATTGCGTTAAAACAAAAACCGCATAGGTTGGGCTGGGCTAGAATAAATCACTAATTATTACAGTGGCGTAATCAGTTATGTCGCACGCACACGCACACGCACACACACACACACACACACACACACACACACACACACACACACACACACACACACAAGATATACACAGATACACACACACGCACACACACACATAGATACATAATATATATATATATATATATATATATATATATATATATATATGCACAAACGCACGTACTTTCTCTCCAGTGAAATGATATGATCAGATGAAATACTACCCATATACAAGCAATACTGAGATTCGAACTATGGGTTCTACATTTACAGCTTCTAGTGCTAACAATATAGAAGAACCATGTTTTAATTGAGAGAGTGTGTGTGTGTGTTTGTGTGAGTGTGTGAGTGTGTGTGATTGATGGATGGATGGATGGATGGATAGATAGATAGATAGATAGATAGATACAGATAGATAGATAGATAGATAGATAGATAGATAGATCAATGAGTGCATGTCTAGGTACAAAAATATAATGTTAGATGCCTAGATAGAAGGATAGAGAAATCGTTATCTAGTTAGATAGATAAATAGATAGATCCATAGAAGGCGAATGGATGATTAGTTGATTGATTGATTGATTGATTGATTGAGTGAGTGAGTGAGTGAGTGAGTGAGTGAGTGAGTGAGTGAGTGAGTGAGTGAGTGAGTCAGTCAGTCAGTCAGTCAGTCAGTCAGTCAGTCAGTCAGTCAGTGAGAACACACTGATAGAGTTTGAGAGAGCTGATCACTTAATGAGAGGGAGACAGAGAGTTAAATAAAAAAGATAGATAGATATAGCTAGATAGCTGGTTAGACAGGTAGAGAAAGAGACAGACAGACAGACAGACAGACAGACAGACAGACAGACAGACAGACAGACAGACAGACAGACAGACAGACAGACAGACAGATAGACGATTGAGTGAAGAGAGAATGTACGAGGTAGAATGAGAGAGAGAGAGAGAGAGAGACGAGAGAGAGAGAGACGCACACACCCACACAGAGAGAGAGAGAGAGAGAGAGAGAGAGAACTATAGTTCGCCCATCACGTTCGTTTCATAAACCAGTGTAGGTACGACATCAAATACTATATAAATCAGGACATCGGCAAAAACCGATCCTACACCAGCTGGGTATAATGACTGCCATCTCGAGAGAGAAAAAAACACCTCCCCTCTTACTGCAGCTTATATCACGATACGGATTACTTTATAACTCAGAGCAACATCTCCGCCTCCTAAATCCCCCCCCCCCCCGACAACCCTCAAGTGGAAAATCGAGTTACTTTTCCAACTAACTCATATCAATAATCCTGCTTTCTTTATCTCTCTCCTACTTTTTTATCGGCGAGCTAACACTCGGAGCATGCGCCGTGCCCCGCTTCCGTTTCGCGCTCGACCGGCCTCTGTAACGTCATCAAACGACGACGTTGGCTAGCCGATGAGCGAGACATCTGGCGATGGAGCGGCGGTACTAGGCGGTTAGGCCCGCGGCGGCGGTGCGTCGCCGCGGTCGACCTCTGACCCGACGACCGTCCAGCGAGGAACACGTGATCCGATCCGGTCCGCCGTGTCGGCGATTTCCGGCGAAATGGTCCGTCGCCCGACCAATCACACGGCCCGCCGAGCGTGAGATGGCCGCCGCCGAATTAAAGCGACCCATGGCGGGAAATTTACTTCCCGACTAGCGCCATCAGTTCGCCCTTCCGGTTTTTCGTGTCGTTTCCGCGTTTTCCTTTCTCTTCCTTTTTACTTTTTGTTTTGTTTCGAGAACTTCCGCTTCCGGCAGCGAGATGTGGCGAAAACGATTGGAAGCCACAACCGGAAACGTCGATGAGCCTTCCTCAAAGTCACCTCTATTTTGCGACAGATTTTCTTGCCCTACTTCGGTTGCCTTTTCGAAGTAAGTAATAACGTTTGGATACACATACCGGAAAGTGATGAGCTTCCTCAATAGTATATATATATATATATATATATATATATGCTATATGAGTATGATTATTATATATATACTAATTGTTCTGACTGTCATTTTTAGAGTATCGACAATTTAATAGCGATATTATATATATATAAATATATGACTATAGATAATTATATATATATATCACCATGGTCGATGCGGGCGAATGGAGGCTGTCTCCAGGGAGTGCGTCATTTAACTGGGATTTTGAAATAAAACCTGACATCCGGTTTATGCCGATCTTCACGTGGTCGGATGCGGGACGAAATGGAGGCTGTTAAGGTCCTGCGCAATAGATGGCCCCATGGCCGTCTCTCTCGTCCGACCCCCTCTACTACTCCCGGAACCCTGCCGTGCGGCCCTAGGGATCATCCGGGGTGGGAGGGTGTTCCAGATGACGCGAATTTAAATCGACGCCGGAACGACATCCGGAACGGGGATCCAACACACGCCGCTTTGATTCGATCAGCTTCCAGATCAGGCGAGATCTATCTCCGTGCCCATCTACGCTAACGCGCGCAGACGCGAGTCCTTATACCGGATCTACTCGTATTGAGATCCCGACATCGCTCTGAACGCAGCTGCGTGCGCGTGCACCCTGACCAGTATATTAATTACTCGTGAAGGCGTATTTCTTCACCGATACTTACAGAACAGCCCGTGACATCATCACCGAAGTCACGTGGTCTAGAAATAACAACGACGAGGGATATGTGTGTTAGTCGTAATCGTGGATCATGTCGTTTCGATCAGGTACATTTCGATTATGGGGACGCCGCGGCGAAAGGTCCACCTTTCACACACACACACACACACACACACACACACACACACACACACACACACACACACACACACACACACACACACACACACACACACGTGACAACGATGACGATGACGTTATCTTTCACGTCACAGGGATGAGGTCCCACCATCTGGAGGAACGGTACTTAATGAGGTGGTTAATTTGAGTAGGTTAGTTGAGGTGCTTGAGGCGTGTGGTGGCGGCGGAATGATCGTCTGGGCGCTTAGAGGAGAAAGTTGACGACTCAACAGCTGGCTGTGGGCGAAATCGGTAGGAATTACAGACGAATTGAGTGAATGATTGGAATTACAGCTGGAACGGCATTAATCACAGCTGGGTTGCGGGAATCGGCAGAAATTACAGCTCGTTTCTGGGACGATCATACCTGTTTTAATGTGGTTCGGTGATGCATCTATGTTTTAGGATGATACAGCTGGGTTTGTGCGGGGGGGGGGGGGTTCAATTGTTGGCAGGTGCGTCGTAGCAAAACAAGTAAGACAGGTGTGATATGGGATGATGAATGGATGGTACAGCTGTATGGAGGTGGAGTTCCACGGGACGTTTGATGAGGGACAGTTATTCGTCTAGAGGTGTGTGTGTGTGTGTTGTGTGTATGTATGTATGTATGTATGTATGTGTGTGTGTGTGTGTGTGTGTGTGTGTGTGTTGTGTGTGTGTGTGTGTGTGTGTGTGTAAAGGGGGGGATGACGGTGGGGAATTCTGGCTCGGGATATACAGGTGACGGATGGAGGTGTTAAGATGATTGTCCCTCCTCGGGGCAGATGAGTTGTATGGAGGGGGATCATACACTCACAAACACCCCCACATACACACACACACATCTGTAAGAGGGAAAAGTAAAAGAGAGAGGGGAGAGAGAGAGAGAGACCAGCTACATCACCCTGGCAAGCCATCAGTCTTCCAGGGTACTCCACCTACCCTACCCCTGTTCACTAAGGCCAATATCCACCCAGTCTACCCACGCTACCCATCTGACCACCCAGAAGGCCGGCCCCATGACGATAACCTTTTGACAAACACAACTTGACATCGGAGGTGACGAGTGATCTGTCTAACAAGCGGTACACACCTTTACCGGAACATCCCTAAACCAGTCAACAAACCAGCCAACAAACCAGCCAGTCAGCCTTCCTACCAACCAGCCGACCAGTTCGACCGACCACAGATAAGCCACGCAACAAGCCAGCCAATTGACCAGCCAACCAACAAACAAACACCGGGGGTTAAAAGAGTCTGCTAGTACACCAAAGATTTTCATCTATTGACCTGATGGAGTGAGCTATTCCCTAGCTGGTGTCTAACCGAAATCTATTTTCTCGCCTATTTTTTCTCGCCTATTTAGTTGCCTACTTTTTCTCACCGCTTTGCTTAGCTATTTCTCTCACCTATTTTTCTCACATGTTTTGCTCACATATTCATGAAATCAGAATCGACTGAATGACTGACTGACTGACTGACTATTTGACTCACTCACTCACTCACTCACTCACTCACTCACTCACTCACTCACTCACTCACTCACTCACTCACTCACTCACTCACTCACTCACTCACTCACTCACTCACTCACTCACTCACTCACTCACTCACTCACCACTCACTCACTCACTCACTCACTCACTCACTCACTCACTCACTCACTCACTCACTCACTCACTCACTCACTCACTCACTCACTCACTCACTCACTCACTCACTCACTCACTCACTCACTCACTCACTCACTCACTCACTCACTCACTCACTCACTCACTCACTCACTCACTCACTCACTCACTCACCACTCACTCACCACTCACTCACCACCACCACTCACCTACCACCACCACCACCACTCACCACTCACTCACCACTCACTCACTCACTCACTCACTCACTCACTCACTCACTCACTCACTCACTCACTCACTCACTCACTCACTCACTCACTCACTCACTCACTCACTCACTCACTCACTCACTCACTCACTCACTCACCACTACCCAACACTCAACCCACCCACCCACCCACCACCAACCACCACCACTCACCACCACTCACTCACCACCACCACCACTCACCACTCACTCACCACCACCACCACCACCACCACCTCACCACCACCACCACCACCACTCACCACCACCACTCACCACCACCACCACCACTCACCACCACCACCACCACCACCACCACCACCACCACCCCACCACCACCACTCACTCACTGAACGAGCCAGTCAACGATCTACTCATTCACTCACTCATTCACTCATTCACCATAGCCCCCAACAGACTGAATTAAAACAAGTAAATAACGTCTATACAACCACAGGACGCCTCAATCCCTACGCTAAACAAACCACTCAATCACCCCTTCGTTCGTGAATAAAACCCCACCCCAGGCGACCACCCGCTTAGTGAGCTCCGGTGGCCTAGCGGTTAAGCACACCCGGCACTTGGTGCCAACGGTCGCAGGTTCGAACCCTTAAGAGGTCGAAACTTTTCCAGGGATTAATTTCTCGGCTCACTACATCGTGGGTGGTTGACCACGTTAAATGCCGTCTCCACTGAATTATTTAAAATAAAGGGGGACGTTAAAACCCCCCTGAGGACGTAAAACACTCTGGCAGTGACCACCCTCAGGGTATTTCGGCTCCATCTTTCCGTACTGCTCCCCAGTGAGTGGTGGGGGAGGAGGTTCCTCAACCACTCAACATAGAGGCTGTGCTGATTAAGCGACAGCCTGGTGATTCTCCCCGAACCTAAACCTAAACCACCCGCTTGTTACAACAACCAGTGGACGGGTTCGGTTTGTTGCTGTCTAACAAAGACAATGGCAGTGACAATGACATCAACCTAGATGTCGCCACTAGATAAACTGGCCCGAGGCGATCCAGAACGGAAACAAATGAATTATGCTGAAGATGACATTTGAAGGGGAAAACCCCCAAATATATCACAAAATAAATTACTAAAAAGACACACCGAGGGCTGCACATCCGTGTATATAGACTAATATTGGCCATATATGGGATAGGCCAATACATCCACCGGGCATCTCTTTATTTTAAAAGAAGTTATGCGATAGGAGGAGGGAATTATTCGCATTCAGGCCCAGTGTGTTGACTTATCAATTAAACTTATACCAACACAAATACACACCAATCCAACTCTTGTTGTGGACCGGGGCCGGGTGTCGGCGGCAAAAGTGGCTGCTCTGGGTCCACGCATGCACTTGCAGCGGCTAACTTCTCACAATTAATACTGTCTGTGACCTTTTTCGCTAGTGGATCAAAGCTGTAGGGCTTGATATTCCTGAGAATGTCAAAACATTGGTCGGAATCTTGTCTGTCAACTGGTCGAGGGGGCCTCCCTGGTCTAGCGGTAGCGTGTTGGACCACAGATCACTACCACCGTGTTCGAATCTCAGCCTCGTAGTTTTCAATTGTCATCTTGTAAATACCGTCAAACTCATTTTCCCCTTTATCCTTCCGTCTCTCCCCCCCCATCTGAGGTGCGGCAAATGGGCATGAATGATCTTCTATAATAACGCCATCCATAGGTATAACCTTACCTTAAATTTGACTGATCAGAGATTAGAGATTATTTTATAAATATGGTAATCTGATCCCTGAATAGCTATTCATTCTACAGGCAAATTGTATTCCATAGATAAATTTGTTTTGTGTGATAATTTTGTGATCGTGGATAGTCGTGATTTTTGTGATCCGACATACGTTTGTGTCGGATTGACACGGTTATGATCCCATAGTTCTATCGTCAATCTACTAATCCGAGAATATACCACGTGACCAACATGTCGGTAATATAAGTCTTCTCCGTTAAATGGTGCAGCATCAGGGGATTTCTTGTAAAAAAAACAATACCCCCCCCCACCACCGCACAATAGCCCTAGATCTGCGTGAGGGTCTATGTGTTAAAGCTGTAAAATATTGAAGACTGTAACAAGATATCCCCTCCCCTTGCCGTACCAAAAGAGTACTTGAATCCAAAAAGGACGTGCAACGCCATCAACGGCCATCACCGAAACGTCATCATCTGAATGGCGCGAAGATACATCACTATCACCAGCTGAGATAAACAACAAGAAGTCGTCCTAGACCTCGATCATAACGCAAACATCATCTGTAACCTTCCAATAACAAAAGCGGATACCTTGATCGTATCAACAGCGGACCTTTGGTGATAAAGGTGGTGCAGTTAGGCAACGTACCACGCGATGCACGAGTACAGCGGTGAGGCCGTGCGCCAGCGTTTTGCGGGGCAAGCTGGCTAAAAACGCGACCGATTTAACTCGATGCGTGCCCCGTAGTGGGGCGCCGAAGCCATGCAAGGTGTTTTACCCGCATGGATATCGCGACATTTTATTTCGATATCCGGAACTTTCATTCCTGGATAGTCTTTTGGATAGGATTCCCGTCGAAAAAGATGGATGTTGGTACACTGTCTTAGTGATGCTAGTCTCGTTCAGTAGAAATGTGCCGCCTCTTCGTGGCCTAATTGGTAGCGCCGTTGATCACATACCTATAGCACCCAGTTTCGAATCGCTACATAGCTTTATCAGTAGGTTGTTTCATACATCACTTCGTCTCGTTACATTTGGACGTCGCTTGGTCAATTAAGTTTAGCACGAGCATAAACAACAATGACGACGAGGACAACAACAACAACAACAACAAAAACAACAACAACAAAAACATCTATAGCAATAACGACAACAACAACAAGGATAGAAAAATTAGATTTATCGACCTATCTGCGGGTTCTCATTTCAAACACTTATATCGGCAGCTGGGGATTATTCACGTGCTCGCACCTGTAATGGGCAGCAATAAATGGGATGCTCCCTTGGTTGTTGTGCCGATTTGTATATGGGTGTACATACCCGCGGGACAGAGACTAGAGCCATTCAAGGCTTTAGTCCAGCCGGAACGGAAAGTTCTTAGTGATGGGCAGGGATTGTTAATTAATGACTGCGGGGAGGCTGGGGGCTGCGTGTGATTAATGGAGGTAGAGAAGCACCTGGTGGGGGTTCCTGGCTCGAAATCTCTGTTTGACCGGATCATAGAACAGAGCCTGATTGGTGGGGATTATCACACGGATTAGCCGCTTACAGACTGCATAATCCACGGATCTTCTGACGATGAAACGAAGTACGATTGAGAGGTAGCTCGTAACTCTTAGTCTAGTAACAGATCAATAGGTTAATAAATAAATAAATACAAAATAAATAAATAGAAATAAGCTCTGCGTGCTGCCCAATCAATGAACGGGTGCTATCTGGGAAGATTTTCAATCGACGCAGCTGGAAACTGTGGATATTAATTAAACAATAATCCATTTCAAACCAAACATTCGGTTTTGGCTGAACGAATCACTTAGCTAAGAATGACCGGAAGTTAGTTTTATTCGTGAATAATAGTAATAATTTATCTCATTTTGATGGTTTGATTATACGAGGTATGGGAATGATCCTTAAAGGTTATTGTTAACAAAGCCGCTTTATTAAATATACATTATTATTATTATTATTATTATTATTATTATTATTATTATTATTAATATTATTATTATTATTATTATTATTATTAAGAAAATAGCACATGAAAGATCAGTGGGACAGTAGCCAGATCTGAATCGCTAATTATCCAATATATTGTTCCTCACTTTACCATTCAGCCATATTGACCTACAAATTTCATCATTTGACCGATTATTTCAATCCTTTAAAATAACCAATATCGCTAATACCGGAAATCCCCCCTCTCCTGCTTGAGTGGCTAACTGAGCCAGTGCGCGCGCAACGTCGCCGCCGTTGACCAAATCGCGTCAGAATAACGCGAGAAGCACGTGATCGAGATTAGTCCGTAATCAACGATTAATGGCCGTCAGGCGGAATCGACGTCACTGGCGACGGTTTGTCACGTGATCGCCGCCATTATATTAGCGAGGCGCCGAAGTGCGAGATGACGGCGTCGACTGGGCGGCAATGGAGGAATAACGGAATTTGTTACGGCTTACTGTCACGTGCACCCCATCTTCTGGCGGCCACGTGACCCGTCACGCTTATCAGTTGTGATTCAGTGGCGAACGGACGTTAAGTCGGAACGTAAGCGATCGTCAATTTCCGGGACGCTCCGATATGACGTTGCACGCATGCGTCGGCGGCGACGGAAGCGGCCGCATCTTCGCCGCCTGTTGATCGGAATCCGCCAGGGGGCGTTCCGATCATCCGGCATTTTTCAGCTCATACGTCCGTCGGAAATGATGTTTACTCTCGTATCACCTATTATCGGCGATTGTCTACGAATGGTCACGTGATATGTAATGAAATCGGTCAACACCACGTGACTGTCTCCCAGGGAGCGGTTCAGATCGCTGATGATGACGTCTAATTCGATTTGTCGTTATTCTGTCAGACCGTCTCTAGGCATTCGTGGCCTCTGGCTGGCTTCAACCACGTGACACCACGTGACACAATGTGACAGTTAGCTTATTTCATATGACGTTCGATAGGCTTTATCTTCTTTACAAATCTTGTTGTTCATACGGCAAAATGTTATACATTACAATCGGCTTGTCTGTCTATCTGTCTGTCTATTTATGAATACACGTGTGTGCTCGTGTGCTTGCGTGTATTATTACGTACGCATGTTCAAAAGCGTTGTGTGCGCTTGCGTGTTGGTGCGTGTGGGAATCAAGAATATAATCTCTGGGCGCTTCATCAGCCAGGATATGACAAACAAACTTCAGCCAATAATTTGAATACATCAATGGCCAAAAGACGCACCACAGACGTCGTGCAACCAATCGACCCATCGACCAACCAATCAACCAAACAATCGACGAAATTTCAGTCGGTCACGTGCTTCACTGACGAAATCGGTGACAATGTCAAACTAGCGACGAGTAATAGTGGGCGATATTTCACGGTGAGCGATAATAGGTGCTCGACAATTGCCCGGTTATGGAGGATTAATCGCCGCGACAATGGCTTCTGGCAGCCAGTCGCTGTACCATACAGGCGATTTATGTCCAATCAAGCGACGAGGCCTCGTAGTGCCGCGCGCGCGCGCTCGCGTCCACCGCCGACGTGACGCGGGATCGGTGACGATCACGTGACGTGAACGCGTCATCCATCCGCGTTCGGCGAGCTATGTGGGTAGAGCGGGGAGGCGCGATTTACGCCTGTGTTAATACCGATCGATGCCGATAGGGGAGACAGTTAATTTGGCGGTGGCGAGTAGACGCGAGGCCTCGCGCGCCTCCGCCGCCGCCGTAGATCAGCTTAACTGTAATAGAGATTTCAATTAAAATCCACGCCGGCGGCCATTAATCGGCCGAGTCGGCCCACTTCCGGTCGTAACGAGCCGACAAGATGGCGTCATCGAGCGGGGCTCGCTAATCTCCGAGCCGTAAAACGGCCTCTTTTACGGCATTCTGACACGGCACAGGCGTCACCCAAACTGACAATCACCCAAACCACCCAAACACACGAATTGTTACCTAGGCCGTGCAATATGCTATCCAGGACATCTACGACCCAAACTTCCCCAAGGAAAACCTTGCCACATATTAAAATATTCACCCAAAACACCCAAATGGGCAACCAAAAACATAGTAGAACAGTCACCCATGCGGCTCAACCAATCATTAACTGAAATATAAATATAAACCACCCATGCAAATTCTCAGTCATTATTACTCACCCAAATATATACCCAGCAGACCAGAGACTCAGAAATGTACCCACAGAAAATAAAATCCACCCCAATGGCCATCCAGAAATCTCTATTTTCAAAAACCCAAACACATAATTACCACCCAGTGACCCACTTGATACAGGAACACAACCACCCAACATGTATTTTTCCCAACAATGTAACCGGATGGGGAGATTTTGCTACCCAAACACATTCCACGAAACGGTGAAAGTTCTCCACCGCGCAACAACCAAACGAAGCCACAGAAATGACCGTCACCCAAACGTACAACTTTTTAAAAGGTAAGATTTACCCAAATAAGCTGCGCACCAAACAGCCACCTTCACCGAGGTGCACAAACATAAGGTAACCGACTGGTACCCAAACAAACTGACACCCAAACATAATGCGGGTACTTTCTCCTCCCCCCACATATATGCTCTTGGCACATAAAATGTCACAAAATGCTTCCAAATAGGCCAATTCATCCAAACACACCACCCAAACTGATTACTATGAAAAACAAATATGAAAAACAAATATTATTCAAGCACAAACTATTAACAGAAACACACACATTCAAAGCACCAAGTTGTTAATCCCCCCAAGGACACACACACACACACACACAACGGGCGCACACACAACCACCCAAATGGAAA
This sequence comes from Paralvinella palmiformis, assembly GCA_025642065.1. Taxonomy (NCBI): domain Eukaryota; kingdom Metazoa; phylum Annelida; class Polychaeta; order Terebellida; family Alvinellidae; genus Paralvinella; species Paralvinella palmiformis. The sequence goes on along the minus strand of JAODUP010000674.1, from coordinate 34,290 downwards.
AAAAACTTTCTGACATAACGACCAGAGTCATGTGATACGACATTATTTGTTGATCACGTGATCAACGGCCATGATGCCTTGCCGGGAACGACATTAAATTTCCAGAACTGTTAATAAGGATTCATTCCGGAGAGTAATGGTGGCGTATCTGGATCAGTCACGTGACTGATGTGTGTTGGTGACGTAACAGACATCATTAACGGATTAGGATGGAACTAGCTGTGTTTATTTTAACACATATTAATTATATGTTGTTTACGATCGGCTCAGCGGATGTTACGTCAGCGAAACACGCGCTGATGTGGGATTTGTTTGTGACGTCGTTAACAGTCTACGATGGCGGCAGATCATGTGACCTATGTTTATTTGGTCGCTTGTTCACTTACATGTTTGTCTGATTATATCCCCCTCTCTCTCTCTCTCTCTCTCTCTCTCTTATATATATATATATATATATATATATATATATGTGTGTGTGTGTGCGTGTGTGTGTGTGTATTTATTTATTTATGCAATTTTAAGGCATTACAAAACTAATTAATGACGTAGGGTGGGATATGACTGTATATATATATATATATATATATATATATATATATATATATATATATATGAAGAGAGAGAGAGAGAGAGAGAGAGAGAGAAGAGAGAGATAATCATTTCTACCTCTTGGTGTGTGCGTGTGTGTGTGCGTGTGTGTGCGTGCGTGTGCGTATGTGTGCGTATGTGCGTGTATGTGTTCTTGTACATGTCTACGTGTCTATTCAGCGTTTTACCAATCAGAAGGCAGCTTTTATCACTACGGAGCCGAAACATCTTCTTAATAATCCATTTTAATTACAATAAACCTACTCTCAGAGACTACTCGGATTACGAATTCCCGGACTTCGGGCCAAGTCCGGCTTGCAAACGGGCCGAACTCGTGTAGCGTGTATGATTCGCCGACGGTACGATCCGGTAGTGTTCCGGAAGAGCCCCAGATGGCGTATCGGCTCCGTAATGACGCGAATTTGGCCGAACGTCCACGTAGTCAGCCATATTGTTTATGGCGGTAACCGGGCAACAAAATGGACGCCCACAACGTACGACACTGTCACCGTAAACCAAGTCTGGCAGGCACAGAACCCATTGGTGGCAATGTCCGACAGCGGACCCCCCCCGCACCCAACTCATCCCCCTCCAGCAACGAACCGCACCCCCCCACCTTCCCGACACATACCACCCAGCCACTAGGAACACTATCGGAGCTGGTTTATAGGCCCCGTACAGCGCCACCCCACCATCAGGAGCTGATCCCGGTACAGTTCCGGATATAAATCTCTCAACTTTGCAATGTTTATTGTGCTCCAGATGAGATTCGCTGCCTGTGAATTATGGGATAGATGCTGGCGAGTTCTACAACTCAAAAGAGTCGCTCTTAGGGTAGTCTCTATTTCTCTCTCTCTCTCTCTCTGACTAACCGACTGACCACTGACTGACTGACTGACTCATAGACTGACTGACTGACTGTCTGTCTGTCTGACAGACAGACAGACAGACAGACAGACAGACAGACAGACAGACAGACAGACAGACAGACAGACAGACTCACTCACTCACTCACTCACTCACTCACTCACTCCCTCCCTCACTCACTCACTCACTCATATAGTGTTTTAGTGCTCGCGCGCGTGTGTTTGCAGTTCGATCGCTTGTCCATCTGAGTGTCTGCCTAAGAGTAGGCGCGATCAAATCCAGAATGTGTACAGATGAGGATCGACACGTCAGTACAATAACAGACAGATCCATGATTGACGTGGATCGCTTGGGCAAATGATTCATTGGCGAGATTCATCCACCATTTTGCGACTGTGATGAGCACTTGGGTCATATGCTCTATTCCTCCCCTCTATCTTTCTCCGTTAGCATGTGTGTACGTATGTGTGTGTGTGTGTGTGTGCGCGCGCGCGAGTGTGCGCGCGTGCGAGCGCGTGTGTGAGTGTGCGTGTGGATGAGAGTGTGCGCACACATGCATGTTAGTGGCGCATCCAAATAAGATAATCACAAAGCTGGAGTGGAACTTCTAGACAGTTAAACTGCGGACAGACAGAATTTAGACAAACTATTTCTGAAATATGTCACATTGTAACAACTTCTAAAATAAATGAAATCTATTTATTCATTTGGTTATTTATTTAATTATGGGTTAGAGAGGGGATGCTTTACTCGTGGTGATGTTGTGCGGGAAGTCATAGGTTCGAATCCCGGACGTGGCACTATAGTAGGAGGAGTTTTTCAACTAACCAGCCAACTGAGTATGTCATATATTGTAAATTCGAAATTTATTTAGAATTAGTCCCGGCATCGAGAAGCAGTAAATTACAGACCATATGCGTCTTTCTCATTTGAGGTAGTCCAGCCACGTAAAATAACGGCCATTTCGGCCATTATTATTATTATTATTATTATTATTATTATTATCTTGTCGCGTAAACAAGGTTTCTTCTCAATATTTCGCCAATTAAATTTTTTTTAAAACAGTGTTTGCTGTTATCGGTATTATATATTAAATAATAATATCTGTGGCACATCTGTTATTATTTTCGAATCGTCCGAGGCGTAAACCAATCGGTGACAAGGTCACGGGGTCAACGGTGAGTAATTACTCTACACGACGCCATCCTTACCCATAATATCGCCCATCACGTCGACCGACCAACCGACGAACGGCGTCGGAGATTATCGGCCATGAGGCTATGACGTCATTCTCACGAACGCGTACGATCGTTCGGCGATCGCCATCCATCACGACTGACCACGTGACGTGGGATATCGACCGCCGTCGGACGGGCCGGCCGGCGATCATTACGACTTCGATCATCGCGTCTTATCGCCGCCGGGTCACGTGCTCGGCCAGCGGGGAGCAGCTGCGCCGTAATCAGGGCCGCAATCGAAGCGAACGATGACAAATTCTGACGGCACCGCGACATGTCATCTATTATCGCCCAGACGATCGCGCGCCTAGCGGTCGTTTCGACGGGCGCGCCCAATATCGGCTCATGACCATTAAAGTGAGTGATGTCCCGGGGGCCATCGCCCCGGACCTCGCTCCCATGGCACGGCCGTAGCGCCTGCCGAGGTCACCTTGGCGGTCGACGCTCAAGGTCGGACGCGAACCACGTGGCGGGAACGTCACCAGATGGATGTACGAAATATTGTGCACGTCGATGTCGGAATTTCCACTCGAGTGAGTATTGAATAGAAGTATCTTCCCGTTTTGATTAATTTTAAGTTTGGCTGTCGGATATTTTAAGATGGCCGTCATCGGTTTTCATATGGCTGTCGTTGGTCTACTGCCACATGCTGCAGGATAGCGTCCGGCCGTTTGAAGGACCTTGCCATCCGTATTCGGTTGGGTGTCGTCCGTTTTAAATCGATTATTATCGATTTAAAACTGCTCACCATCAGTTTTACGACAACTCTAAGGCTGCCATCAGTTCTCAGATGGTTACTATCAATTTATAAAGTGGCCATCGTCGCTTTTCCATTTGTCGCCGTCACTTGCAAGATGGTTGCAATAACTTTTAAGCCGGCTGCGATAAGTTTTGAGGTGTGTGTCATCCGTTTTCGGACGGCTGTGGTTGGTCTTAAGCTGCAGCTGTCGTCGGGTTTTGTATGGTCTCACCGTTCCAAGAAACTCACTCTGAGACGGATGTCGCTTGAACATGACAAGAGCCAGAGCACTTGTTAGACCGTTATCTGATGATCTGTGAGCGATGTGTGACGCGCGACAATCCCTTAGACCGTAACCGATCAACACGTCACGTGATGTATGCGCTCCGACCGACCTGCACGCGGCGTGAGAAAAGTATGGAAAATATTAGCTGTTCGACTGCCGCCATAACCAGTGCATTCGCAATTCGGAACCTTTCTTGTTTAAACGTTGGATGCTTTGTTGCATGACTCTCGAAGGATGTTTCCATAAACTCGATACGGAAAAGTGGTGCAAATGCACCACATTCCGCGACAAATCGTGACACATTGACTCAAATATTCGGATGCACAGTAAATATAACACAAAGGTACACCTAAACAGAGCTGCTATTTATTAAAGTTGACATTCTTTAATTAAATCTGATGGGCATTAAAGGAAACTACTTTATCGATCTATCTCTGACAATTATTTATGCAGCAAATCTCAGCCACCTCGCCACTACGAGAGAACTGCGACTGTGGTGCCATCTACCGTCGGAAAATCGAAGCCTGCAAGTTCCCTAGTTGGCTTAGAATATAATTCATCGCCGGCCCGAC
>JAODUP010000674.1:0-25000 GCA_025642065.1 Paralvinella palmiformis | reverse complement strand
CTTCGATGGGACTTCCTTCGGATACAGTTCTGGCGAGTTCTCAAAACGGTACGCAATCAAGAAAAAATTTAGAAGCCGGAAGTCTGAGGTTAGACTTCGAAACGAAAACTTAAAACTGCATCAAGGCGACCAAACACTGAAATGTAATTAAAAACACACACTATAGATGATAGGATGGTGACCGGTTACTGTATAGCGATGCAGCTGGAAAGTTTAGACTGCAAAAAGGACGCCAGAAACCAAAGAGGAAATACCGGATCCCGCACGCATTAAGATAATGAGATACTAAATAGCAGCAAATACTCAAAGACAGTGAGCTCCGGTGGCCTAGCGGTTAATGTACCCGGCACTTGGTGCCAACGGTCGCAGGTTCGAACCCCGTAAAAGGTCGAAACTTTTCCAGGGATTTATTTCTCGGCTCACTACATCGTGGGTGGTTGACCACGTTAAATGGCGCTGCCGTCTCCACTGAATTATTTAAAATAAAGGGGGACGTTAAAAACCCCCTGAGGACGTAAAACACTCTGGCAGTGACCACCCTCAGGGTATTTCGGCTCCATCTTTCCGTACTGCTCCCCTGTGAGTGGTGGGGGAGGAGGTTCCTCGACCACTCCAACATAGAGGCTGTGCTGATTAAGCGACAGCCTGGTGATTCTCCCCGAACAGCAAAACCAACCAACGGCATAAAATCCTTCTGAATTCCAAAACTGCAGTAATGATAATACGGAGCAGGAAAAGAAATATTTATGACTGCTTCAACAGGATCAGAAGCCGAAAGGGAAAATATAGTAATTTTAAATTACTGGAGTGATATGACCATGCACTAAATGGCGGCAAAGGGGACCATTTTAGACTGTAATCAGGTGATCAGAACCCGAAGAGTACAAACATTTCGGATTATTTAAACTGCAAAAAGATGACTGAGATATTAAAGGGCAGCAAAAGAACACCTTAAGGCTCCAGAAAGGAGTCGGAAGGTGCCAAGGAAAATACATGGAAATCCAGAGACTGGAGCAAGATGACCACAAACTTGACAAGATCAAAAGGAAATTAAGAGGACTGCAGTAAGATGACTAAAAAATAAATAGCAAGAAAGGGAAAACCAGAAACCGCATTAAGGGACAAAGGAACCTCAACAACAACAACAACAACAACGACAACGACAACAACACGAATTTAGAATAACCTGTAGAGAACAGTATGACAGCAGTAAGGTGTTTACAGATTAAACAGGCACACCGACACAATGATGAGACCACAGTAAAATTAGTAGATACTAAATTCCAGAAAACGAGAACGATAAGTCTGCCGCAGGTAGACCATACAATACAAGATGAACAGCCAACATGGCCAAACAATACGACTAGACAAGAGGTTCAGACAAGATGACCAGACAAGATGATCAGACAAGACCAGACAATGTGATCAAACAAGAGGACCAGAGAAGATGGCCGGACAAGAATATCAGACAAGATGAACAGCAAAGATCACCAGACAAGATGATCAGACAAGATGACCAAATAATACGACCAGACAATATGACCAGACAAGAGGATCAGACAAGATGAACAGCAAACATCAGCAGCCAAGATGATCAGACAAGATGATTAAATAACACGACCAGACAAGATGACCAGACAAGATGATTAGATAAAACGACTAGACAAGATGATCAGACAAGACGACCAGACAATATGACAAAACCAGATGATCAGACAAGATGACAAAGTAAGATGGCCAGGTAAGGCGACCAGACGACGAACGGACATTTAAGCTTCTCCAGCTTCTTGCGGTCAGGTACTCACTCAGGACGTACATCGGCGACAAAATAAAACCGGAACAAAGATCGGAGATATGGTTAGCGGTCGTTTACGGAATCGATGGCGGCGAAACTTCGAGGACATAACTCAGACGTCGACGCGCGTACGGGAGGGGGTGGCGTGGCCGGGAGGGTCCCGCACGACGCGGCAGCCGACAAAAACCATAATCGTCGACTTGCGTGCGCACAAGTTGATGTTTAATTAACGCGTCTAGCACCACTGAGCCATCGGCCCGACAGCATCCATCCATCCATCCATCGGGAGGGCGAAACTCGGCTCGGATTAAAAACCGATTTGAAAAAGTGAAGCCGAACCGAAACGGCGCCACCGTCGGCAATAACTCAGAGCCTCGGCCAGGGTCGCCAAACGGTTCGGCCGGGCTGTTTCGGCCGCCATCAAATTGGACATCAATCTAAATTCGTCAATATTAAAGCCTGTCAGGATTCGGCTCGCCCCCGGCGGCGTTTCGGCCCCGCGGTTTATCGTGCGATTTTCTCTCTCCTTCTCCTCTCTCTCTATCTCTCTCTCTCTCCTCCCCCCTCTCTCTCTCTCTCTAGGGCACGGATCGGGACATTTAATGGCCATTTTCTCTTGGCCTTTGTTTCTTTGTGTCTTTCCTTCGTTCTTTGCCGTAACTCGTTTCAGACGCGGCAAGCAGCGTACTGTATCTATCATCAGTCATCGTCTAATTCGACGTAATGCGCTGTCGTGTTTTAGCAGTCTGTGACGAGGCACTGGCACATAAAATTACGAATCGTGAGCCAAAATAAACCCCCGCCACATCTGGACCATTCATCAGCAGTTACTTTTCATGCTCAGACGCGAGAATTGTCTATGTTAAATATACATAATCATCTACATTTATGGCCATTTTTAATTGCTGAAAATGCTTCTTCAACGTAATAATTTTTAAATAGTACATCTTTATTGTTACTATCCTCAAAGATTAAGCTTGTACGGTGGTTTTGGGGGATGATTTGAGGGGTCATTAGGTGGGTCATTTCTTAAGACCAACGGCGTTCTTGTCTGTAAGAGTGACACTGTGACTTTCTTCAAGCGATCGTCATTGTTTGTGTGACCTTTGCCAGCGGTCAATGACCCTGATGACTCCATTTTCTTAGTCGGTATCCATCATCTTCGTTCAATGCGCAGACTCGACTGCATTGTTGTTGTGGCGGGGAAAGGGCGTCAATTGGCATTCTTTAGATAAACTCCAGCTACTTGTTTGATGGCTTATATCCGACTGCTTCGTTGTTGCCTTTTATTACGAAACGTCGAATTATTTTCAACCCGAAAGACTCCATTTTCATCGTGGTTGATCTCATGATCGCTAAGGAAACAGTCCCGCAGACGTGCACAGAGGCAGCATTTATTGGTCTACTTTAGCGTCGTGAAAGCAAAATTGAGGTCATTCCCACAATATGCAATTTACAGGTGTGTCGGAGGAAGCTGAGAAAATGATGTGTTACGTAACGACATACATAGCACAGCTTTACAACAAATAGTTGTATAACATATGGCTGTATAACACAAAGCTGAAGAATTAGTGTAATAATAATAATACTACTACTACTAATAACTAATAATAATAATAATAATATTAATTTATTACAAACTTATAAAGCATCAATATTCTCGTGTACAATATCATCGTGTACAATAACAGTTGTACAGCATTCATCTGTATAATATACAGCTGCATAACGTAAAGCTGTGCAACATACATCTGCATAATGTACAGGTGTTTAACATATAGCTGTCATTATATATCTGTATAGCTTATAAATAAGCCATGAGGTATTTTTGCTGCACCTCTAAATAATACAACAAGGACACGAAGACAGCTGTATATTATACAGTTGGAACACGACAACAATTGTAAGATAAATATATAGCATGTACTTTGTTGAGTGACCATGTAAAACTAGCTACTATAGAAAACACAGCTGTCAAAACACAGTTATGCAGCTGTCATACAGCTGTATGGTGAGATCTAATGATAGCTGTATAATACACACAGCTGTCGACAATAACTATCATATTATGTAAGCCACTTAAACGATATAGGGTAAGTCTCTAGTGACACCGGAAATTATGACGTATAATGACGTATGACGATGACATGTTTGTTATCTTAGTGACGTAATAACAATAACACGTGACACATCTGGAATGAGTTATGAGTTTTGGTAAGGGACGGGCATTGGGCCAGTTACGCGCGCGCACACAAACACGCGCAGCTGCACACACACACACACACACATTCGAATTATGGATGGGCGGACAAAAAAACAAAATATTAACATGATAAATGTCTTTGAAATACATCAACATCCTCGTTCTATATCCATATACAAAGTTCCATCTGAAATTAAAACTCATTACGTTTTAATACGATTTCGTCGAGTTTTCATCATTCCGGATACTGACTCAATCCAGACTACCACCGTCCAATAGAGTTTAAGATTGACTATCTATTTGCGTGTCCATCTTCTTCACCACGAGTCCGCAGCCGTCACTCCCCCCTCTAAATCCGGTTACATACTAACAACATTTCGACCAATACCCGACACTTAAACAATCTTCCTCGTCGGAAATTAATGGACGCCCCGATGACGGTACGGATAGTAGATTACGCCACAAAGCTCCAGGTTGTTAGTTCGAGTCGGACTAATGCCTGTGTTTGTGGGTTGTTTCTCCCATCGGCCGTATGTCCTAGGCGTGACCTGCGACGAGACTAAGTATCTGAACTCAACTCATCGGCATTAATTACGCTCGCGGTCATCGGGACGAAATTACCGCTCACCGTTGCGAGGAAAGCCGATCTGTTACGCGGCCATTATAGGTGGCAGCACCGTCTGGTCGAATCGTTTCGCCATCGCCGCAGCCGGTTGCGCCGCGGTTCCGCAGAACGCGGCGAAATCCGTCCCGAAGATGGATCACACACCAGGCCGGTGGCCAGGGGCTCGGAGAACTCGCCGAGCAAAAAAACTTGGTCTTGGAAGGGCGACGACGACGCTGACCTCAGCCCCTCCGACGGTCCCTTCCCGTCTTATCTCGGTACCTCGGTACCTCGGCGGCGACACTTCCGTCGCTTAACCTACCGCCACTTCCCGGGTGACGGCCGCCGGCCGCCAAATCCCCGAAGTCCGTCGACGGGGCGAGTTGCGGGTCGACTCGCGGTCCCCGATGCGCCGAAACTGGACGGAAAACGGCGTCAGAAGATCCGCGGCCAGCCGACCAGCCGGCCGAACGGACCAGCTCGACGGACCAGCCGGTCACTCCGCACCTCGACACCACCGAAAGCACGCCGTCTCTAAGCCAACAGACCCCCAACATCGGCCATTGGCGAGCTTGGCTAGGCTAGCCTCGGTTTGACATTGACTGAGTGTTTCTGGGCGATGATTGATGTCGTGTCCAACTCTCTTAAAACCGCACCTCCAGACCTTAATATGGACTCCCAGGTGGCCCTCGAGCGGTGACTTACTTCGTACACCGCGTGAGCCGTCCGCTTACAGCCCGGCGCGAACCCCCTGATACCATAGCGAGGAACCCCCCCCCCCCCGGCCCAACCTGCGTATCTGACCGTACAGCGCAACTGAATCGAAAGAAATCAACAGACTGTCGGCTAGAAAATCCCAAACTTTTATCGTCGCCGTAGTTTTTATAGTCGTTGTCACTGTTGTTAGTGGCGCTGTTGTTGACGAGCCGATTCCCACTTGGTGGGATCGGTCAAGGTGACTAGTTTCCGTACGCGTGATTGTATGATTGAACGCGTGTCTCGTCGGCGTGTATTAGCGTTTGTCTAGCGGCGGGTTTACGGTTTCTAAATGCCAAATAGTTACCGGACGTGTTGCCTGTCCACGTCCTCGGCGAGTACGTGAGTGAGTGAATGAGAGAGTAAGTGAGTTAGTGAGCGAGCGAGCGAGCGAGCCAGCGATTTATTTAGTCTCGACACTGGGCACGCGGCCAACGCCTGGCCGAGGGGTGACTCACCACAGGTGAATTAGAAGATCGGATGAAACATCCCGAAGAAACAGATAAGCCTGGGTCTAGGAGCCCAACCCGAGATTGGTCATCATATCTTGGGGACATTGGTCACATAACTTTTGTAAATGTCCGTCCTGTGTGAGATACAAATCTCACAGTGACTGCTGCGTCACGTGTATAAGCTGAGCTTTTACTTGTTCGTGAAGTCTGAAAACCGAGCTATATGTTTGTTTACATGTATGGTTATATTACGTCACTTTAGATAAAATAGTGTTATATATATATATATATATATATATATATATATACATATATATACCAATAAATGGTCCTTAGCATAGTTGATTTAGAAAATTTTGCTAACTGGGCCGAAAGACCGTAATGAGCGAAGTGAAAGGTGAAACACTTCTCACATAACCCAGTCTGGATTTGAGTTCTGTAGGCAACTTCTTCATCAGTTAGACAACGGACACACGCCATACTTAATTTATGAAATAAACCCTATAAGCTATGGCACTTAGATGGATGGATGGATGGATGGATGTGTGGACGGATATTAAAGTTAAATCGAACGTTACAATATGGTTTATGATAACTTGTTAATAGGACAGTCCGAATTCCAGAAGAGATTGATTATAATGTTTGATTAGGATCCGTTACTTTGAAAAGTAGATACAGTGTGTCAACGTAGAGCTGGGTCGGTGGGGGTGTAGTAATATGGCTAGAAATAGGTGGGGGGGCTCTGTGTTTAGTTACCTGTGTCTACAAGGTCGTTTGGGGCGTATTCATTTAAAATCGTATTGTTATTTTGAACTATGAAAAATTGGCAACATCAACACCCCAAGAGGAACCTGAGACCGTCGTTGTCCCTCCAGATCAGTGCTTTTCTGGGAATTCTATGTACTTTCAGAGAATGTGAACTTTTTATACTGAGATCGTAAGTTACAAATCAATAGAAATAGTTAGTGAGTGAGTGAGTGAGTTAGTTAGTTAGTGAGGAAACAAGAGAATGAGTGAGTGTGTTGTTTAGACAGCGATACTCTCATAAATGAGGCCGAGGGGATATTCTCTAGAGAAATTAGATCATCAGGCCGAAGCTTTATACTGATGGATGAAACATCCCATAAAAACAGAAAACTCTCGTTTCTATTTCATAGCCTGTAAATATTCACCGCAATAAGCTATCCCGTACACTAGATGAGCGTCATGATCAGTGTACGTCACATTCAGAAATGTTATCGTTCATATTTTGCTAACACTAAGAATACGACCATAGAAAAATATTAATAAGTAATATTGTTTTCTATTTTTTTCTCTCCATTATTTCGAGTTGTTTTGCGACTATAGCCAATAACGACGAAGGAGCAATCTAAAAACCGAAAGTAAGAAAACCACCTCAGGATATTCATTGGCGGAAGAAAACATACCAACCCAATCGTAGACTGCCGACGACTCACGTGATCGCGAACAACGGACCGTGATTGGTCGGACGGGTTGTCGCTTGAATAGGCAAACAAGAACTACACGTTCGAAGACATACCCCGAGGTGACAGTTCAGCGGCTAAATATCGCCCGATGTTCGGATGCTGTCAGATTTCGGTGACGACCTCATATCATCGGATGTCAGAACTCTGAGCCAGGTCATCGAACATCAGGGAAATTCGTGAGTTTGTTCAACGGAGCGCGAGCGGGAGCCTCTTGGTCATATACGGCGATGGAAACAGGCCCGTCGTTCATTAGGGCGACGATAAACCGGAATAGCGACATGGTTATGGGACGAAGTGAGCACGATCCGATTATCTTTGGTGACAACACTAATTTGTGCAATGAAAATTACTTTCGCGCCGACGTTAGTATGACGTAAGCAAGAATTACCGGGGGAGAAGGGGGGGGGGAGATGCTTTCCAAACGAGAAAAGACCACCCCTATCGTCACCAAGAAAAAAAAGCTATTTAGTACTTAATACCATATCCCTTCTATTTGGGGAAGGGAATGGCTTATTCATACGGAACTCGGTTGTTTAAATCCATGCCTAATTTTACTGTAATAATATATTCAGGAAGTGAACTGTGGTTGAACCTATCAATACGATCACCTCGCTTAACAAAACAACAAGCAGTAAGGGGAAACTAAAAGCGGTTCATCTACGTTCTATAGAATTGCGCCTCGTAAACGTCGACATAGGTTTTGTAAAGCAGATCTTGTCAAGTTTCGGGGATGGTGTGAAGTGTCTTAGCGGACGATTTCTAAAGACAAATCCAAAATAAACGTAGAATCTTCCCTCATGTGCCAGCCTTGTTTAGCTACAATGCTGGTCTGTTAAGGCAGGTTTTATTCGAACTTCTTCAGAGATGGTTACCGGTCCCCGCTATAGGAGACGGGTCAAAAACGCCTATCTCGGAGAAATTCAGTTTGTATACCTGGTGATCAGCGTACAAGACTCGATGAACTATTAGCGCTCAGTTCGAAGCCAACCCCTAGCTGGTGAGAACAATGGGAGAATGTGCCTTTTTGGGCGATAATAGAATAACATGAATTCTAGGTACTCCTAGAAATACTCAATGTAGCGGTATTAGATTTGGACTGAAAATAAGTTTATAAAAAATATTATTATTGTTGTTGTTGTTACTGTCGTCGTTATTGTTGTTGTGGTCGTCGTCGTTGTTGTTGTTATTGTTGTTGATGTTTTTATTCTTATCGTTGTTGTTATAATCGTCGTAATCGTCGTCGTTCTTGTCGTTGTCACCGTCGTTGTTGTTATTATAGTAGTAGTTACTGTTGTTGTCGTTGCTGTCGTCGTCGTTGTTGTTGTTGGTATTATTGTTGTTATTGTTGTCGATGTTGTTAATGATGTTGTTATCGGGGTCGCTGTCATTGTCGTCGCTGTTTTTGTCGTCGTTGTTGTTGTTATTGTTGTTGTAATTGTTGTTGTTATCTTTGTCTTTGTTGTCGGCGTCATTGTTATACTAGTTATTGTTGTCGTCGGTCTTGTTGCGGAGTTCGCTTTTGTTGTTGTTGTTGTCGTTGTTGTTGTTGTTGTCTTTGTTGTTGTTGTTGTTGTTATATATACACAGCGCCAATTTCTCAGTGAAGGTTTTGTTCTAATAGTTTACAATAATGTCCGCTATTGTAGTGTAATATTCTAAAGAACCGCCCCCCCTTCCCGTTTAAACAACTCGGCATCCAGGGATGTATACAACTGGAAGACCTTAGACCAGGTTCCATTTAAAATGACAGATCGTTGTCAACTTCCGCCAAATACTCATCCACATATGAGTGGGTGAGTGAATGAATGAGTGAATGAATAATGAGTGAGTGAGTGGCCCGGAACGTACGGGCAAATCCTTGGAGAAACATCCGACAAACGCGGATAACACGGGATTCGACCCCTAACTTGGAGATTTGTGACGTAGTACCCTAACCATCGCACTGTCGGAATGTCTATCCATAACTGAGTAGCGTACATATTTTAAGTATACTTTATGTGTGTATGTGTGAGCGTGTGCGTGCCTGCATGCGTGTGTGCGTACGCGGGTGCGTGCGTGTGTCTATCCCTCGAAACCACAACAACAATAACAACAACAACAACAACAACTTCAACAACAACTGCAATATCAACAAGAACTGCGAAAGTCAACAAAACTGGATCCAAAACTAAAATCATCCCTCCATTATTGCGCTCGTTTTCACCTTTACTATACACCGATCAATCTTAGCCGGGAGTTTGTTTTCATTTGTCTCGCGGGGGGTTGGAAAAAAAGGTTGTCGGCGGATCTAGACGGGGCGTGGGTGGGTAGAGTGGGTGGGGGGAGGGGGAAGGGATATGGGCCCGACGACCCCACTCTACTGCCCCCGGAGTGTACCGATTCGTCGTAATGAAAAACTAATGACATAATGTAGTGTAACATTAGTGACGCTTCTTCGACAAACCTGCCCAAACGAACCCGACAATCGGCGACGACCTCTACGAGCGCCCACTAGCGGGTTATGAGGCCACTGATCGGATCTATCACGGCGAGGAACGGACAACAATATAGGTCACGTTCGTGTGATGGATGAACACTTGCGGGGCTTCCTCCACCCGATATCGAGAAGCGGCAGTTGCGAGCGCGCGGCGCCGACTGGACGTCCGGGCCGAAGTTCGAATTCCGTAGGTTCGCCGTGTCTGTAGGGGATGTTTCATCCGGCCGCTAATATCGTTTAACTGGCGAGGTAGTCGCGCCTCCGACGTATGCGTCGCAGATGTGAGTGGTTGCAATGCTATGCAAGACCTTCGCTCACTCACTCGCTCACTAACTTACTGATACACGCACTGACTCACTCATTCACCCACTTTACCCCTTTGGATTTGCGAATGGTACGTTTATACCTGTCTTTTGGTATGTAGCACAACAGAGGTGATGGTCGATTTGGTGGATGAGAAGTTCAGGTGTTTTGTTGAAATTTCCGGTATCTTCTTGAACCACGAACGTTGACGGGAAGCCTTCTTGGTCTTTTTAGACCACAGTACACCACATACTAAAAAAAATCCGCTTTGGTGTCCAGACGACGCATCCCCACATAACCAGTTTTCAAACCTCTGCGTAATTGCGTAGATGGTCGGAGAGGATTCTGGATTCCAGTCCTATCAGGATACACGGCTCATTTAGAGTACAAGACAGTCGGATCTGGATAACCGGCAACGGCGCTATTCGACATGGCTGCCATCACGTGATCTTCGAGTGAGCGATGTTTACCAGAACAGGACTGGCGAGAGAGGACTGTCCGGAGTGATCCCGAAATGGGTGGAGTATTCATCGGGGAACAGCGTGCTGCCCACCGGCAAGGGATTGGGTAGCTGGGGGTGGCGCGGGGGATTTCGGTGGGGTGGGTGGCGTTTGGGGGGATGGTCTTTATTTGCGGGATGTGCCCGGGCGGCGGGAAGTCAGCGCCCCCGGAGGCTTAAAGTTTATAAGCGAAAGTTAAATCGGTACGCCGACTGGGGTAATTGATTAGCGGCGCGATCGATCACATTCATCAATCATTTCGTTAATCAATCAATCAACCGTGTAGCGGGCCTCTGTCGTTTAGGTTTGTCTGTCCGTAAATCGCTTCAGCCATCCATCATGGCGGTGAATGATGGATGTGACACAACAGCTCCGAGTAATGGTCACGTGCTCGGGGGGTGAAGTTGGGGGGGGGGGGAAGGTGGATTTGTGGGGGTGGAATATGCCTTTCGCCGGTGGGGCGGATTGATTGTGGTGTGTGTGTGTCAAAAATCGGATGCTATGCCACCCTGGTCGTCGAGACGCGCTAGTCGGCGTTATCGTCCGCTTTCGGCGCTAAAGCCTCCCCCCTGCTCCATCCCCGCAGCCCGCCCGTCGGACGTCACGTGACGGAAGACGTTGCGATGACGTCGCGGCGCGGGACACCTACGTCAACCGATGACGTAGATGATTGATAAATCACGTGATACACAATTGAAATTATTTCTCTAAATAAGGCGGCCGCGTTTTAATATCGGAGCCTCCGGGAAATGGTCACGTGAACATTTGATTAAAAATGGCGAACTGATTATTGAATTATGTCGACATTTGACGATGAAATATTTTTTAAATGGTGTAATTTAGAGCGGATCTGTTTGTGTTTGTTTGCTGGCTTACTTATAACATAATTACTTGTTTGTTCGTTCGTTCGTCTGTCTGTCTGTCTGTATGTTTGTCTGTATGTCTGTGTGTCTGTCCGTATGGTACTCCATCAGTCTCTGGGTTTTGGTTTTAGGTCTATTGCTAAACTAGGTCAAATCAACCACGCAATCATGCACCCACACGTCCTTCCATTGTTCCGTCATCCAGTCTTATGGACCTTCCGTCTATGCTCGTCCTTCCGTCTCAACAATTGATCTATTTGTCCATTTTACCATCTGTCTCCTGTCTTCCCGTCCGACCATCTCTATGCCTATTTGTATGTCTGCTTGACTTACTGCATGTCTGTACAAATGTGTCATTTGACTCTGTCTTCCTGTCTGTCTATCTGTCTGTCTATCTGTCTATCTATATTCATGTCTCTGTCTATCTCTGTCTAAGCATCTCTGTATGTGTGTCCATCTGTCTACTTATCTGCCTATTGTCGTCTGTGTATATGTATGTCCGTCCGTGTATATGTATTTATATCCCTGTATATATCCGTGTATATGTCTGCCTGCCTGTCTGCCTATCTGTCTGTCATCTTACTCACATCTGTCACCTATAGACAGATCACCGTTAGCTTACAGACATCTTGTTTACTACCAGACCACGGTCAGCGACGGCGCGTGGACTCGCACGTCCACGTCGAGGTCGGTTAGAAAGTCAGTATGTACGTCGTGCATTAAAGATTAGACGTTAGCCTGTGCATATATGGTGTGTATGCTGTATTCATTCTGTATGTATGTTGTGTGTGTATGGGATGTATGTATTATGTATGTGTGATATGTATATGATATGTGTAGAATGCATTTAAGTGATTTATGTATGATTATTGTATGGTGCGTGTATGCGGTGAGTATGCAATGTGTGCATTCTCTGTGTATGATGTGTATATGCTGGACGTATAAAGTGAGTATGGTAGGTGAATACTATGGGTATGATTTCTGTATATGATGTGATGTAAGAATTCTGTGTATGTATGATATATATATATATATATATATATATATATATATATATATATACGTGTATAGTGTATGTTTGTGATGTATATTTGCGATTTGTGTATATTGTGTCTATAACGAGTTCATGCTGTCTGCATGTGGTGTGTATTCTGTATGTGTGATGTGTGCCTGCTGTGTGGATGTTGTGTTTCCGCTGTATGTGTATGCCGTGGGCGTACTGTCCGCATACTCTGTGTGTGTATGCTGCCATGTATGATGTATGTTCGTGATATGTGTTCGTGATGTGTGTATGTGATGTGTGTATGTGATGTTACAGATGACGACAGTTGAGCGATGTGATGAGCTGAATGATAGATCCCTGTCAGGTCTGAGACTAACATAGATCATGGTACAGAGGGAGGGATGATCCATCTCTGTCAGAGGAGGGTGGGGGGGGACTTGCAGCCACCAGTATGGGGAATGGATGGTGGTGGTTGGGATATCATTAGCGGGGCGTGTGGGAACTGGAGATAAGGGACAAGAAGTCGGATACCTTTAGCCGTCAGGATAGGAGTACCTCTAGCTGAGAGGTTGGGGGTACCTCTGTCCGTGCGAGTGAGGTAACCATATATGTTAGGCTGAGAGATCTATAGCTGTAAGTGTGGGGATACCTCTACTTCACACGGTGAGATACCCAACAGCTGTCATGGTAAAGTACCCATAGCTGTCAGGATGCAGCCCGGATATTTACAACTTTCCGGGTTAGATTTTTGAGGGATCAAGTACCTGCAGTCGTCAAAGCCGGGCTGGCGGTGGGGCAATGTAGCTATAAACACCAGTACAAACAGTGGGAAGAAGTGAGAAAGGGGATGATAGAAGTGGGGGCGGGGAAAGGGAAGCCGGGCGTGGTGTGGTTTGGAAGTAAGTGGAGAAAGCGTTAAGGAAAAGGCATATATGAAAATTTGGGAAAGGTGTGGCCATAAAGTTTGGTAGATGTTCGGTCAGAGCTGGGGTGAGGGTGAGTGGGTGAGGTCTTGATAACGTGAACGAGCGAAATGGAAGGAGGGGGGATGCGCGGGGAGGGTGTTAAAGGGGGGAAGGGGGGTTCAGGCAGCTGGAGCTAGAGTATACAAACAGCGGCCATTACGTCGTCGACGCAAAAAAGGCAAACCGTCATCCATCTGAAACGTCACCATCGTCAACTTGGCTACCTCAACTCATCGATCTCACGACGAACACCAGTCTCCCCCTCTCCCGCCCCATACCCGTGGACGACACCCACCCCACCTCGTCCCGCATCAAACGTAATGGCCGCCGTGTGTAAGCGGCACCGGAAGTGGACAGAGGTCAGGTGAAGGTTGCGGCAAAGGTGTCGCTCAGGAGAGGGATATCTTGGGACATAAATTTTACGAATCGCGATCATGTCGAGATTAATGACCATATTAGCGGGGGGGGGGGATAATTCTGGTAATGGTGGAGAAACAAGTAGGGAGTTTTTCTCTATATCTGCGCGATTTCGTTGGCGCTAGTATTCGATATCCGGCCAGTCGAGTCACGTGATTAGCAGGTGTAAGGCGGAACCGGAAGCAACAATTGATGGATGTCACGGTTTTCGAATGACCTTCACCTGGTGAATGCGAAGGAAGCGCCTTCTGCTGACGACATGCCGCCATGATCTATGATCCGGAATATTGTAATAAACAGTCTTATAGTCTGATAGACCGACATACAGACGGACGGATAAACTTAGAGTTGACAGCTGAAGAGATGGATAGATACCTTGATCGACAGATAGAGAAGGTGGTACTGCGACCGATAGATAGAGATAGATAGATGACCTAATCAATGGCAGATGTGTACTCTCGTCCACAGATGTATCAAAAGATGTACACTTTCATAAACAGATGTTTACTCTCAGAAAAAGAAGGTCAGATTTAGACCTTGCCTAACCGATGAAGAGATGACTACCATGATGAATATACAGACAAAGGGATACATTTGAATAACAGAGGGAGAAAGGCTACCTCGGTCAACAGATGCCGATATGTATACCTTGACCAACAGCTAGGCAAAAGGATATCCTGATTAACAAAAACAAAGTATGGGGGGGGGGGAGAAATGCATATCCTAAAGAAGACATGTACAGATGGATGCCTGATTATCACATATGCAGATGGATGCCTTGATTACCAGATGTAGATATGGATACCTTGACAAACAAAAGAAACAATGACCTGGTTACGCCACCACATACGCAAAACGCTCCGCAGTGTTTCCAGGTGTTGAACCATTCCCACACACAGCTCCACAATCCCACACCTTCGACAATGGCCAAAATCGCATCACTCCGATATCTCCGCGTACCCGCAAAACTGTCTCATTTATCTAAAGCGGAACATCCCCAGCCTCACACGCCATACAATTTTGGCATCGCCGTACCCCGCACACGCCAAACCGCACAATCGCCACAGATCCACCATCTACGACAATTTCCGAACTCGCGCAACCTTGACCCTCGAAAATCCGCCCCGTCGACTCCGCCCCGTAGCGACCCGGTTCCTCTAACGTTCCCCCCTAACCCCCCGCCCCGTCGCTCGCGTCTCGATATATCCCAGCAAACATCAAAACGCCAAACTGACAACAATCCAATCTTCACGTGCCATCCTATCTATCAGTTCCGGCTTCATAAACGACTTTTCTTGGCATAAGTTCCGATCTCTCTCTCTCTCTCTCTCTCTCTCTCAGACCTAGGACCCCATAACTCATAAAGTCGACATCCAATCTACAATTATCTTGATTGCAGACACGGTTTACCAGCTGTAGGCGATTATTTCTCGCTGATCGAAGTTTCACATCACCAATCATTGTCCCACGATCGCTGAGTGATGGCCCGACGTACAGCTGACAGCCGACTGGTTGTATCGCCGTTATTGCTGTTGTTATTGTGGTCGTCGTTGTTGTTGCGGTCGGGGCGGTGTTCGAGTAGCGTAGTAAGGTTATATGGTACTGTGACATCCGACAACGGATACTGCGACAATTGGGGGGGGGGGGACCGATAATAGGTCAGGACACCCATTAGGCATATAGAGGCCACTGGTTGGTGAAGTTTGTCGCGGCGAAACGAAACGAATAAACCGACATCTTTCGTAATTGGTCTTTTCCTGGTCCGACTTATGTTCTCGGATTAGCCATGTTTGACTGTAGCGATGTGTTTTATTTCAGTTTGAGCTATTCTACAGTCTGATGGCTGGCGGCGTGATATGATTGTGGATTTACACGTGTCGTTTATTGAAAGAAGTGCGCACCTGAGGAGTGGTTGTTATAACAACAGTCAGCAGTGAAATTTCGCAAGAACTGCTCTTTTTCGGTTTCTGTGGCAATATTCGTGTATAGTGTGAGTTAGTGAGCGAGTGAATGATTGTTGTTGTTGTTGTTGTTGTTGTTGAGTTATTTAGCCTTGGCGCCGGTCACACATGGTATACAGTAAGGAGAAACTACTCAGTGAAGAAATGAGATTATCGGATTAAAATCGTGATTGGTTGTCTATGAGTGTGTGTGTGTAGGGGGATATCGTGAGAGCGTGCACGCGTGATACGTACATAAATGTACATGTGTGCAGAGAGAGAGACATTATTTTGTTTTTAGACGCGACATACGATGACTTGTCAAATTATGAAATATATCAAGTAACTCACATATGTATACACGTACATATATTTTAATATTCGCATTATATTATTCCATAAAAAGACCTGACTCAGGGTGGTGAATATTATAAATCCTTCTAACAATCAAAGGTGTTTTCTCTGTTTTCTCGGTTACTTCACCAGAAATTAACATCAAGAAAACGTGTACTCTCCAGGATTACCCTAAAAGGTCAGAGCAAGGTAATCATTCTGGATTTCTCTGTTTTCTTCAACCAATTCAACCTCCCGGAACAGTGTTAAGTCTAACCTGGATCATCTACGCGATGGTGTTAACGCCCTTCGCCGGTACTTTTTGAACGTTATGATCGCGTAAACAAAACTTTGGTGAACTCAATCGAGCATGCACGCAAGCACGCATAGGCCGATGGCTATTTCAAAGACGATCCAAATATGGAACAGGGCTGATTGATCTTTGGTGATCGATTCGCTTCGTTCCATACATGCTCCGTTAACTGATCCGACCGACTGATGCGCCAAGCCAATTTTGTCGTGTTCACAAATGTTCCCAAAAGGTCCAACGACCTTCGTGACGGATTCTCGCAGGCCGCTCTTCGCCGACCAACGGGAAAAATATCACCTCTGGTTGGCGGTCAGCCGAGAGAGAAGCGATTCAATTTCAAGGTTGTTCCATCGTTTTAGCGCACGCCCGCCATCAAACGTCACGTGATGTCCCGTGACGTCACCGGATATCGAGGTAATCTTCGCCGGTCGTAATCGTCCTGGGATGACGTCTTCGTAGACGTTAGCGACGCGGGTGTCAAATGTTGGCCGTCACTCGAGCGGACATGCCCGCCCGCGAGGGAATGGATCCCGGCTTAGTGGGTGACGTGTCCATTGGTCACCTGACCACGTCGACATATTGCGTCATCATGGCGCCGCTAGTTCGAGGCCATAGTAATCGGTGACCTTCGTCGACCTTCTGGAGGAAGGTTTCTAATAGGGATATCACTGAGAATATGAGAGTAGGCAGGTGTGTGTGTGTGAACGGGTAGTTGGGAAGATGAGTAAGGAGTGAGTGACTAAGCTAGTGAGTGAATGAGTGAGTGAGTGAGTAAGTTTGTGAGTGAGTGAGTTAGTGGCTAAGCTAGTGAGTGAGTTAGTGAGTGGGTGAGTGAGTTTGTAGGTGAGTGAGTGAGTTTGTGAGTGATTGAGTGAGTGAGTAAGTGAGTGAGTGAGTGAAAACTTTGTTTAACCTCGATACTTATCCGACGTTGGGCTTATGTCCGAGGTGATACACGCCCCACTGAAATAATGCTGTCAGGTCAAAGAACTCTAATGCTCGAAACACATCCCACAGACATGATTAAAACAGGGTTCGATCCAACAGCCAGGACGTTTTAAGCACAGCACGCTAGCAACAACCAATCACAATGATGATGATGATGATTTAGTTGTTACTGTTGTTGAGTTTGTTGTTGATGATGATTTCTGTTGTTAATGAATATAATGATGGTGATGATGTTCGTGTTGTTGTTCAAGACGACAACAACATCAATGATCATGATTGTGTTGTTGCTGCTACTGATGTTGTTGTTGATGGTGTTGTTGTTGATGATGATGATGATGATGACGACGACGATGATGATGATGACGACGATGATGGTGGGTCACCATCTTGGCCGTGTGTAGCAGTCCCCCTCTATCATCCGACGACGATCGGCCCACCATCTAGCCGCGGGCCTCACTCGAGGACGCGCCCGGCCAATGACGACACAATACGTCATCGCCCACCTGCCCGTAAGTCGTTGGGGCACCGCCCGTACTGGACACCGTAAACCTGACACACACACACACACACACACACACACACACACACACACACACACACACACACACACACACACACACACACACACACACACACTCTAGGTCGCCGCTAGTCGGCGCTTTATTACGACATCTATTGTCCGAAAAACGGCGACCGGAACAAGATGGATGCCGATCGAAATTTAATAAGCTGGCCGCGGCCCCGCCAGCGCGAATAGATCACGTGGTGTCGTCTTTAAGGCCCGACCTTGGCGACCTCCGTCCTAAATCGGCGCTCTTAATATTAACCTCGCCGCGGGGTCGCGTAGCGGCGGGCGCGCCTGCGACGCGGCTTTCATCCGTTGACAGGTGTTTTTATATACGGTGACCGATACGCGGCGTAACCGTCGCTATATGAGGGAAGCCGCGGGTTAGAAAGGTGCTTCCGGGGAGGAGAAAGGGGGGGGGGATTAGCGTTATAATGGTGACACGTGAACGTGCAATTAATGTCTGTTTGTATCAATTATACGATTCGGCTATCCAGTGACCCCCTCCGTTCTGGATACCTGCGGGGTCTCCGTTAAAGCCGCTCCGACAACCACTCGGGGCCGTCGGGCCATCGGATGGTCGTTTCGACGACGACAGATCAATCACGGAGGACCAACGTATGACGTCAGTCGGACACGTGACGCGCAAAGGTCGCGCGGTAAGCCGCACCGACGAAGCCCGCTAGCCGGGTCCGCTTAACGCGAACGGGAGCCGATGTGACGAAATGAGTCACAATAAACATCAAACCGAAAGATGGATTGAGTGACTTCCGGTCTCCGCGCGCGCGCGTTACGGCGACGCGTCCGCGTCGTGCGCATGCGCCGAGGCGACCGCCGCGGCAGTAATGAAGTTACTTTGACGAATAAGCTAACGCCGACTCGTCGGATGGGAAAATGAAAATTTCACTTCTTCGCTTCCCGCGCCCCCGCCTCCCCCATTCTTTCCTCCGTCGGTGGAAATAATGTAGATAGTGAGGCAGCGCCTCGGCGAGGCGTTCTCGTTGCCTCTCCCCCCTCATCTCCCCCCGCCGGAAGTGAACCCCCGAGGCCACCGGCGATGATACGTCTTGGTAATGTAATAATCACTGACAGCTTGTTCTGTTACGATTTTTAAAAACACAAATGCTCTCGTGAAATTTATGCCCTCATAAAGCGGAAAGACACCCGGTTCGCTCGCGACCGGAAATCGCTTCCGCCTCCGCCGCCGGCAACAACTCGGGGATCGACGACGAAGCCGAGAGGAACCGGTCACGTGATCGCTAACACGAATACGACACACTGATAGTCGCACGCACCCGGAACGACGCCGAATACGACCTTCTCGTCACGTGATTTATTATTAATAATTCTTTCCGCGGTGAGCGTCGCTAAATTTGCTCCGTATCGGGGGAAGATCGTGTCTCGAAAGATTATTTTCTTGTTCGGAGAAGACGAAAATTTCTCGACGGCACGACATCGGGTCAAATATTTTATTCGCTCCAAACGGATGGATGATGCTTTACGAGGCCAATACTCAAACAGCAATCAGGAATTGTATACGTTCGAAGATTTATATCCACCCGGTGCCGACACTAATGTCCGGATATTCGACTGAAATGGCAGCGGAATTATTCCATAAACGGCGGAAAATCCGAAAACGACGGATCGCTGATCCGGATTGCGAAAACGAAGCGAGATGACAAACCTGACCAACCTTCCGAGAGGTGACGCCACTGATGGATTTGTATCAACCGCAGCTAGGCAAGCAGTGCCATCTGGCGAGTGCCGGGGTTTCCAGTCTGGCTCGTATGGATAACGGGCAATGCTGGAGAAGCGTGAAAGGTGAAATGTTCTTTTACTGTCACTTTTGTGCACATTATAAGTAAAATGGGCTAAACGCGACCCGTTAAGGTAATATTGCGAAGTTAAAGATGAAACACCCGTGAGATACATCCAGGGCTTAGTCTCAGCAGAAGTGATGTTCTACTGATGCTAAAGAGCTCAGATTGCGATATGTCTAAATTATGTATGATAGATGTTGGACCATCTTCACCTACAACTTTAGCAATAATTTATGAATGAATGAATGAGTATATTTGTGTGTGTGTGTGGGGGGGGGGGCGTCAGTGAGTGAGTGAGTGAAGGTTTGCTTTATCTCGGCACTGGGACGATCAGATGCCACATCCGGTAAATATAGCTTGCCTAAGGATTCGACACTAAGATTAAAAGTCTACGATGCAGCGTCCTACCAACTGCATATGTTCTACAGTAGCAGATAAGGTAAGCTCATCGGTAAGTTTTCAGAAGCATCGGACTCTATGGATAGACAAACCAGAGCAAAGGTAGGAAAAGGAGCACAAATAATTAGACTTTACCAAAAATAGAAAGTCTTTAGAGTAGTAACATACTATTAAGCGAGCAAACAAACAGACAAACCAACAAACAAGCAAGGAAGCGAGTAAACAGCTAAGTAAGTGAACAAGCAAGGAAACAAACACACAGGCAGCCAGGTAATCAAACAAACAAACAAGCAAGCAAACGAATGAACGAACAGACAAACAAGTAAGTACGCAAACAAACTGACAAAACAAAACAAAACAAACATACAAACAAATAAACAAGCCATTTCATTCGCTAAGTTAGACAAATCATCTGATTTTTTTTATTTTGTGAACGTTACTTTGCCAAAAAAATTCATCTGAAATTAAACACCCAAAACCTGACCGACAACTTCAATGACTTCTGATGATCCAGCGTCGATATTCAGAGAAAATATTGATACATACTATCATAATTCAGGATTCAGAGCTTTCAGATGACGATAAGTGGAATATCACTCGGGCAAGGAGTGGCGGCGGGTGGTTGAGATTTGATAACAGAATCAGTAGTCTACTGATACGGGAATTTGGTACCTGGACTTAACCGATTGTAATATTGCAGATCTTGATCTAAAAATATCAACAAGGTATCACTTTTGCGGTTAAGTTTTACATGTCGGGCTATTAATATAAAATTATACGTTTTTTGTGTGTACCAAAAAAGCAACAAAGCAATACGCGGTGAGAAATCTTTCCGAACATCAACTCCGAGGATGTCGTGGAAAGGTTGCCTATTCGTATTTAGCATCCAGCAAATAAAGAATTATTTTGTAAGGTTCTTCAAAGCCACTTCTTCTTTAGGTTAGTCTATTTATAGTTTCCGTATTCATATAAAATGTGCTTGTGTTATGTGATCTGGAATATATTGTCATTCTGCTTTCAGTGTAAGATATTTTAATCTCACAGATATTGAGGATGAAACATCCAATGGCTGTTTGGTTAATTATGTTTTAATAATTTTACGTAAAGACATAAAGGTCATCAAATAGATTTTGTCAATGACTGTTATACTTATATCCGTTCTATAGAGATTATTTATTTATTTATATATTATTCAATCAACATTTATAATAGATTTTCATTTTGGAGAGCAAACGACAGACTTACATTAAACCGTATAGACCATGGAGGCAGATAGAGTTCGACTTTAAAATCACGAGTGTCGGGCGGAACCCTTTTTGCGAGCCCGTTTAGACATCAGTGGGCCCTCAATAAAATATGTAAATCATACGAAAATCATCGTATCAATTGGGATAAACGTTCTTATAAACAATTATCGCTATTACTTATACGCATAAGTGCGTGTGGATATTTTACCTGTTTATATAGTCGCAATGACCTTGAAATAATTATATGTTCCACGGAGTTTATTAGCGACGAGAGAAACAAACTCGGTTAATGCTGTGTCAAATTGATGCTATATGATTCTGCTAATTCTGTAACACTAAATATGGCATTAATGATTTCAATAAACATGGGTAGAGCGTGAAACTATTTACCTATGGCTATGGTCTTTCTGTGCGGGAGGTCGCAGGTTCGCGCCTCGATCGTGGGACTATAGTAGGAGGAGTTTTTCATTCAGCCAGACAACTGGCAAGGTTTACTCCACCGAACATGCCATATATTCTAAACTTTAAATTTATTTAGAATTAGTCTCCGTATGGAAGCTATAAATTACAGACCATATGAATCTCCCTCATTTGATGTTGCCAGCCACGTAAAAAAACTGGTATTTCGGCTATTATTATTATTATTATTATTATTATTATTATTATATAGATAGCCTTATTAGGATTATTTGTCCTTACATTTCCCTGTATAGAAAGACAACAAAATAAGGAGAAGGATCAAAGCAGAATGGAAGGCATTTGGAAGACACATCACAATTATGGTACACTACCAACTTGCTTAAAAAGAAATAAAGTCTTCAACCAGTGCATCCTTCCAACAATGACATATGTAGCAGTTACCTGGACATTAACAACAAAAATGGAAAATAAATTGTCTGCAGCACAACACAGCATGGAACGAAGCATGATCAACACCACTTATAAATATCGGAAAACTAACAAGTGGCTGAGCGATCAAACTAAAGTTGTGGACAGTATGAAAATAATTAAATACAGAAAATGGACATGGCCAGGAGGTCACATCAGCCGCAGAACGGATAATAGATTGAGTGCAGCTTGACACTTTAAATATTCATTAAATGGGTGGCAAAAGAAATCGAGGAAGGCAACGAAAAAGGTGGAGAGATGTACTACAACAGTACTGGGGCAATGTGAACTGGTACTTGAGATTTAGAAACTCAGACCGTTAGAGGCAACATGCTAAGGATTTCGTCCTGCAGTGGACTGATCATGGCTGAAGATGAATTTTCTGTACGAGAACGATTGAAATATGTAAACAAACTGCTTAACAGTTACTCGAGTACCACAATGCTTCGTTAATTCAGTCAGACAGTAGCCATTCATTAGGATTTATAATAAGGAAACGCGACTCGGAAACATTTAAACGTATTCAATATAATTCGATGACACCGTAGTCCCAGAAGACACGAATTGTTTTAGATTTTCCTACATAATAGGGGTGATGCGTCCGATGGAGAAGATTTAAAGATTGTTGTTCTGTTGATAAAGATGATATCTTTTACACGTCAGCACAGCACCAATCGATTGGGAAACGATTGGCTAAAGTTAGCTACTAACTGACAGTTGGCACAATATTGCTGTATATTATTCAAATCTTTTCGCTCACTTTATATATCATCAGGTTCATGACCAAATGAAAGGAGATTAGGGATGTTATTATAGGGACACAGCTATTTTTTATTAACTGTTACTGTTAGCTAATAATTAATGGTTTATAGCTGTTGTGGCTATGGTCTATTTCTAATTGTACACATCTCGTGGACGAGACAGTTAGAACACAAGTGAGTGAGTGAGTGTTTTCATTTGGCATCGGCGACTGATATATCATCTTTAATATAAGACTGAGCGTCAACTTGTTATAGAAGAAAAACGACATTACTTAAATCATTAGAATTGGCATACATGGACTATTATATAAACAGTCATGAAAAACCGAGGTTCTTGTTAATATGTAACCAAGAAAATAATTACAGAACAAACTAGTTTGAAATAGGAGTGTTTGTGTAGTCTTATAGATATCCCTGCGACGGAACAGAACCGGAAGGTTCGTATTCTAAATCTAAAATGTTGATATTTTACGACCACGTTGGTGAGCAAGGTAGGCTAAACGGGCGAGCGACCTGCAAAGGTTAGGAGGCGAAGTGAAAGATGAAACACTCTTTTGATATAGCCCTGTCGGGGTTTAAATCCAGATGCAATAGATCTGGGGCCACCACGCTACTAATTAATTCATGGAGGCGATCGTTCATATTCTAATAAAGGCCAAACGTTTTAATTTCCTTCCCCGAAGGCAATAAATCGCACATTCAATTTTATTTAAGATGTAAGATTGTTCAAGTTCAATAAGCAAATCAAAATATCTCGCTACAAATGTTTTCGCTATCTGCCAATTAAGACAAAAAAGAGAAATATTCCTTTCTCGCAAAATTAGAATAACGACGCACAAACCAAAACATGATAACATACAAATTTAATTCGTGCCAAAATATAAATCAAGGCAAAAGTTATTCTACGACAATGTTTAAATAAACTTTCTTCAGGGCAACAATAATATAAAATCGAGATTCTTATTAAGACCTTGCAGGAGAATGATTGCGGAACAAATTTGTTTCCACTTCACTGTGATGGTTTCTTTGGATATTTCACGTCTTATTAAGGATAAAATGATTCCAGGATAGCATACTATTGAAGGCGAAGAATTCATATTTTTCCCTTTCATGTAAACAATATGTTCATAATAGAGCAGATGTATATCAGTTCAAGCGGTAGTTGCACTTACAAATACCCTTTTTTTAAATAACCGTAACCGTATCAGCTTCCCTTTATAACACAATTTCAGTTCTTCGACATGAAGCTGCTTCATTTTAATAATTTCTTTCATTATTATCTTTCTTTACTTTCCAAGAAATGGTAATCGGTCAAGTTACGTCAGAATTAAAAATTTCCTGCTTCAAATATGTTTGCTTTCTACCGTTGTACAACAAATTTAATAAATTATTTCTCGCATAACAAATAAGAGAATAACATCGGAAAACGCAAAACATAAAGGGAAAGGCATAAAAAGTTGATCCCTCATGTCTTTATTGACAAAACAATAGATGATAATTGTTATAAACTATCCATGAATACATGTTCCATCAGAAAACAGTTCTTGGCATGAAAAGCTATCACTTGAATTAGACAGTTGGGCTTGTGGCGCAATGGATAACGCGTCTGACTACGGATCAGAAGATTCCAGGTTCGAATCCTGGCAAGCTCGTTAACCTTTTATGGGCGAAACTGATATTTTAATTTAGTTATGCGATTACATTATTTAAGACCAACATGGACTTCGAAATAATAATTAAATATCAGAAAATCTCTATTTTTGCTGAAAATGTTTTATTTCTTTCAACAGTGGCGTCTCATTAGATTTTCTTTCACATTTCATTTCGATATGAATAGCTAATGACAATTTACACTAGCCCAAGTTCTAAGCTGTGATATGCTGCACAATAATACAAAATATGGAGAGAAAAGACTGAAAATTGTCAAAAACTTGAAGAACGAACAAATAAACTCAATCAACTTTT
>JAODUP010000673.1:197500-229574 GCA_025642065.1 Paralvinella palmiformis | reverse complement strand
CCCCTAAAACGAAATTCCCGTCCCAGACATCTTATCTTTTCCATCCAGTTCTTTTTAAAATGAAGAAAGTTATGTCGTTATTACAACATGTTTGAGTTTATTAGCTTTGTTATGTATAATGTAGAATCTATATTGTTGTCCTCTTATTTGGTCTGGCGAAGCGACCTATTAATTCAGACAATGCTGCTTGATGGATTTATACTCCTGGAGTCGTTTGTTACTCCGGCAGGCATCTCCATGGGTATTAAGCTGCGGACAGAGGTTTTTCTCATATTATGAGTAATTAGATTACACTGATATAGAAAATTTGTTAAATGTATAGCTATTATAATCCCGACGTGTCATTCGCAGTATCGGAGATCTGCCTGAAATCCGCTGTTCTCGACCATGGGTCAAATAGATCAAGTGGATAGGCGCTTTAATTTAGATCCCACCACACCTAACTGCATATACTTAGGGACGCTAAATTAAGCGTGAATGAACGTTCCCTTAGTGATGAACGGAAACGTATGAGGGTTAGCTTTAGGTTCGAGTAAATCGTAGTATTTACTCAGGTTTGAGACGGTATTTCGTTCTAGTCCAGTAATAATCCATTGTGCGGTATTGCTACTTTGTTTTTATTTTAGTTTAATCGCTTTAGTGAGTCCATACTGAGTTAGTGTACATTCTCTTTGTTATGAACAAACTGTAATGTTGTTAACACGCTGAGGCTATATATAGGGCTTGAATTTTCACTTAGGTTAGAGAAGAACTTCGACGCCAGACCAGTCGGACGTGTATTGATACATGGCTCATATAGGTAGGATTTATTCAGTTATTCGAACCCAGACTAAAGCTGAGGTCAGCATCTGAGGTGTCGAAATGCTTTATATACAGGTTTCTTTTGGACCACAGAAAATTACTGTTGAATGTAAACTGTGGTGTCAAAATAGTTTATGATATGTATGTAGCAAGTCACCATTGAACCACACGCACGTGTTTGTTGCGAGCTGTGGTATCAAATGGTATGTTTTAAACGTGCTTCCGCTTTTTGTACGTAGCCTGCATGTAGCCGCTTTCCTGTGGACGTGACATATTTGTCGCGTACGAAAAGCGAATTAGCTGGTTCCCACAGGTTGATGAGTAGACCAGACACATGCTTAGGTATACGCACACATCTATCAATATGTGGAGGTATGGAAGATTTTATTTTTAGATTAATGTATGTATATTTGTATTTAGATTGATGGAGGTAGGTCTCGAAGGATGTTTAGATATGTTGATGCTCTGTGCATGTTGCCTCTTTATATGTACCCTAAAACACACACACACACACACACACACACACACACACACACACACACACACACACAGACAGACAGACAGACAGACAGACAGACAGACAGACAGACAGACAGACAGACAGAGAATAAGTACGAATAAGTTATATAGTTATTATTTAATAATAAGAGCAATTATATACACAATTCACCTGCTTCTCCATTCCAAGAGTATTGTCCAATGGAACCTCTTGATGTATCACAGACATGGAAGAATTTACATAACGGGATCCTGTCTTAATTTGAAGATTATTAATTTTCTGCACATGTTGCTTGGATGAAAAAACAATGAATTCGGTCTTGTCCTTATTCAATTTCATCATGTTACTGTTCATCCAGATACTTGTGTCTGTAATAAAGCTTCTATTGAAGATGAAATATCATTCCATTTATCATAAGTATTTTGGTGGATCGTTTTAAACTAAACGGCATTATTGACTCAGCCATTGACCTGTTGATAATGGCTGTTATCAGTGGCCTAAGTTGATACACATCTTTCTTCTAAAGTCAAATGGCCAGTGGATCCAAATCATATGACTTGTTCGGAGACTTGGTGATTATCTCCTTGACCTCAACTTCAGAAGCCGGTCGAAACATTTCGAGCATTTTTCCATTAAATGTAATATCCGCATCTACTGCACGTATTATTTGAGACAATCGGAAGCGCTCTTTTTCTTGATGATTGCTGTTTTCCTCATGGAGAAATTACTGAACTTGTCCGCCCCAAGAGTTCAACAGAGGAACAGTGTAGAAGATTTACATTCTAGTTACTTCTCGTCGGGTGTTGCTAGTTCATTTGAAGAGTTTACAAATATATTTTCCACACTCTTCTATATTATATACTGTGGAATAAAAACAATTCTCCTCGAATAGTAGCGTATTCGTGTTTTTTTTACATATATCACTGTATTTCAAGATGCACCGTCAAGGAAATTCGGCACCAAATTTCTTAGCAGATATAATACGTGTTACTTATTAAATATATTAAAACTACATCTGTACCTTCTCTGAATGTAGATAGCAATATTGTATCGGGTGACTCTGAGAAAGCTGAATGCGATGTCTATGCGATGTTCTCAATTGTTTATTAAAACGCGATGCACTCAAAGCGTTTGGACTCGATGGTGTTAGTTCTGGACTACTAAAAAGAAGCGGCACAATAATTATCAACAGGTCTCTGCAGACTTATCAACGCCTCGCTCCAAACTGGCCATTTCCTTCTATTTGGAAGAGGATAAATGTAAACCCCTTACATAAGACGTTACTCGCGTATTTGATCGTGTGTGGCATCAAGGGCTTCTATTTAAGCTAGGAATATGTGGCATTGCAGGCACGCTACTGGCATAACTCAAACACTACTTGCAAGAGCGCTATCAAAGGGTGGTATTAAATGGCCAAATGTCTACTGGGGCCTTGGTGAATGCTGGCGTCCCTCAAAGATCTGTTCTTGGACTACTGTTGTTTTTGATATATTTCAATGACAACACATGTTGTAAAACACTACCAAATCTGAATGTTTGCAGATAGCACGTTTCTGTTCATTGAGATAGATGACCAAGACAAGCTGCAAGCAAAACAAATGATGATTTAACAGCAATAAGTCATTGGGAAACAACTTGGCTTGTGACGTTCCATTTATCGTGCAACAAATATATTGCACCAATTGAAAACAAAGCCCGGTATATTTTACATAAATTAGGCCCATCATGGAATATGCTGGCATAGTTTGGGCTGGTATCAATATCACAAACTTGGATAGACTCGAAATGGTCCAAAAGGACGCTGCTCGTGTGCTTACTGGTGCAACGGCGCGTTGCAGCACCACGTTGCTAATGGGTGATACTGGATGGTCAACTCTGTCTTGGAGAAGAAGGAGCCACATTCAAATTTCCAATGGTTTGTCTCCTCCATATCAAGGGGATTTACTACCAGACAGAGTTGGGGACCTTACAAGGTATGCACTACGCAGGCCAAATGATTTGATCATGTGAATGTGCAGAACATCAACCTTTGCCAAATCGTTTCTACCAAATATGGTAAATGAATGGAACGGATTTAGTTCAGAAGAAAAAGGTTTTCTAGTCTTGCAATATTTAAGTTCAAATTAAGGAACATGAGAAGACATGAACTCTAGTATTACGGTCCCAGAAGTGAAAACATCCGATTGACTATAATGCAAATCCAATGTAATAGTTTGAATGCCCATCTGTGTTCCTGTCTTCATGTCGTAGATGATGCCAAATGTAGATGTGGATTTGCCGAGGAAGATCCAAACCACTTCTTCTTCTCTTGTCCACTATACGCACAACAAAGAAAAGCTCTATGCCAGTCATCAGACTTAACCACAATTACCATACAGGATATCCTCTTTGGCACTGATACACTTTCACTTGAAACAGACAAAAATAATGTGGACGCTATGTTTACCAATATATTCGCGACACTGGACGATTCGAGCATCGATAGACCTCGATCGATACTGCCACATTAGAGGTGATTTCACCAATTCGACACACTGCTACATCGCTATACCGTTTATTCTTATAATGTAAATGTTAGTTAAGAGCCATTTGTATACGTTTAACGTGTTTGGGGATTAATAAATAATGTTTAAACTAAGGTTATAGTAGAAGATCGTACGTGTTTATAACTCGATTTGATATATAGTAGATTGACCTCTTTTTTAAATACCGCATTGACCCATATAACTAAAATTGTTGATATTTAACCTCTGTTTTTACATATCCATTTGTCTAGGAAGTGAGCTGAGCTCAGACTGCCTTCAGCGGCGATCGTTTACTTTCTAGTCTTTTATTCTCGCTCTACTGATCCACATACTTTCCCTAACTGGATCTTAAAAATCCATCCATAGATTTAATGGTAATGCCAGTATTTTGACATTCAAATGGAACCCAGTGGGCCATTTTAAAAATAAATTTATACCGGAGTAATAACACTGTCATTGTTGTTTATTAATGAAGACCGAATTCCGATGGCTTCATATTCCATTCAAATAACGTCACACCCAAAATGGCGCATCGTGGAAGATTAAACTCAGGCAGACAAAAACCTGGATGCATTTGGGTTTTTTGCAATAAATGATACAAGAAATAAGATACACTTAAAATGATATCAACATGACTTTTGACTTGACATAAGTATAGACCAATTTCAAAATGTTTTTCCCCGATGACTTAAGAATATTGCCAAGCGATGAAATCTTCTGTGTGGCATAAAACGCTTAATGACAGCTTAATGCTAGAATTTTGTTTAGAAATTGTTAAACGTTTTCCGATGCATGCCGTGTGTTCGATCTGAAGTGCCCAACCCGAAGGCAAGGCATATATCACGTGTTCAACCTCAGATGCCCAACCTGAAGACAAGGGTGATATTGCGTCTCGCTGCTATCAGAAATAACTGTTTAGATACAGCGAAA
This sequence comes from Paralvinella palmiformis, assembly GCA_025642065.1. Lineage (NCBI taxonomy): Eukaryota > Metazoa > Annelida > Polychaeta > Terebellida > Alvinellidae > Paralvinella > Paralvinella palmiformis. Next base: position 224,819 of record JAODUP010000673.1, on the reverse strand, counting down.
AGACTGATATTCGACCACGTCTTAGTCCGCAGTTTCCTATGCCACACTGGAAGAATTGGCGAAAGATACTACCTGGTTGGAGACAAGCATGAATGCCTGGATTTTTTTCAGCAGATGATATTTCTTCACACCGGCATAAAACCGGGAAAAAAATATCCTCGGCAAAGAGAAATGGATCTCCCAGATAATAATAATAATATTATTATAATTATTATTATTATTAATAGCAGTAGCATCGTATCAAATCATTTCGGTATTTGGCGTCCAGAAGAAGGCGAACAATGTTCACGTAAATCAAAATAGGGTTATGAAAACGTTGTGATATGTGGTTTGCTGTATTACGCTATGACGAATGCGGAAAGATCTTGCCTATCTAATGACAGAATAGACATGTAAGTATATCAACAGCCGAAAGCTCCTATCCCGTATCGCTCCTTCGTTGAATAATGCGTTACTTATCTGTCTTGAGTGGACCTAAGAAAACGAGACGAACAACAATTGCGCTGTTATATTTTTAGAAACCGAACAACGACAGAACACGAAATAGTTTTGAAAATGTTTATCATCATCGTTTGATATTGCGCCACGTTATAGATAACAGCGTATAAATTAAATAGCATAGTAAAAGACTATGATTCGACGTGCCAGTGCTAACATCACCGAATGGCACTGCATCTGATAATGTGATATGCTGCATCGCGTCATAACAACAACAACAACAACAACATTAAAACTTCGTGTACTGAGCAAAGAAGTTGCTAGAAAACTCCAAACAAAAATGATATGAAGTGCGTCAGTTTGGTTGACCAACATGCTTCACAGACCGTTCTGGCATTTTTACGGCAAATGCCCTACACTAGATAAGTTCTTAGAAAGGACAAACACAGGAAGAAAAACAGCCAAGATGAACTGTACACGACTGATTTAGAATCCAAACTCACTAATAGGATCCTGCATCGAAATTAATGACGGCCCGAGAGTATTTAACATCATCATCATCATCGCCAGCTATAGTACAGATACAACAATATCTCGGGAGTATTTGCCCAAAATTTAGAACTTACTGGCATTAATACGCCAAGTTGAATACCCACCGAGGTATACCATCTGACAATTGTGCCGTGGAAATAATCAAACGATATCCATTGATTGTTACGGCCATTACTGGGACAATAAAACGGTTAGCTAGTCACATCCGGGTTAGTTTCTATCACCACAACCCACCGACACTTGTGGGTAGCTGAAAATGGTGTCTAACATTTAATGTTCCTTTTAATAACAGAAAATTGCTATTCTGTAGCGGTGTAAATAACGAAACACGAACTGTTCGTGTTCTAAAGTGATTTTTTTTCAAATTTCAAATAAAGCTCGTGCTACGATAGCATCCATATCCATACACATGATTGACAATCATTAACGATGTACGGTAGGCATCATATAAATGTATACACGAAATATGTAAATATAAACATGCTATATTTACCTTTAGATAATTAGCACCCTACTATTATTATTGTTATTATTATTATTATTTGTTTTATGCTTTCAATAGACTGATGAATGCATTTCTCATGCATCAGACATTTTCGAAAACATTCGATACTGGTTGACTCAAAGTATTATCTAGCAAACACGGCTCTAGATTCATGGGAATACCCGAGAAAAAAACCCTCTAAACCAAAGGATATCTCTGTATTTCGACGCGTTTTAGTTGCGTAACTTTATCTGTCGTCATCTCTGCTGATGGCGAGTCTCACTAAATAGGTCAATAAACCACGTCGTGCCTCATAACAGAAACGAGGCAAATAACAATAACAACAACAAAAACGGAAATAAAAGGTATAAAACAAACATCGATTATCAACATTAAATCACAGTTTACGGGTTGAAAATGGAGTATGTTCCATTACATCAACCAGTTCCAGGCAGGCGCGCGCACGCGCACACAGACACACGCACGCACGCACGCACACAAGTAGATACGCCGGGTCACATTTTAGTTAGACATTAGTAAGTCTTCGCTTTGTAGTAGGTTTATGTATGTTCCCTGATCTGAAGTTGAGGTCGCTGCCTCATAGTTCAGCCTTCCGGTATTGTTCTTTAAGTATCCCAGTCTGTGTTCGTGACTCGGAATTTAGGCCACATTCATCGCCACATTATGGAATATTGCCCAAGGAATGTAATCATCTAATGTATCAGAAAGCAGATGCGTCGATGTTCACGGTTCAAGAATATTTTTAATTACGAACATCGAGTGATCAAACTGTGGTAATCTGTACCAATTCTTCTTCGTCTGATCCGATGGGAACGGGACTTCGTCGTACTGGAGTTCCAACAGGTGGCGCCGTGATCGGTTCAGCCATATTAGATACCGGGTCGTTTCGGAGAGCGATGGGACTAGTCCGGATCTGTTCTTTGGCTCCGAGATCTTCGGGATCGTAGTAGGGAGATTTCCTGCCGCTTGGTAGGAGATTAGCGGCTGCTGTCAGTATGAGGCCGTGTTTGTGCTCGCAGCAAGCGCTCGATAACTGCGAGGCGGTGGCGGCGGTGGTGGTGGGTGATCGTGAACGGTCCTGGGGACTACTGGAAGGATTGCCCCGCGGGTCGGTACTGAAACGCGGAGAACGGGATCGGTCGTTCCTGGTCCTCGGGCTGCCTCTCGGGCTGTTCATCGGGCTGACACCGGAGCTGGTTAATGCGGGTGGGCTGAGTGTGGCGAAGACGTTTGGACTCGGGGTCCGGCTGTCCAACAGCGACTCGTATCCGAGACTTCTCGGACTCGGCAAGGCGGGGGATGGCGTCAGCCTGTCAGAAGATCGACGCTCCCCTTTGGGGCTCGCCTGCAGGATCCAAATGTTCCCGTCGGAGTCCATGGAGAGCTTACACGGCTTACTTCGTTCGTGGGACACCCCTTCGTCGAGCTTGTAGATAATTTTGTTGTCTTTTTCCAGAGGACTCAGCATACCCCCCGACGGCCTAATCGTTGTATTAGTTGGTCTGTATTTGTTGCCACCACGCTGTATATTGGATACGACAACTCGCGGCGGAGCCCTCGTCGCGGCCGATGGCGAACGATGCGCATCCACTTCCGGTTGAATAAAATTCGGCGACGACGAATTCGCTTTCAGGACTCTGGTTCTCGGCGGCTGATGGTCGATTTGGGAGACCAGACATTGCCGTCTTGGTTGAGCTGAGGTAGGTCCGCTGCCGGACGCTATCCGAGCGTCATCGGAACTCTCCTCATCTTCCTCCAGCAAGGCTTGCAAAGATTCCGAGTCGCTTCTCATCTGATGGGATGACGGATTATCCGAAGTTTCTTCCTCCTTCTCGTTTTGATTCTTTTGAGCGGCGAGTCCAGCTACTGCAGGACTTCCGACTGCGACCATGGATCTAGAACATGGATAAAGCGAAATTAAGGGATTTGGTTAAATATACAAAACGTTCTTGATTTATGGTTTGGAAGGAATTAGTTACCTGTGATAACCTCGCCAAAACCAAAACGTTTCTTAAAAATAATCAATTTAAAGCTAATTTGAAAGAACCGGCATACAGTCGATAAATACTAAACATTCTGAAAGGGGATGTAAGGTGCATACAAATAAAACCCCAAATAGCTACAAACTACAATATTTTTCATATAAAATATATTCCAATACTTTTATCAAATATTTGAAAAGGCCAACGCGATCAAATTCCCTTTTTTTCTTCTTCATTTCTCATTAAGTTATTGGAATGTTTCATAAAACTGCGCATATGTGACTTGAATCTCATCAGCGAAAATGAAAACCGGAACTCAGGTGGTAAGTGATCTGTGGTCCAACGCGCTACCGACTAGACTACGGAGGCGCCCTAAATAGGGTAAGAGTGGCATACGTTGAGTGAGCGATATATGACGTCTTCTTACCGTAGAATGTTACTGCTCACGTTCGTGGCGTCCTTATTCTTGGTGCCGCCTTCTGGGATGCTATTAACCAAGGTAATTATTGTCCGCTTAAGTTGACGGTAATTTTCTTTTGCGCCCTTCTCTCTCAAATCGTTCGCTTGGCTGAGATATCGATGGATCTGTTTCTCTTCCAAGTCTATATCCTTTAACTGAAACATGCCGGAACGCGGAACAGGTGAACAACAACAACAACAACAACAACAATAAAATAATGATGATTGACGTTTGTAGGCTAAATGGGCCGAGCGACCTCCAAAGGTAATGAAGCGAAGTCAAAGACGAAATATCCTTCAGATATGCCCACGCGGAGATTCGAACTCAGATGGTAGTGATTTGTGGGTCAACACCTTACCAGTTAGACCACGGAGGCGCCCACACAATAGAAGAAAAACGACAACAATCTACCATGATCTTAAACGACTTCTTATAATATTAAATAAACGAGTAGGTTATTCTGTCATTCAGTAAATAGCCGATGAGCCATTATCTAGGTAAAGATATAACAAAGACAAGACAGCTATAGAGGCCTTTAATTATGGAAATCTGACTCTTCTATCGTATGGCTAATTGAACTCTATAACGTGTAACACAGACAGACATTTAACTAAGGAACACAACTACCGTGCTGTTGTTACCTTGTTATTGTTATTCTTATGATTTCTAATCCGTATTTAGTTTTCAACTTCATGCCGTCATCTGGGTGCCCCAAAATAGGTCTTTTTTACCACGAAGATTACGATATGGACTACCATGTTGACTACGCCATGGACCACGATGTTGACTACGATATGGACTACCATGTTGACTACGATATGGACTACGACGTTGATTAGCATATGGACTGCCATCTTGACTACAATATAGACTACCACGTTGACTACGATGTTGGCTACGATATGGACTAAATGTAGACTACGATGTAGACTACGATATGGGCTACAATGTGGACTACGATGTGGACACCGATACGGACTACAGTGTGGACTACGATGTGGTGTTCCATACGATACAGACTACAATGTGGACTCAGGGTAAATACTATTGAACCCATTTAGGGACGGTGTATCAACAACCTTCAGGTGTATTCTTATACCGTCCTCCTAGTCGCTCACATCAAAGCCATTACAACGGTTTACGTAATCACGGGATATTCAAATTACATCAGCGCCTTAATTTAGCATCTGGCGTGCTAAGTATAGGACGAAGCGCATCTGTTTGAACCAGGAAACCGATGTGCGCAGGCTGATTTGGTCGTTTTCAATAATCCAGGTAATAAGCATGGAAAACTAATCAAATCACTGGCCAGGTTTTTCGGTTCAAACAATCAATGAACTAAAAGAACCAACAACAACAACAACAACAAAAACTCGCTTCACGTCTATTTCGTTTGACGACTTCAGAACGCCAATAAAGAAGCCGTCCTTTCGATACTGAACGGAGAAGAGAGTTCAAAGCGAAGATTGTTGCGAAGTACAAAGGGGCAGCGTCCTTTGTTGCTTTCCCTCCGTAAACAAGAACATCTAAAATAATGATGTTTATAGTCAAATTTGGGAAAATAATTCTTTATAAGTTGTGTAACTAACCGAGACATAGAGGTCAGATTGAGTTTCAGAAACACTCATTCTTCGATGGCAAATAAGACGTGGCTGTAATTGACAGGCTCTCTCTCTCTCTCTCTCTATATATATATATATATATATATATATATATATATATATATATATATATATATATACATATACACATATATACCATAACAATAAGTACCACAGTCTTTCTCCCGATGTCACCAAACAGCCACTCGAAATTTCGAAAATAAATGTACAGAAGATGTTTATTATTTTCTTAACTTTTACAAGATAAGACAAGATAACCTTAAAGTGATGGGTATAGAAAACAATATCATAGGAAGGTGATGATGATTGATGTTTTACGGCTACACTTTTGTGCACATGGTAGGCTAAATGGGCCGAGCGACCTCTAAAGTCAAAGATGAAACACCCTTCAGATACGCCCACGCCGAGATTCGAACTCAGGTGGTAGTTATATGTGGTTCAACGTGCTACCAATTACACAATGGAGAGGCCCAATATCACAGGAAATAGAATAATCCAGTTATGTATCTATTTGCGCCAAATGATACAATGCCATACTGAAAATTCATGTAACGCTTCATTCTGATTAATGTTGAAGGGTGATGAGCTGTGATGGTAGAAGTTTTTCGTGGTGCCAAAAGCAAAAGATTCTTAGAATCTTTACATCGTGTTTTGAAAACCACATAGACGCTTTCTGAGAGTAACAATCAGACATGGAGTTAGTTCCAATTCCATTTGGTCAATTCCAATTCCACATCAAATTGATCAATTCCAATTCAATTCCATTTCCAAATGTTTCAATTCCAATTCCGGTTTTCCCTACTGCTTTTAACCATGAGTAGGTACTCCGAGTACATACTTGCAATACCTATTCCGAGTAGTTTATATTCCAAGTAGGATTGTCATGGAAGAAATATTTCTGAATTAAAATGGTAAATTAATTTGTGGATTTCATTTTGTTTTGTAGGAAACTTGAATTCCAATTCCAAATCAAAATTTATCAATTCCTATTCCATTTTGTTCACTAATCAATTCCAATTCCAAAATTGGAATTGGACATCAATTCCAATTTAGGAACTGAATTGACACCATGTCTGGTAACACTGTAACCTTGAATGTAGTTGGGAACGCACAGTTCAGATTACTTAACTTGCTTCTTATATATTTGTAATTAAACAAAACGAGCTAAACATTTTAATGGCTGAAACTTGATCCAGGATCCTAAATCTAATTTATTCAGTGTATACGTCAATAGAAAATACTTGTGTGTGGGTATATCTCAGTCGATGCCGGGAGTACACTTGTCACTCTTCTGAATGCGCAAATAATATTTGATAGAAAATGTTCAATAGGTCAGAAGCGGAAACGAAAGGACGAAATTGCGACTTGCGACTAGCAGGAACTTTTAACACGTCTACTGTCAAAAGTATGGAACCATTTGGAACTTTTGTGCGCGCGCAAGATAAGTATATGTCACGGCGTAGCCAATAAAGAAAGGATAATTCGTCTACAATCAGAAGTCGGTTGATGAGGATTATGCAAGATATGGAGGAAGCCGGGAATTCCGGAGAGGATTATTCAAAGTTTCCAATTACGACTGTTGGTAATGGTTAGTAGGACTGTAACATAATGACATGGGAATCTTAATCCAAATTACAGAATGTGACCGCGTCACGCACTCACTCTAGCAGCCGATCAGGCTAGTATCAGCTAATTCGTATACAATCGTTGTACTTCTGTTTATTCACTGCTCGTGTTTTCTTTTGTAGTATTAATAATAATAATAATAATAATAATAATAATCAATAACAACGTCATAAGGAATTGTACATATGTTTACATTACGACCTATCCTCGATTATGACAAATTATGACAAAACAAAGGTCACCAAGCTGTGCAAATATAACACGCTTTTGTAGAGTGCTTATTTTAGATTTAAAATCTGCTTTCAAATCTGCCTGTTATTGTTACTATTACCGAATGTCTCCCGTTACTCCGTGGAACGGGGTGAAAGTTCAATTAGAGAGTGTAAATATATTAGTATATATGAACATTGTTAAGGAGTTTTAATATTACGTCGTTCCCGATTTCTCCGTAATCGTATCGATCGGAGCTGGATAAATAAATGTATTGTTTTTCTATTTACCGACACAATTTGGTTTGGTTTCTGACAATTTTGAAGCGTGAACAACTCAAATGAAGCCAAAACAGCGTGCTCTGCTTCAGTGGTCACGAGATGACTTTAAATTGTTTGGCCAATCAGTTCTAAGTATCAGGAATTTAGTGAGTGTGCGCTTTTTTTAGCCTCGACGCTGGCGACATCAAGGACATCATGCCTGAGGATAATTCCATAGAGAAACAGCCCACATATTTCGGAAGCCCGGCTATAATGCAAACCGTGAGCTTCCAAATCTGTACAGCACTGCTCTAAACCCTGTGCTATTGGAGGCAGACATGAGGGTCAATTCAATTCCCGAATTGGAATTGATGGGGAATTCCTTCCAATTCCGGAATTTGAATTGCTTATTTTTATTAATGTAATTGGAATTGATAAATTTGGAATTGGAATTGATAGATTTGGAATTGGAATTGATAAATTTGATATGGAATTGCCATTGACTAAATGGAATTGGGTGGAATTGGAATTGACAAAATGGAATTGACCCCATGTCTAGTCGGATTGTTCCAGAATGCGGAGGCAAATCTATAATCGCGCGCGTACGAAAGCGAATCTGGGAATACTCCATCGGTCTGACCTTCATGTTCTTCTTAGCCAAGGATCCTATCATCAGTACGATGGATAATCCGTACACCAGGATCACGACGATGACGAATGTGGCCGCTCCAGTACCGTCATAGACCTCGTCATCTCCGGTGTATCCACCCAGATCCATGGCGGTGAAGTTGAGAACACCCTTCAAGGTCCGATTGTTGGATCCTGTCAGCATTATCTCTAACGTCTTGTAATCGTTATTTTGGAGACCCATGATGACGAGGTGATCCTGAATAGAGAAAATATTTATATATATATATATATATATCATATATATATATATATATATATATGAAAAACAATTTTGAATTTTCACATTCTATACAGGTATGGGAACTCCAAAGGTAATAAGGCGAAGAGAAAGATGAAACACCCCTCAGATATATCCCGACCAAGGTTTGAACCAAGGTGCTAGAGGTCTGTAGCAAACCAGTGGGGTCATATATATATATATATATATATATCAGGGCGCCTCCGTGGTCTAACTGGTAGCGCGTTTGATCACAAATCACTACCACCTGAGTTCGGATCTCGGTGTGGGCATATTTGAAGTGTCTTTCATCGTTGACTTCGCTTCATTACCTTTGGAGGTCGCTTGGCCCATTTAGCCTATTATGTGCGCAAAAGTGGCCGTAAAGCATGAATCGTCATCATCACAAACACCATATATGATTCTGGTCAATTAAAGAGTACAATTGGTCCCGTTACACGAATTCATAAAAAAGAGGATTACTGCAATAACAGGCAAATAATCCTACACCAACCTGAAAATGAAGTAACTTTAAATGACAATTAGAGATACGAATATTATACTACGCCCGACTAATCATTCATTAACCAGTAGCCAAGATCGTCTCGGCTATATATCTCGCGGCGTACAGTCATCAATCGCGACCAAACTGTGTGGGCGGATGTCTTAATCCGGACAATTGTCTCATTGATAATAACTGAAAGGCTGAAACTGACAACGGATGTACTGATGACAAAACACATTCCTTTGACTGCCTATTGGCCTGTGTGCGTCGGCGTGCTAATTCCGATGTCGACCAATTCACCTTGGACTGATTGCTGACCAGGTATGCTTTAACGGGCCACCTTACGTAACATCGAACAGTCAATGCCACCCACTCACCCAGAGAGGACGAAGCGTCCATATAAAGCCGGTTGTTTACGCAGGTGTGTGGGGCGGGCGGAGAGGGCGAGGGATTTCCAATTAGTTCTGCGGGATTCGCATTCCCGGACTCCGGTTTACGAGCAGCCTCCCCCCGGGCAGTAGATCTATTCGCAACACGTGTTAATGATTTTAAGGGCCAGAGCAGAGCGGGCATCGGCCTGCTTCGCTGATATCTGCAGTAGATGTAATCCGTGACTTATCGTCGTAATATGGAACGCCATATAAGACATGGAACCCTGAATTATGTCGATAGGTGTGTGTGTGTGTGTGTGTGGGGGGGGGGGGCTGTTCACGCCTTCTCCCCGGTAGTCGACTATGTGTACATCTTATCACATCACTGTCTGTAACTGTCCGTCGATTATTGTCTGTTCACCGCTCCTACTACAGCAATCGCGTGATGCGTGGACGCGTCGTCGAAGGTAGGTTCCAGGCCGACTGGTTACGTCGCCATTGACTCGTGTATGCTTCGACGTCATCCGCGGGACGATAATCGGGATTACTGAACCTCCGGAAATTATTGTCGCCAAGGAGCGAGTGATGTTGACGCTGCAGACTCACCGGGATCACCGAGCCATTGAGGAAAGATGACTCGACGTATATATATATACAATGACGCAGCGCCGAGGTTGGTTTTGGTTGGTTTTGTTGTTCGGGGAGAATCCCCAGGCTGTCGCTTAATCAGCACAGCCTCTATGTTAGAGTAGTTGAGAAACCTCCTCCCCCACCACTCACAGGGGAGCAGTACGGAAAGATGGAGCCGAAATACCCTGAGGGTGATCACTGCCAGAGTGTTTTACGTCCTCAGGGGGGTTTTTAACGTCCACCTTTATTTTAAATAATTCAGTGGAGACGGCACCGCCATTTAACGTGGTCAGCCACCCACGATGTAGTGAGCCGAGAAATTAATCCCTGGAAAAGTTTCGACCTCTTACGGGGTTCGAACCTGAGACCGTTGGCACCAAGTGCCGGGTGCTTAACCGCTAGGCCACCGGAGCTCACTGCAGCGCCGAGAATGACTCCGCGCATATATATATAGTCAGTGACCCACCCACCCAGTAGAACTCGGCGCGAGCTTTCTCCGTCCAATCTGTTTATGGCAACTACCAACCAGTCAGACAGAAAACGCCCAAAGGATAGCTCCCGAGTAAATGTCCGCGAATGAAGGCTTTAAAGGATGCTAACACCTAGATCCGTGTCGAGTTATAATTCCCGACGGGGTGATCCGTTTTAATCTTCACTTCAGTATGACACCGATTGTGATCGCCGTTCCCAAACACGTGTGTGTGTGTGTGCGCGCCCCCGCGCGTGTATGTGCGAGAGAGAGAGAGAGAGAGAGAGAGAGACGTGCTATCTCTTTGAACTTGGTATACGGACTTCTAGGTTGTGTTAGGCGGTGAACGGAGTCACGGTTCGACTGTCAGACACGTACCGCTGACTTTCTGTCGGTTTGTTTATTCTCGGCAGTAACCTGCGTCAGATTTCCGACGGAGGGCGAGTCTTCTCGACAGGAGTCTTCTCGACTTCAGTCTACAACCTACGATACTCGAGAGCTGTCTTAGGCCTGGCCATCAGCGAGGTGTATACACTCACCAAATGAACGACCAATATGTTCTCACATCAACCCCGCCCTTTGCTCGATGGTGACGATGCTGATGATGCTGTTGGTGGCCCGTATTGGTGTGAAGACTCCGACAATCAGCTTATAAAGCTGGTTTGGTGACATTCTGAAAAACAAAACAATAACATCAACTGTTACAAACGATTAATTATATGATATATGCAGACTAGTAAGGCTGATATTCAGGTAAGTGTAACCTGCCTGGTCGGACAATCATAGGTTAAGGAGATTATCTGGTAAGATTTGTCAGTTGAAGGCTATCTAAGGATCGTTAGGATTACAGTATTTTGACTTAGTCCGATTGCTGGTGGCGACACCTTTGTTCGTTCGGTCGCTGAGGGCTGCTGGTGGCGACACCTTTGTTAGTTCGGTCGCTGACGACCGCGGGTGTTAGTATGCCTTAAATGCGCTTATTTTGGCAACAAATAAGCTTGTCACGGGATCAATTACCTGTAGTAATTATTTTTTGTTAATATTTGCCAGACTGCTTGAGAATATCAGTCTTCACAACCGATAAGAAATATCTAGGTCTGGTAAAGGATAATAGGTCAGGACTATATCCAAGTACACGTTGGACACGTTGGATAACCATTTCTGTTAAACTACCTCAGTTCCATTTGACTAAATGATGTCCCCAATTCCAGACATCTGGTCCATACATCTGGGAGACGGGAGCTGCTTTGATTTCGCCATCACGTCCTGCTTTGGTGGTTTAAGAGACATCCAGACGATTAACTGAGGCATGGACAACCCTGTCTCTGGCAGGATAAACACAATCGAGCCAGCGAAGACAAGTTTCACCCGTATTCCTGACAGATAAACATGGACGTCGTAACTGACCTGGCCCAGTTTTTTTAGATGTCAGCTGAATACGAACAAAATGTGACCCGGAAATTGTGATACTTTTTCTTGAAGGTTACAATGATGGTTAACAATTTTCATATTCTATATTTCAGCATATATATATATATATATATAATAATATATATATATATATATATATATATATATATATATATATATATCAAGGACATTAAAGGCGCACCTATTCGTACCTAGGCTTATTCATATTAGGATAAGGTTATCAGATTTTTGAAGGTTATTTAACATATTTTTAAAACGCCTTCATTTTTGTATCATGTTTACGTTCTATGTGTAGAATGCAGTCACCAAACAACGGAACATAATTATAAGAAGTCACTCTATGATAAAAAATAGACACGAAAGATACGTCACGTTATCTTGAGAAGAAATAAGTCGTAAATCCAGAATATTGAGCCCAGTAAGTTGTGATATCCGTGTCAGTAATATATACACAGAACATGTCCTGAATATTGATATTACACAAACATAATCCCGAAAGTCATCCGTTTCTCCCAGATGTAATATGCCAATATTAATACGGTAAGCTAAACATTGGTAAACACATACATACTTCCTGGCGTTTGTATACACTAGTAATTCATTTATTCCAAAGAATATGTTATTGTGTCCTTACGTCAAATCTAAATTAATGATAATGTCAGAATTACGAACACAAACAGTTATATCCTAATCATTAATATTAAAGGTTGAAATACTACTTCTTTCGTTTCCGTTGCCGAATTGGTAACACGATTCTCCGCAGATCTTTAGGCAATGAGGTTCAAATCTCGGCATACTTAAGTTTGAGGGGTGTTTCATCTTTGATTTCGCCTAGAAATTGTTGGGGGTAGCATATAAGAGGGGATGCATTATATAAGCAATGCTTCAAGCGTCCTCCTTTTCAACATTATATCTGCGTTTCCTTTCATTAAAGTGATCTATTACGAATGTTGAAATAAGCAGTTTGAATCGAATCGAAAATGTACACAAAATAGACCGTAAAACACCGACCTGTCACGTGTAATTCGTATGGCATCAAAGAAAGGGGTGACAACGACCCGACCCGACCCGACCCGACTCGATTATAGTATATTACGGTCAGGGATCGATCCAGGGACCACCGAGATCAACCCCCCCCCCCCCCGCCGTAGGAGGAGTAGGGGTCCGCCAATTTATATACGGTAATGTAAAACATCACGGATGTACTATTTACCGAATCAGATCCCATCGGTCAGACGTGCCTAGATTGACTGATGACAGCGGAAATATTGTGTTACGTCGGGGCTAGCTAGATACGATACTCGTACTCACCTCACCGTCTGGCTAAACATTTACTAAACCGACGGTTAGCTTGGTCATCCACTCCCAGTAACAAGCCATATATCTTCGGAAATGCCAACGAAGGCACGCGCGGAAGATGATGATGATGATGATGATGATGATGCCGAACCAATAGTAGACTCAGGTGTCGGTGGCGGACGTGGACTCAGGTGGTTCAGATCGCGCCGGCCGCCGAAGCCGAGTCGGTCTAAATACCACACAGAAGCGTAATCCGCGAGTAACCGGAATATTGTTAGTACGAGACGAAATAAAGCTAGAACATCGTCTACTGGTATACTGGACCTCGTGATGGAACCGAGAGATCGCAATTAATAATGTCCTGCTGATTAACAGATAGCTGGTGTATGATAGACAACAGAGGCAGGTGTGTGTGTGTGTGTGTATGTGTGTGTGTGTCTATGTGTGTGGAAATCTTACCGATATCAGTGTAATGGGGAAGAGTCGTTTTCTACTAGTAACAGAGCCATTAAAACCAGATAAAAATCGTATTATCCTTAAAGCATTTTGGCGGATATCCGGTTTGTGGTTGGAATAGAAAATATAAAAAATAAACACCGAAAATAAATGGAAGAAATATTTTCTTTTCTGGCGAGGAAATTCTGACTAATGACGTATACCTACATCGAGGGCAACGTTTCCCGATCCCATCGTCCGATTTGTCGAAACAGTTCTTCTTAAAGCACAAGGCAGCGTTATATCCGGATAAACGGGAGCTAGTTCTAACACTTTAGATCCGTCTCGGGAATCTCGACGAAATTTTGTGATCCGTGTTTACGCGCCGCTACACGAGGTCAACCTGTGGGCCGACCGGCTAATGTCGTATTATAACCATTTACAGACGGTCGAAATCCTGTTTCCGGTCCACGCTTACAGTGGGCGTACTGGATCAGTCTGGATACTGTCATCGTGGAGCGGTTGACCGTCGGTACCTCTCGACACGTATCGCATTTGCCCCCCGTCTACGGATCCAGACAACACCTGGTGGTTACGAATAACAATGGGCCGGCCTTGGCTCTTGGTTCATACCGATCCACGGTGAAGGAAGGCATCCCGATTGCCTGAACTCCGGAACAACTGATCCACAGCGCTCTTCGGGGTAGGATGCAGTGCGTGCGCGGTATGAATCACCACTGACACTGTGTATAGGAGAGACATAATGTTTTAGAAGCACGTGTTCCATGTAGAGGCGTCTATCTGGGAGAGTGATACGTCATAGACTGTGTGTGTGGGAGGGTATGTTGGCTCTTGTGTGTGTGTGTCTGTATGTCTGTCTGTCTGTCTGTCTATGTGTGTTTGTGTGTATGTGTGTGTGTTGTAAAGTCAGTTGTCGGGGGGGGGGGGAGGGGCAGGGCAGGGATATTGTACTCGATACTCTATAAACTAATCATATTTCGAGAAACACTACGTCCACCCCATATCCACCCATCCATCCATCCAGCCCACCCAGCCATCTATCTAGCCCACCCATCCGTCCATCCAGACCATCCAGCCATCTTTCCATCTATCCGTCCAACCAACCATACAACAGCTAGTCAGTCGGTTTGTCAACCAGCGGAAATAAACATAGAATAACAATGCCCCCCCCCCCTCCTCATATACTCGTCATCTCTATCTCTTACTAACAATATTATTAAAATTAACCGTCTTTTCTTCTTCGCCCTGTATTCGTCCGAAAGCACGCACACAAGCACGCACGCACGCAAGCACACACACGACAACACCCCTCTCCTTACAATGGGGCGGCCCAAATAAACTCCGTACTTACTCTCGGATGACCAGCTTCCTCATCATCGTCTCCACAAAACACGTTTCCCGCTCCAATACACGGAGCCAATTAGCTAATAAATGTATACAAACAGCTACGACCTTTACTCGGTGTTATCTGATTCTAACAATGTACGCCAAAATTCGCCAATAATCGCCGTATTGTCGTGGTCCGGTCAATGTTTAAGCCATTCTCTCTTGCTGGTCCTATTCAGCTGGTTTGGTTGGTACACTGTACGCCATTACTGGGTTACCGTAAGACAACGGGGCATCGCTCATCTGAGAGCGGGCCGACGGCTGGTCCATACGCGGTACCATACATCATCCAGACGATCCAGGTATGCTCATCTGTTTGTCATATATACGACATCGGTGATTAAGCGACACAAAGGCAGAGATAGGTTAGAGCTAGCCCGAGATGCAGCATTCGTTTTGGCTGTTAGGTTAGGTTAGACTGCGCTTAATAAATGAGGCAAAACTGACGAGAAATATGTTCGCGTTTGACGAAAGCTAGCCGAGCCATTTGGCTGATATTACGTGCCAACATATCTAGTTCTGACAGTGAACACGAGCTAGTCTAGTAGTCAGTTGAACAACGTACCCTTTTGGGATACGGCCTTTGGTTACCCCTAAGAATATAGATAAATCAAAGGGTTTTATATATATGTGTGTGATGTGTGTGTGTGTGTTTTCTCTCTCTCTCTCTCTCTCTCTCTGTGTGTGTGTGTGTGTGTGTGTGTGTGTTGATAGGGACATTCGTCTCCGCAAAGGCACGAACAACACAGGTCAACCACCGAGATGGCCTGGGGTTTGGGGGCTGGCGAGTGGAGGTTAAATGAAGCTGATGAAGACGAGGTTTTTAAACGATGTTCTCGTGATGTAACCGTGCGCCATATTATTTATTTATTACATATAACGGCTGCAGAACTCCCGGCACAGTTTTGCGCCAGACTAAATGGCGGCTATACGGAGTTCAGCGAATGCGCGTTAATGGAACGTATATGTGTACGCACGTAGACGGGGAACGTGGCGCGTTACTCCGGCCATTTATAAAACCCTATGATCCTCACTTACCAATATTTCGCGTGCTGATGTCGACGATAGCACCAGCCTATGTCTGGCAGCCGACAGATAAAGCTGGCTACGAAGAGCAACATGCTACCATCAGCGCTCAGTCTACAATATTTTCTACGCCGTCCGACGTTCAGTGGCTCATTACCTATAACACGTGGGAACCGGTGTGTCGTAAATAAAGCGGCCAGACTGGGTAATTAATATTATTGCATAATTACGCATGAAAACGTGCATCTCTACGAACCAAAAAGCGGGGTATAAAACGGCATGCGAAATACTTGGAAATGGTGTGCGAATTAAAAAAAAAATATTATAAGCATACACACCTTTTTATATATAAATGTACGCACCAGTACAATGCATTTTGAACGTTTTGCATTCAAATCGCGCTGTATCACGTGACAATCGTCACTCCATCCATCCATCCATCCATCCATTCATCCAATCATTCATCCAGCCATCCATCCACCCATCCATTCATCCAATTATCCATTCATTCATTCATCCATCCATCCATCCATCCATCCATTTATCCAATTATCTATTCATTCATCCATCCATCCATTCATCCATCCATCCAGTCATTCATCCAATTATCCATTCATTCATTCATCCACCCATCCATTCATCGATCCATCCATCCATCTATCCATTCATCCATCCATCCAGTCATTCATCTAATTATCCATTCATCCATCCATCCATCCATCCATCCATCCATCCATCCAACATTCATTCATTCATTCATTCATTCATTCATTCATTCATTCATCCATCCATCCATCCATTCATTCATCCATGCATTCATCCATCCATCCATCCATTCATCCATCAACTCGTGCATTAGGCTTTATTTATAGCAGAAATATTAACAAGCAGATATAATAATATATAATTCTTTGTTCATATCGTCTCAAACCCAGCGACTGGTTTATTTGTTTCACCACCAGACAATAATACTAATTACTGATTTTGTTGTTTCACCAACAGACACTATTACTAATATTAGTGTCTGGTTTGTTTCACCAACAAACAATATTACTAATAACACTCTCTCGTGTGTTTCACCAACAGACAATATTACTAATATTACTAACCTGTCGGCGTCAGTACTCTGTACACGGAGCTACAGGTGGTCGATAAACAAACTCGAGCCGAACGTAATACAACGAGAAAACCAACAAAACATCCTCATCTATCAGATCTACTGTAACACACTTCACGACGGCCCCGAGTCAAGCAGCATCCGCGCCGAACCCACAAAAACAGCTGGTCACGTATCACAGCTGCCAGCTGTTACACGGGCGTCATAAAATACGGCCGCCGTTCGGGAAGCGGCGCGCCGCGTCTTTAGACGAAATAGCTCAACTCGGTCCTCGGCCAGAAGAACAATAACAAAAAAGGGGAGACAAACCGTAAAAGGAAGCTGGCCGACCGGTGACCTCTAATGGCAGAGGTCGACTCGGGAATGTTAATCCTAACTCATGATGGTCCCTTTCCGGCTCAACCATTGGACGGACGGTAACTGTTGTCGACAGGGGGCGCTCCGAACAAGACTAATACTACAAGACTAATGTATGCGTTCCTGACGGCGGACATAGAAAAGGGTCGCAGGACTACATCTGTTGTTACACAAACAGAAGAACTAGTATATATATATATATATATATATATATATATATATATATATATATTTCAGCCGGATAGGCAGTTGTTTGTCTAACCGTGGACTGATTATAGTCAGTAACTCTATGTCGACAAAAACTGGTTCATCTTGATAACAATATCTACTGGTTGGCGTTTTCAGATCGCTTTGTCGTATTCCTTGAAAGGAAATCCACCAGAGGCCGCTTAACAAAAGACAGTCCGTTATACGGATCTGATAAACGGCCCCATTTAAAAGGTTACTATTTATTTCTGGGCAGACAACGTCAGTTGAGTCGACAGTGTAATAATTCTGAGATATTTAGAATTGTTAGTTTATGGTTATATTGGTCGATATTACCTGACGGTAATAAACAAAACAACATGCGCAGGTAAACATACACGAACCCACTAATACACACACAACACACTCACACACACACACACACATACACGCGCGCGCGCGCATAGACAGACACACATGGACGCATATACACGGAAACACACACGGAAGCACAGAGAGGGAGAGGGAGGTTGAGAGAGAGAGAGAGATACTCACACGAACATACACATACATATTTTACATGTTATTCAGTATAAATGTGTAACATTTCTCAGACATGATACAGCAGAGACTGATAAACCGTGATGTGAGTTATATACTAAAGTCTCCTGTATATATATATATATATATATATATATATATATATAGAGAGAGAGAGAGAGAGAGAGAGAGAGAGAGAGAGAGGAAGATAAATTGGTTAACTCGGAATATGTTTATATATTTATAGGTCT
Organism: Paralvinella palmiformis; assembly: GCA_025642065.1. Taxonomy (NCBI): domain Eukaryota; kingdom Metazoa; phylum Annelida; class Polychaeta; order Terebellida; family Alvinellidae; genus Paralvinella; species Paralvinella palmiformis. The sequence goes on along the minus strand of JAODUP010000673.1, from coordinate 206,233 downwards.
TGCAAGTATTCAATAACGCACACGCACAGAGAGAGAGAGAGAGAGAAAGAGAGAGTGTGAGAGAGAGAGAGAGAGACCATTATTTTTCACGACTCCAATCAATTTTTAGATAACAAACCATCAATACAGTAGAGAGTATTACTACATTCCACACATAGCTACTGTTAGTAATAACGATGTTTTATGTCAACGTGATCAATGATATACATGATGTATATTTCTCGAATCAGTTTCTATTGATAGTCTAAGCTCTTTATTTATACATGGACACATATATGCCAACACGCATGCGCACGCGTCCATTAAAGCAAACTCTGTTGTGCTTATGCCAATAGGTACTAATTAGGCTAATTTAAAATTAAAAGGAGTTTTTCTCTCCACCCTTCAACTATATAACTGTTGTTACTAGTTGTGATTTACAATTTGGTTGATACTCTTTTGTCGTCAGTCTTAAGATTAGGCCTCTTTATATTATATAAGATGATGATGATGATGATTGATGATTGATCTTTTACGGCCACTTTTGTGCACAAGGTAGGCTAAATGGGCCGAGCGACCTCCAAAGGTAATGAAGCGAAGTCAAAGATGAAACATCCTTCAGATATGACCACGCCGAGATTCGAACTCACGTGGTAGTGATCTGTGGTGCAACGCGCTACCAACTGGACCACGGAGGCGCCCTTTATATTATATAATCTAACAACATCCGATATAGACGTGTTGGTTTGAACTTCTCAAAGAGGATGTTTATGTATTATGAACATTTGGTCCGCCTGATTCGCATAGTTGGGAGGGAGGGGGGGGGGGAGCAATAGGCGTCTGATACGTCATCTTAATTATTTACTATATCTGCCAGCTGCGAGACTGGTTAAGATAAAACTGGTAATATCCGTACTCATCATTATCATCATCATCATCATCATCACCACCATCATCACAGTTGTCGTAATAGTCATCAAATGGTCTGAGCCTCGCCTGAGACATTATGAGACAGGAAGTGTTAACTAATTGTCTCATATTCCACAGAGACTTCTAAACTAATAGAGACGACACCTAGTCATATTACATCAACATGACTGATGTTAGAACTAGTCTCAATGTTACTTTAATATTGACGTCTTATTCAATAAGTTAGTAATACTTGTCAAAATCTGTGTCGCGTCTGTACATATTGCCAGCGTAAATATATTATTGATGCGCGCATGCACACGCACACGCACACGCATATACGCACACGCACCTACGTCTGTGTGTGTGTATGCGTGCCTGTTTTAGCAGTGTGGAATGAGGTACTGGCTCAGAGAATCTGGAATCGTGAATTCGCACTCGGACGAATCATCAATGAACTCAATTCAGAAAAGCGACTTTTCGTGCTGAGACATGTGGGCGTGTCCAGGTGCGCATGCGCATGCGCGCACGTGCGTACTATTTATCCCGCCATTGTTCACACCTGGAACAGAAAGCGGAGCGTTCACCCTCTGCGGCGACGAGATGATCAGCGGAACCATTCCAGAGATGCGCGTACCAGCGGGAATCGACCCCCCGACCCAACGGTCTGCCGGTCGGCGCATTGCGCTATCCACTGCGCCGGACTCCGAGCCCGATTCTAGAGTACAATAAGAGCTAGAGAAGACCGGGGTCGTAGATAATGACCGCCCACTAACCGTCTAAACGACGTCAGACATCTACTAATTTCTGACCAAGTTGTCGCTATTGTACGCGACAAAGATGGACGTTCATACATATTTCAGTGGCCCGGCGGACGAGTACCGTGTGTGTATGTGGGGGGGGGGGTGCTGAGGGGAGGGAAGTTGGGGTGGAGTACCGGGTACTTCAGTCTCGTGGCTGCCGCCGGCCATCGCCGAACGAAATGGCTGAGATTTAATGATCGCCTTTAAAAGTGGGCAGAATGCGGGCGTAATGTCGATGGGACGCGGGAATAAAGCGCCGGTAGAACACGGAAGAGTCAGTCCCTTTATCGGGCCGAAGGCGGCATCCGAATAGAAACAAAGTAGACGCGATTATCTCCAAATGTTGGGTATCTGTTCAGATTATGTAAGATTGTGTAAGATCATCACGTGTGTCGATATACCAAAACCCTAAAAAATCCCCACCAGACACACATACACATTATATATATATATATATATATATATATGTATATATATATATATATATATATATATATATAATTCAGTAGTAGTAGTAGTAGTAGTAGTAGTAGTAGCAGCAGCAGTTTCATTTTATAACCTTATATGGCGGTTCTTTAGAAAACAGTAAAAACAGTAAAGTATTGTAACACATGATGGTGTGATATTTTTCCAATATAACATTAACAGAATATCGTCAGTTGAACTAAATATATAACAGACGACGAGAGACGTTAATCTAAGTGAATCTGATACAAAACATCATTTGGGTCAGTAGCCCGAAGAAAGCCGGTACGTTTACTGATCAATATTGATCTAAATATAATTGATAAAACATTAATCTAGCTACGAGTCGTGGCCAACGCATGCCAAATCGAGTATAAACCTTGCTTACGCGATGCCACATGTTTAAACGATTATATATATATATATATATATATATATATATATATATATATATAAATGAATAAGAAAAGAAATCCTTTAATTTAAATAAAATACATGATGCAAACTTTGGTTAAAGAGCTATAATCTATGCTCCCCTGGGAGTTGAGGTGTGCTCTGGATTGGAACGGGTCCGAGTCAGGGATAATAATACTGTAAAGCGACTTAGAACAGCTGTTTAGCTGGATAAGGCGCTATATAAATATGACGTATTAATATAATAATAATAATAATAATATTAATAATAATTATCATTATTATTATTTCAGGTGAAAATGGCAGAAAACGTTGATTAAACACGCATGTCGTGTTTCTGTAGTTTTTCTTGTTATAGTTGTTGTTGTTGTTATTATAGGTGTTGTTGTTGTTATTGTTGTTATCGCCATCGTCGACTTTGTCCCTTGTCCTCGTCGATCATCTGATCAATCCGTCCGAAGCCCCATTTTTCGGGGACCTAGAAATCTATCGATTGGTACCCGTTTTGAACTCGGTTTGTTTATTTTTCTCTCAGCTGTTTCGGCGAAGCTGCATGCAATATACAGGAACAATTGTTAAAATAACACCCCCCCCCATCTCCTGTTTACGTTAGAGCTATTATTATTATATGTCAGCTACTTTTGAAATCTACCCCCCCCCCCCTTTGATGCTCAGCCGACGGTACTGCGTAAATACGTTGATTTTGTTAGCGTTTTTTTCGCAATTCCATGTTTGGCGATTGTTCGTGTATTTTCATCCCACTCCGAAATACACGCCCCCCTTATTAACACTGATTCTGGTCATTTTATAATTTAGGTTGATAAAACCTGTGATTTTTTTAAACGCCGAAGACATTAAAATACGTGGATATTTTAATTCGGGGTACTCATAAGTTTACATTCCCAGCAGCGATCTGGTGCCATTTAAAGCATCCTTAATTATTAATATTCGGTTCTTTTCGTTTTCACTCGGCAAGTTTTGCCGTGCAGAGTTGTGTACCGACGTCATCAACATATGTGTGTGTGTGTGTGTTGGTATAGCGGACAAAACCCTCTGTGGACAAAATCCCCTGAATATAGGAATTAGGGTTAGGGTTAATTGACAGGGTTAATTAACACACATACAAATGGTTGTTAAAATATGGCCGCTGCAATTTAATTTTTTTTAATTGGCGTCTAGACCGCTATGCCGTTGTCTGAAAGCATAGGGTTAGGGTTTAACACACATACAAATTGTTGTTAGAATAAGGCCACTGCCATTGAAAATTTTGTGTTTGGCCTTATATAGTTATAATTTCAAAAACTATATATTAAATTCACATATAAACCATCCCTTTCAAAATAACCACTGACATTCAGGGTTTTTTGTCCGGGATTCGTGTAATATCACCACTCTCTGGATGCCACCATTGAGCGAGCATGCACATCCTGGTGTATAATTACACGTAATCAGCTACACGGTGGCCAGTTCGAAGTAATTCGCGTAAACACAAACTTGTTTCTATCCACAAAACACTTAATTCATGTATACTAATGATAAAGGGTGACGACGATGATGATGTTTTACGGTCAGGGTTGGCTAAATGGGCCGAGTGACCTCCAAAGGTAATGAAGCGAAGTCAAAGATGAAACACCCTTCAAATATGCCCACGCCGAGATTCGAACTCAGGTGATAATGATCCGTGGTCCAACGCGCTATCAACTTATAGCCCCATTGAAAATAGCTGTTAGTTAGAATGATTAGGGGGGGGGGGGAGGTGCAGCTACTGCCTCCCTCCCCCCAAAGAATTGCTTTATGTGAGAAGTCTCACAGAATAAGCCTGAAGCATGATGACGCCACAAACCAAACAAACCAGCCGCGCTTTGCATTGTGGGATTTATAGGGGGTCCGCTGAGCGATAATACCATGATATTCCCGCCATTTTAACCTTAAACGTCAATGTTCCGGATCTGTTCTAACCATGCCGAAACTTAACTCCTGTGTACCGTTTAATTCTGCTTCGACACTGAAAAAGTCGGCACTGTTGAAAAATTGTATTCCAAAACTGAAAATCAGCTTATAACTACATGCTAATCGTCCGTCTTTGCTACTTTATAAAATGATAGTAAAGTGTGGTATTGAACATTGTAAACCATAGTACAATAATATTCACCTCACATAACAAAGACTGTTAAAATGTGAAGTTCATAGTAAATCACACTAAAATTATATTTAACGAAAAGAAGAAGAATAGAGTCCAGTATATTGGTAAATTTAATTTATTATTTATGGATATAATAATATGGTAAATTGCGCTTTATTTGCCAATATTATTATCTATGATCCGATGGAGAATAATATTGGTAAATTACACTATATTTGCACCTTTTACTGTTTCAGTCAATCCTTACACTGACATTGTAATTATAAAAATTTGACTCGCACATTGTCATTTCGAATTAAAATTACCAGACGCTTTCTCAGCGTTTCATCCCGCGGCCAACACATGCCAACTTAAATGTTTATATCGCTTACTAGTGGCATGACAATACGGTACGCAGGAGTTAGTTTTTGGCATTATTATAACAGATCCGGAACATTGACGTTTATGGTTAAAATGGCGGGATTATCGCGGTATTATCGCTCAGCGGACCCCCCTATAAATCCCACAATGCAAAACGCGCCTGGTTTGTTTGGTTTTTGACGTCATCATGCAATGGGTCTATTGATATCAATTGTATCAGATAACGGTCTCATCATTGTGTATCAACTAAACCTCAAGGTGATGTACTCACATTTAAGAATACACACTTCACCCTCGTACTAATACTAGCCGACGTTCGTGTTTAGCAAACGAACGAGGAAATATTATCGGCCACAAAGGCAATCGTTTTAAATGATTTATGCCCTCCGATAATGTCCTCAGCACATGTCGACCTTCATTATTGTATGAATGGCATTTGTGTTCGTGTTATTTGTTCGGTTAATCGTTTGATGAGCTGAACATGTTTTAGAAATGTCAAACGGAATGAGAAGAGCACAGTGTTATATCTGTATGTGTTCTATCTTCTGATATCATGCGCTACAGCTTTGTGGGAATTCACTTCCAGGTGGACGGACACACATACAGAGAGATGACGTATATACATATTACATAAACGCATATAACATACAAACATACAACATACATACAAATTACATACGTATGTTTGCATACATTCATATATATATATATATATATATATATATATATGTATGTATGTATGTATGTATGTATGAATGTGTGTATGAATGTGTGTGTGTGTGTGTGTGTCTCTGTGTGTGTGTGTGTGTGTAATATGTATGTAATATGTATGTATTTTTTATGTTGGTATGTATACATATTTATGTAATGTGTATATACGTCATTTGTCTGCATGTGTGTTTATCTGCCAGTAAGTGAATGCGTGTAAACATACATACATACATACATACATACATATATACAACACACACACACACACACACACACACACACACACACACATGTAATTCGCGCATCTCTACACATAACGCACACACATACACAGATATAACCCAAGAAGTCCAATCAATAATATCTCCTGCGGTTTTATCAATAATATAATCATAATATTCTGATGTAGCCGACAAACAACATTTCAGATGATGATCATATCGATATTTATAATCGACAACTTTCAAAAGAGACTTTCTCACATAATTGCACTCAGACATAAAGAACCCCCCCCCCCACACACACACCCATTCCGGTAGCCAGTAGACATTGTCAGATGGGTTAGACTCGGGTTCTCAATTCTGTAAATCCACAAATCCGTGTATTTATATCCACCACGTAATATACTCTAAAATCCGCAGGAAACTGTAGAGAAATCTCTGTAAAGAGCACGATATATATATTGGAAATAAATGTTCCTTGCACCATCTTAGGTGAAATAGATATTCAATTTCGCTGTTGGCTCAAAACCTTTGGACAAGAGAGTTATATAATTTAGCTTTATTAATTAGAAAACAAATGAAAGGAAGATTTGGGTTGATGTAAATTTTAACATTAACTTGTCAAGTCGGGCAAGTTAATGTAAAAATAAGATTGCCAAGAAGTCATACATCTGGAACTGCCGTGTTTACCGGGTGGTTAGGGTTTACGTAAGCCAGCTGCGTGATGACTTCTGGGAAGCATGTTGTGAAACGTTGCATCACCTTTCCGCGCACTTACACTGACAAATGTCAGCGAGCTACGTGTTTTACCGGATAGATGACTGTTTCCTGTTCGATTGACCAATCTTTTGAATGTACGAATGAAATCATGGGAAAATCTCAAATAAATGTTCGAATCATTACCAGGGAACCTTGTTGTCAAGTCGGACAATTGACAGAAGCTTTCATATTTCTAGACATTATGATTAGGTTACCAGTGACAATCGGGCAAGTGTTAATGTCGAACCTTGCTGTTTAAGTTCGTGTGTTATCTCACGTAGTAAAATGGATTATTTCCGTATATTGACTCACTTTCAGCATAGTATGAGCTTGTCACATTCACTGTTTACGCTGAAAAGTAGATATTTCAACAAATGTGTTCGATGATCAGAATTTACTTGCATTGACACATGCTCGTTAAAACAGTTTGTTCTCTCAAGAATTGTGCTATAAGGTTTACTTAAAAATCAGCAATTTCAGTGGAACCTTTGCAGATATTAAGTGCTTCTTAAAATTGGCTGTATACAATATTGTCTGCAAGACTATGATCTTCGGCGATGAATCGCTTTCGATCTTCCAAAATAAGATTGTCTGATTCTTTAGGCCCTAATCAAGCATATATCCAGTGAATCCACTGTGATCTGAGTCTTTGTTTTCACATTTGACGGAGCCCAAAAGCCAAACAACGATGTACGGAGAGAAATCTGTCCAAGCATCAGCACTTAGGCTGTGGTGATGATGATTGGTGTTTTACCACCCTCAGGCTATTTCGGCTCCATCTTTCCATACTGCTGCCCATACTCTCAACCACTACAACATAGAGGCTGTGCCGAATAGGCGACAACCTTGGGATTCTCCTCCCGAACAACAAAGCTAGATTGGTGTTTTACGGCCACTTTTGTTCACATGGTAGGCTAAATGGGCCGAGCGACCTGCAACGGTAATGAAGCGAAGTCAGAGATGAAACATCCTTCAGATATGCCCACGCCGAGATTCGAACACGAGTGGTAGTGATCTGTGATCCAACACACTACAGCTAGACCACGGAGGCTGTGTAATAAGTTGCCTGATCATATTCAGTTTGCAGCAAGTAAAGAAATATTATGTATGGTTCTTAAAACGCATTTATTTCAATTAGCCTATTTTTTTATGTTAATCAACCAGCGTGCTTATGTATGAAATGTGTTCGTGCTATATGAGCAAGAACATTTTAAATTCCGTTTTCAGTGTAAAGTGATATAATGTACTAAAACTGATATAATGAAATAATTATCCATAAAATAGTTAGTGTTGTTTTTATATAATTTCACTTCAACGGAAAGGAAATACAAGTCTCTGCATGAATAATCGCAACTATGAATTCAGTCTCCTGATTAATGATCCAGAGGTTGTATTGAAGACTCCTTATTTTGGTTGCTATTGTCTTTTCACACACGCACACACACACACACGCACACACGCACATAATTCTGGGTACAGCATTTAATCATTAAGGTTGATGCGTACAGAAATTACGTTGGTAGTATTACATTACTGTATTACTAATAGATTTCTAATGTGAAATAATAATCTACAACACATTGGGCTCTATATCCTCTATTTTTGTCTGCTATCAGTACATTCATGTCAATGCTATTGTTACAATTATCTCACGCGCGTATAAAGAGAAACATTAGAACACACATGCCAGCACATACCCAATCACCTACGCACGTACACACACACGCACACACACACAAACACACACGGACGGATGGACGGCGGACGGACGCGCACACTCACACAATTAGACCACAATAGACGGCTCGGTTGAGTAAACCGTAATTGAGTATAGCTCACCTGACAGACGTTATGCCATTAAAAACTTTTAGGAAGTCATCTCCACACTTGTCCTCTAACCCATAATGAGTAATATTTTCATATTTCTCTCGATCTCTGTATAACTGATTTACTGGTGAAGTTTTAGAGT
>JAODUP010000673.1:122500-195000 GCA_025642065.1 Paralvinella palmiformis | reverse complement strand
CTACCTGGAAATGTCTGAATAAACATCCTTCAACATCACAAAGCGATATAGTTAATAGTTGTCGAATCAGGGTTTTACGGAAGCCGCTAAATATTAACTCTCACGAGAACGGGAAGACGTCGAACGTCAATCGGGCGCCACTGAAGCTCGCATCGCAAAATCGGCAGCCGTTTTCTTAAAACAAGCAGACCTTGAGCCATAAAAAAATGGCAAAAAGGGGGTCGAATCGTTTAAACATCTAGCCATATACAACCTTAACAAGACGAACGACTTCTTCTGATCTCTAATTACTGGACTTCTGCTCCGCGAATGCCTTTAAAGTGAGATCATTTCCGTTATGCTAAATATAGATTATAGTTTTAGCTTTGAGGGCTACGATTGGCGAGACTAGACGCGGATCCGAGTTTGTGTGCGTCTGTGAGTGTGTGTTTTCGTTGGTGTGTGTGGCCCAATTCCGTCTAATATTAAAGCCGGCCGATATTGCTCCTCACCCAGAAAGGCTGAGCACACTTGTCAGCCGGTAACCGGCCGGCCAGCCGGCGGCCCGCTATTGGAAAACAACAGCTACGTGTAAAACGGTAGAAAGATTTACCTCTTGTTACGTCTATCCGTAACACAATTGATTATATCTCGAGTATAGATAATCCAGATCGTATCTATTTCGCCCGTCTGTTGTTTATCCGCATGCGCTTAATTATAGATAGCTAATCTTGAGGACATTGTTCGAGTAACGTATGAAAAATTGTTATTACCGAGAGAAAAAGAGAGGGTCGGGTCGAAACCTTTCATGGACAGACGAATGATGATTAATGTTTTACGGCCACTTTTGTGCACATGGTAAGCTAAATGGGCCGAGCGACCTCCAAAGGTAATGAACCCAAATCAAAGATGAAACACGCATCAGATATGCCCCACCGAGATTCGAACGCGGGTGGACCGACGGAACACCCTACTCGCATACAGTGGGATTCGATCCCACGACCTGCATATGTGTACTACCTTACGCTACCGGCTGCACCACGGGGCCGCCCTAATCAGGTGATATAAATCTGTCTATCACTTGTTGGCCCCGATATTCACTTTTCCTCACGTCAGTATATACATTACAGCCTACACGTACGTAGGCATAAAGTGAGCACGGGAACGTTTTCTGGATCGACTTTCCGACGGAAGCCATCATGTTCGATTACTTATCGACGCCGTACCGGACTCCGACAAGCCCAGTGCCGGCCGGCGGACCGACAGCCAGCTCCGTCTGGCGGTGATCCGTGTCGGGAATAGGTTGGACGCCGACTCGACATTGAACCGCCGTGTGAACCGTCAGATAATTATTATTAGATATTCACTTACCGCAGCTCAGACTCGGCCCGGGATGTGTCAAATTATCGAACCAACCGAAGCTTGACACATTCCGAGATCGCTATCGAGCGCCTATATAGTAAGTGCGTGATCAACTGACGCACGTAAACAATGAAAACGTGCAAATAACAAATAACAAACGTGAAATAACAAAAGCTGATTCGAGCCGTGTTTTTTTTTGTTTTGGCAAGCAGCTTTGGAGTAAACGCTATAGTAATTATTACTGATTTAGATCATTTGCCAGTCTTTGAGCACCGAAAACTATATGTTAAACTTTTCGCATTTAAGCAAAAACATCCATAAAAAATCAGCTAAATCTGCTTACCTCCATGTTCCGCGTACGTCCAAGAGTAATGGCCGACAACGATTACGTCTTAACCTTTTGACCTATCATCCGCCGTCGAAAACTACGTGCGCTGAAATGACATCGACGCTTGCACACGTATGGTCGCATGTCGCCGCGGCTAATCTTCCTTAGTCGACCGAAAACATATCGCTCCGCGAGTTTGGCAAACAGACGAACAGAGGCCGACAACTAACTGGCATATATCCGAAATTATCTATTCAACCCGGTTAGCTCGTCCAGTGTGTGTGTGTGCGCGCGCGCGCGCGTGTGTGTGCGTGTGTGTCCAGGTAGGTTTGGTGCTGCCTAAGGAATACTCCGACGGATAGCGCCGTGTTTAAACAAACGTCGTCGGTAGAGAGCGCTTTGAGCCGAATAACAAACGTTTTGTCGACGAGGAGGAGGCGGCTGCCGTTTGACGAGCTTCGAGATCGATAAACATATGGTTGGATTTGAATAATATTCGCCGAAAAATAAACAAACTTCGTCCGAGCTTTGGGCCAACAAGCTAGTCTACCTTTTGAATCGAAGGACCTTCCTTCCTAACCCGAGCCGTTTCGTTGCGGTTTGGCTATTTGCCGTTCGTGGCCCGAGGAAGGCGAGTGCCCGACCTTAAAATACATCATTACGCGTTCGTGCATGGCCCAATGAAATTCTACCTAAACTATAATGTTGATGATTGATGATGCTTGATGTTTTGCGGCCACTTGTACAACACGGTAGGCTAAATGGGCCGAGCGACCTCCGAAGGTAATGAAGCGAAGTCGAAGATGAAACACCCTTCAGATATGGCCATGCCGAGATTCGAACTCGGGTGGTAGTGATCTGCGGTCCAACTCGCTACCGACTAGACCACGGAGGCGCCCCTAACATGTAATGCTTCCAGAATATATGCATGTAGTGAATCTAATACGATATATTAAACACGAAATAAAACCTATTTCTATACAAAACATTTACACATACAAAAACATATCAACATCGATAATTAGCACATGACATGAGCCAAACATAAACGAACTGAATAGTAATGTTAGACGCTCATAGTTATAAATAAAAAATTAATGGTTATTTTTTTCTTTTTAAATTGATTTATTTAACATGACATATAACTATATTTATATATAAAACATGTTAATGTTACCTTTTTATGCCATTAATTTTTGCTCTTCGGGGTCATTTGTTATCATCTCTACAACTTCACTGTTTATGTCGGTATATTTGGTTCTGTTTCTAAGTTTAAGCCAATTATTTGAACTATTCACTTCATCATCAAGTATATCTTAAAGCTTTTACACTTTTTATCAATACAAAATATGACGGGGTCGTTAGGAAATAAAATAGATGACAATTTACCTATTATGTTACAAAAAACTATTTATACACAAGGTAAACAGTATTGATTCAAATACTAAAACTTGAGGTACTCGATACAATACAAGATAATTATTGGATTGTACTCGATTGTGAAAGATATAGATGCATTTTATCCATAACATTAATACTTTGATGGCATCATGCGTACTGTATATCATAGCCTTAGAGGCTGGGACTTTCTTACTCATGGTCGTGCTGTGCGGGAGGTCGCAGGTTCGAATCCCGGCCGTGGCACTATAGTAGGAGGAGTTTTTCATCCAATCAGGCAATTGACAAGGTTTTCTCGGCCAATATGCCATCAATTTAAAATAGTAAATTTGTTTAGAATTAGTCGTCGTGGTGAAGGAGTAAATTAGAGACCATTTGCATTTCCCTCATCTGAGGTAACCAACCACGTAAAATAATTGCATTTTCGGCCATTATTATTGTCATTCAATAATAATAATATTAATAAAATACAATAAAAAACCATTGCACGTGTAAATACAGGTACTAAATAATATTAGAATAAAACATGCAGCTTCAATGGCCACACAGATTATAAATTATTTTGGTTTTCGCCATATTTACTACCAGTCAGTTTTTGTATTTCGTCCACCTTGAACAATTTATGATGATGAATATCATGATAAAATAATATATGTACTACTTCTTTACTAACATGGATGTGCAAAATTAAGTTCTCGTAATACACTATTTATTTTGTCAATGGTAATACTTCTTTTCACTGATATATTTGTATTGTTATCGCTAACATCTAGTTATTTCTAAGATGTGTTCCATTTGTTCCAAGGCTTTTTTTATTGAACACATAAAGTATTTAATATGTGCAACATTTTTTGTTTGTGTTTTGACTTTTTTATCAGCAATCGTTTTAAATAAGAAATTATGAGACATAGCATAATTACTACACGTATTATCTTTCGCTTGTATCCATGTATTCTTTGTGCTAACAAAATTATGACATCATTGTGCACTAAATAATCGTACCCGTAAATATATAATCTATTTTGCAAACAAAAGTATTATTTTTAATAACAGGACAGATCAAATCTTTTGTACAATAACAAAACATTATGGATAAGAGAATCGAACGTTTTTCGACTACATTTGATTCAATAAAAGTTATACTACAGACGTTGTTCCATATAACTCTAAATTCGTGGTGTATTTAAATATGAAGAAAAACACGCATTTTGACATCCGGTAGAACGATTGTTAAACACTTGCTAAATAAAAGTATGAAAGCGAATCGATTCAAAGGCTTTAGTCCAATCTAAAAGACAACAGAATATATTTTGTATTTGTAGATTAATACTTAATAGTTTCTTTGACCAACCAGGTACATTGTATAGTTAAGTGTTTACCTTTGAAACGAAATTGATGGTTGCCTGTTGATAAAGCTTCCTAAGTGCGTTGAATGATGATCCTCTCAAATGTTTGTATCAGTACCATAGACAAACCTATAAGCTATCAGATGAATGAATATCACCAAGCGTATCTTTAACCAAAGGTAACATAAAACGCATTATAGTCTAACTAGGTACAAATCAGCTATTACTTGTTAACAACATACTGTTATGGCTAATCAATACAATAAGAACATCATTAAAACTCTGACGAAAGGTCAAATATACCCATCGTATAAATTAAGTTTTAATTTATTCACCATTCTGACTGCCTGATATAACATTACCATATTCGTGTATAATCCAAGGGCACCTCTATGATCTAGCTAGTAGCGCGATTGGTCATAGGTCTCAACCACCTGAGTTCAAATCGTGGATTGGACAAGTCTGAAGGGTGTTTCATCTTTCATTTCGCCTCATTACCTCTGGAGGTTGCTCGGCCCATTTAGTCTACAATGTGAACAAAAGAGGCCGTAAAATATCAACCACCCAAACTGCAAACTACAACATGAAGATAGAAACACAGATGGACAGTTAAACTACTACATTGGATTCGCATTCTATTCAATTGGATGTTTTCACTTCTGGGACTGTAATACTAGAGTTCATGTCTTGTCATATTACTTAATTTGAACATAAATATTGCAAGACTAGAAACCCGTTCCGTTCATTTACCATATTTGATAGAAACGATTTGGCAAAGGTTGATGTTCTGCACATTGGCATGATCAAATCATTTGGCCTCCGTAGTGCATACCTTGTATGGTCCCCAACTCTGTCTGTTAGTAAATCCCCTTGATATGGAGGAGACAAACCATTGATAATTTGATAGAATAAGGCAAGTCTGTGGTTTCTTCTTCTACATGACAAAGTTAACCATCCAGTATCACCCATTAGCAACGTGGTGCTGCAACGCGCCGTGGCACCAATAACCACTCGAGCAGCATCCTTTTGGACCATTTCGAGTCTATCCAAGTCTGTGATATTTCCACCAGCCCAAACTAAACCGGCATATTCCATAATAGACCTAATGTATGTAAAATATACCCTGTGTAGTGAACGTCTGGTGAGTGCATATTTGAATTCAGACATTCTATGTAAGACCGACAGGGCTCTTTTCTCAATGTAAGCAATACGTTTATTCCAAGATAAATCTCTGCTAATTGTAACTCCAACGTGCTTATGACGTGTTACTTTGGTTAGAACTCTTCCATCCATGTAGATGGGTGGATACTTCTTTTTTTAGAGATTATCAGAGTCTCTGATTTGGTGGGAATGAAGGTCACAAGCCAAGTTCTTTACAATTGACTTATTGCTGTTAAATCATCATTTATTTTGTTTGCAGCCTCCACTCAATCATCTACTTCAATGAACAGAGACGTGTCATCTGCAAACATTCTGATTTGGTAAAGTTTTAAAATATGTGTTATGTCATTTAAATATATAAAAAACAGCGATGGTCGTATAGGAACGCCAGCCGTCACCAACGCCCAAGAAAACATTTGGCCATTTAATACCAGCCTTTGTTAGTGCTTTTGCAAGTATGTTTGAGCCGTGCTAGTAGGGTGACTGTAATGCCACCACATGTTCCAGCTTAAATAGAAGCTCTTGGTGCCATTCACGATCAAATGCGCGACTAACGTCACATAACACCGCTCGTATTTCTTTTCTTTCCGATGTTTCTTGAGAAAAGTCATGGTACATCTCCACCAGGGGTGTAACTTTTGAGTGTCCCGGAATGAATCCCAATTACCAAACCGATATCAAGAAGTTGTCTTGGGATTATTCAAAGAGTAATTTGAACACTATTCGCTCCATAGTAATTGGATAGGTATGATTTGTAATTTTTCTTATGTAATGGGATTATATTTGCCCTCTTCCAAATAGAAGGGAAATGGCCAGTTTGGAGCAAGGCGTTGAAAACTATGCAGAGACTAGTTGATAATTGATGTGCCCTTTCTTTTAGAAGTCTAGGACTCACACAATCGGTTCCAAACGCCTTGGATGCATCGAGTTTTGATGACTACAAGTGAACATCGCATACACGAGTTGTCAATGTATCCAGTGTATTCGGCGTTAATAGGGGATATTCGTTTGGCAGAACAGAATCTAGTGTAGAACACTGTACAAAGTAACGGTTAAAATATTGCTCTTTCTCCAAGTCATTTGATACAATATTGCTATCTACATTCAGAGAAGGTACAGATGTAGTTTTAGTATGTAGGGGCTTCTTAGACAAACCCTACCACCTACGGGAATGTGTTATAATCGATTCCTCAATATCAGCCAAAAGTCTTATATCTGTCTCAGGTTTCAGTCTTTTGATTTCAGCAAAATTGTTATTTCGATGGCTTCAGAATATTTTGCGCGTGTGTGAGCTCTATCCTTGGCCCTACATAGCCTTCTCAAGTAACAATTATAAAACGGTTTATCCAATGGAAGGACGGTTACGACTTTGTTAGGCATAAAATCACTGATCAACGTATCTGTTCATATCTGGCCAATGGCGTCAATGTTATTGCTGAGAAAAAACTCGTCCCAGTCAATTTCGCCCAGCCTTGTTCGAAATCCCTGAAAATCAGCTTGGTCGTACTGCCACATAACTCGCTGGTATGCTTGTGTGCGCTTAAAGTTAAATTTTATCCTGCCACTTACAGTATGGTGGTCATTGTGAGATCCATGTGGTAAATTATTTGGTCTAACCCTCAGAACGACTTTGTTCACTGATGCGTGTTGTCTCATGTACAAGTTTGGTTAAATTGTTATTCTCGACAAATAATTTCAAATTTCCCCATTTATCGTGAATGTTTCCGCATTTAAATCACCGGTAATGATGATATTGTAAAGACCAATTGCTAGAGCCTTGTTGTAGCACTCTTGCAACGCATCTCAGAAATTTACTTGTTCGTTAGTGCGATAGACCACGGATAGCAAAACTTTGTTATTGCTACAACGAATTTCAAGCGACAGAATTTCCGCATCCGCCCTTTCCAGATCAAGCCTTCGCTTGAAAACCAAGATTTCTGAAACCCATGCAAGTACCCCACCTCCGCCTTACGATCACCTCTGTCACGGCGGACAGGATCCTGATAGTCTTCAATATTGTATAGTGGCCTACCATACTGATCAAGATTGTCATCTGGAGATAACCACGCTTCACTTAGTTATCACATCATACACGGGCCACAAAAACCGGCTTTATTGTGGTCAAGTTTGTCCGAGCATTTCTTTATACTTCCCATATTAGCATGGCAAAATGTAGAATATCGATCTTGGTTTGACGTCCGCGAGTTTGGTCATGGATTGGTTTCAATGTCACCGGAGCAGGCAAGTAGTATAACGGTAAGAAAAGCCAGACCAGGATCATGTCCACAGTGTCAGATAGAAACATACATGCTGCGGTCGCTAACAGCCTTGGTGATTTATTTAGAAAAGCTAAATATATTGCATTACACATATAATCGCTTGAATAATGCGAAATCGAAAATTCAGGCTAAAAACGAGCTCTAACCGATACTCCCATAACTTGTCTGTATACCACACGATGCGATCACCCTTTCCACACACTGCCTCTCTGTCAGATTCATTATTGTGATCGATCCCACCCCTGATGGTGCAATTGCAATTGCATCCCCACCGGAAGGAGACCACAAAACTGCCACGTAATAAATAATAATAAATAATACACAGCAACACAGACAGTTGAAAAATAAACTCTAAACCGTTATGCCCGTAATTATCCAGCATCGATAGTTTACTATAAACATAAATCTACAATAATATCGATCGGGTTCAACCAGGTACATACTGGTAAATGTCGATCGGAATAATTATAAATGTAATTGATTCCTACAATTATACAATTAACGCTGAGAACAGAAGTGATTACAAATCTAGGTCAAATGGCGGACACGGTCATGGCAATAGGAGTAATGGCAATAGGTCGACGGCGATCAGAAGCTCAACTCATAATGCTACGTAATTTATATAAAACTGAGCACATTCTGCAGAATATGTAGAATGTCTTCCTTGGACACAAATAGATGACGAAGAAAATCGACTAGTCGGTTAGCGTCGTCGATCACCTGATTATGGCTTCTATAATGACGCTGTGGCGCTACATCTGTGTTTTGTTTTCATGATGTCATCGGAAAACGACACACGAAATGAGCTTATAGACTTATAGAGAGAACGACAAAGTACACGTAAATACATTTTACACACCGACTGATCCATACATATCCATACATATAAAGACACATATGTACATACACATACACTATAAACGCGTAACTGCGCATATAGACACAAAACATACTTGTAAACATACATATAGACCGAACGACTGATGTATACATACAGATACATATGCATGTAAATGCGCATACATATAAATATACATATGTGTGCACACATATCTACGCGATGAATTGACGCTTATACACAAAACACACATGCAAATATACCGGAGAATACATGCATGTGAATACATTTGTTAAACACCGACTGGTAAATACACACGCATACACTTAAGAACACGCATACATATAAATACAAACAAGTGCACACATATACTTGCTCAATGAGGCACTTATCAGCTTATACACAAAACACACGTATAGATTTACATAGAAAGAACAACAGAATACCTGTAATTACATCTGATAACGGACTTTCTCCTCACTGAGAGGCCAGTCGATCCTGTCGAGGACGACGAAACCGACGAGGATGATGAGCCAGAATGTCTGGTTAAAACAGCTGGAGATGCTCTCAAGTGGACGTCCCATCTAAAACATTATTTTCTGAACAAAGGACTCACTAAAAACTATGATACAACAGCTTCATTAGAATCGGACTTGCAAGGAGTGATCTCTTCATCTGCATTAACCACAAAGCAAATCACCATCACCTCATTCTTAAAAAAATAGTTCAATAATGTTACGAATTTTTACACATGTATCACAATGCGATGTGCTTGCATAATATTATTGTTATTTTTATTATGTTTCCGTGAATAAAATATGATCATAACACGTGCTAGACCTAATGTTTATTCCGCATGGCTTAAATTTCAATAACAAACTTCTTAATGAAGCTAAAATTGGGTTGTCTTGTATTGCGGCCAGAGAGAAGGGGGGGTGAGGGGAGCCTTCGTGGTCTAACTCGTAGCGAGTGAGATCACAGATCACTACCACCCGTGTTCGAATCTCAGCGGTAGCATATCTGAAGGGTGTTTCATCTTTTACTTCGCTTCATTACCTACCTTTTGAAGTCGTTCGGCCCATTTAGCTTACCATGTGCACAAAAGAAGCATATATATATATATATATATATATATATATATGGCTTGCCTATTTATATTTTGGTTGTCTATACTCGTATTCTCTGATTTACATCTTTGGTATCATCAATAAAATCGTGGTTGCTATTTTTGTCGAATAAACTATTATTATCTTTCAGTGTAAATGCGTTGGAAGGTTAAGGAAAAAAAGACTGATATTTCTATATTTTTCCTCTGGGATGGCTGACTCCGAAGATCCAGATAGTCAGAGATCATACCACCCTCCCTAACCCCCCAAAAAGGAATTTAAAGTAATATTTCACACACAAAATAAAGGAATTTCCAAGCTTTTCACGAATACAAACGAACTTAAAGGAAATTCCTTTAAAATAAAGGAATAGTGGGATCCCTGAGATACGGCGTGTATACAGACCAACCACAGACGACGCCATCCGTAGGTCGATGTGTATTATTTCTCGGGAAGCCGAAGAAATATGTCTTTTAAATTGTTGGTTATTCTCCGGATGCCGGAGAATTACGGTGAGATTAGCGCTTGTTTCTCTGGATCCGGAGAACCGAATAGATGAAATTCATTACTAGATCTCTGCCACAGGATAATTGTGCAACATAGCCGTAGAATTCAGCGTATTATTCTACGCGAGAAAACACGATCCGACAAACAGCAGAGAAGCAATCAATTAAGTTATATTAATTAATCTTCAGGCATATAATTGAAGCGTCCCGCAGAAACAGTCCTGAGAATCAAGATTTATTCTCCAGTTTGTCGGGTAAATAATATCGTCATTTTTGTTATTCTGCCAACTAGAGACCGTACACTCATCTGAAATATCATTCTTTATAATTAAACGGGAATGATTTAGTTATGTCTGTCACATTCACCAAATGTTACCGCTCCCGGGAAGATCTGCTTATGGGGGTCATTAGGGTCGTCAGAACTATTAATAGAATCCAGACAAATTTTAATTTTGCTAAATCATCTCTTCTTTTTTCTGGATGATAGCCTATCAATTCTTGGTCAAATATTCTAGGAAGCTTCTCCCCCAGAAAAAAAATAATAAAAAGCTGTATCTCGGTTTATGTCAAATAATTTAGAGTTATAAAAGAAATTGGGCCGCGTCCATGGTCTAACTGGTAGCGCGGTTGGCCACAGATCTATAGCAACTGGGTTCAAACACCGGCCGGACTATATCAGAAGGGTGTTTCATCTTTCAGTTCACTTCACTTCATTACAGGACACTGAATGGCCTAAATTGTGCCGATGTGTCGTTAAACAACATTCATCCATCCTTTTACTTCACTTCATTACCTTTTGCACAAAGTGGCCGTAAAACAGCCAAATTAATTTTTATAATAACATTATACACATGCACTATTTTCAAGCGAGTAATGTAAAAAGGCATTTTTTTTAAATAATGGTCTCTAGTCCTTTCTAAATTATTTTATTGCCATGATTTTTTTATCCTTGCAGGATTAATTAAATGGTTCAAAACAATTACGGTAAGAATAGTTAATTAGCAGTGATAGGTTCTAGATTTTATGTCTGATGTATATGTTAAACTAGCGTAATTAACAAACCAATTAACCCCCGCTTTGTCACTTACTCTGTCTCTCATCCAATGATGGATCTATGGTAGAATAACGGTAGCCAGAGTGAGACGTCTTCCCGTAGCTATTTGTATCCCTGTTCTTGTGATCCTTAGTGTGTCATCTACTTTTAATTTGACAAAACTTGCTTATTTACTGTGTCTTAGAGTGGCTATTAACTGAAAGAGCACTTATATAATAATAATAATAATAATAATAATAATAATAATAATAATAATAATAATAATAATGTATATTTAATAAAGGGCACTTATTACCAGGAGTCATTCAAAGGCGCCCTAATACCCCAAATAATATATCTATAAAAACACAATGAGGGATTTGAAAGATAATCATTATTTATCTGTGAAAGCGACCTTGAACAGGTGTATTTTTAGGACAGATTTAAAATTTTCAAGAGAAGCCCCATTTCTAATACCCACGGCAACCTATTTCACAAAGTGAGGGCTGCAACACTAAACGCACAATTGCCACTTGGTCAGAGATACGGGTACCTGCAACAGCATCTGACTGGATGACCTGAGTTTTCGGGATGATTTTCTAATGGACACCAGTTCACGCAGGTATTCAGGTGCCATATCATTGATAGATTAATAAGTGGTTAGTAAAATCTTGAACTGGATACACTGTCTAACAGGTAGCCAATTTAGTTTTTGAAGAATTGGAATGGTATGATCAAGTATTTGTCACATTTTCAAGTATTTGTCATATACGATCACTATTCAGATATTTACTGAAGACGATTGAAGCTATAACAGGGTGTTACAACAGTCTATACGAGATGTAACAAAAACATGGATCACAGTAACAAAGGCCTCTTGTGTCAGGAATGCTTGTAAATAATGGATGTTCTGAAAATGATAGTAAGCAGTTCGACATACTGATGTGACATGTTTATACAAATTAATACATTTGTTAAAAATAACCGATAATGTAGATAAAAAATAATATTTGTTTTATTATCATTTAATTAACTTCAGTAATATTTAATTATCACACCCATTTTATGTTATTAACTGAACCAGACTTGGGAAAGATTAATCTATTCCGAAATTCTACTAAAATTAATATATATATATATATATATATATATATATATATATATGGTATTGATGAAATATGTAAGATCACTTATTTGCCATGAACCAGCTCCTAGATGTGTGTGTGTGTGTGTGCGTGTATGTGTGTGTGTGTGTGTGTGTGCACGCGCACATGTGCGTTTGGTAGCGAAAGAACGTCAGTTATCTGCTGAGGGACTGAGAAGTAAGTAGTAAACCATCACAGAAACAATATAATACCCATACTGATAGTTTTGGTACCTATTTCAACTATATCATCTTCATCATTACGTTGGTATATAGTAATGTATGTTTTGGTGTATTATTCCATTTGATTAAAATTTTAATGTGCATATAACAGTTTATTATTTATGTGAAATAAACACCAACACCCTAGCGTTTCTTTTTTTATCTTTCAGTCTTTCCTTTCGTCATCCCAGATTTGTTTTCTGATCCCCGAAGAAACCTTTTAATACTATCCTCTATCTGTGCATGTGTCAATTTAAAAGGTTATCGACAAAATACATCTAAATTAGCCTAATTCAACTTGGTTCACCAAATTAATTGTATATATGACTCATTAATGCTACTGATTATTGTGATAGCATTGTAAATTTTAATGTTCTTTCTGTATTACAAAAGAAAATATTGAAATTAATAGAAGATTGAGCTATGAATTTAATCAACAGATTGTGTTTTGGTCTGAGTTAACGTCGTAACATTGCCAACAAAGAATATAGAAGAATTCAAACTCCACCTCACAACAACCTGGCATATCAGAGAAGCACATAGTGAATCTATATAGTACAGACGATGTTCTGCCTGTCGCATTCCTTAATGGATACATTCTTTTCATTTATTTACAAAATCAGTGCTCGGTTACCTCAACAGATAGACTAAAAATGGAGCAATTGTGTCCTGGCTCTTCAGGGAATTTTGTGTATCAAATCGGCCGATTGGTACAAAATACAATAGATACATTTAAGAAACTGGGTGATGTCAAAGAACTGAAACAGTTTCAAACTGTGTGTGCTTTGCAGTTCAGTACTTCCAAACTGGAAAAGTAAAAAGGAAAGATCTGCAAATTGTTGATTCGAAGAAGCAACTCAGACGAAAAGACCACAAGAGTCAGGAGTTACTGGACAAAGGGTGGGTACTGTCGGCGGAGACGTCATAAACGACTGCAGAAAAAGGTGAACTATCTAGCACTGCTCAGAACCGCATGAAAGGAATGTCGCGACACACAGGAGGAACTACATGTGTTAGAAGGAACTTCGTCATCGAGCTCTGCTCCTATTAATGACCTCGATATTCGTATACGATGGTGGTTTGTTTTCTTCAAGTGTCTACTGCCAATATTCCAGTTCCTCATCGAAACACGGTACATGTGATGGGCTGAGAACTCAGTGTCATAGCAGAACTCCAGGCAGCAGAAACCATCCTGGAGAATGACCATATGGGTTCTATGGAACCATCTTGGAGGGTGTCCATACCAACAACATTCAGATAAAAACTATTTCTAGGTAAAAGAAAAAACATACATATGTATAATGATAAGCGCAAATTATGCTTCCTCTTCTATACCCAATAATCTCATACCAAAAATATTTCTTATTTATTTTACACATGAAGCAACTCAACTGCGTAAAACTTCGTTATATTGATTACTTGTGAAGTATTATGCATTTGTTTGCTTCCAGGTGTTATGTCATTGCAGTTGATGAACTGGTAGATGGTACAGACATTGATTATCAGGAACATATTTGCAGCTTAATCGACAGGTCGGGAGACATCTACAGCCGATTTCACGGTGAAATGTTCCAAGACTCGTTCTTGCCTCATCCAGCAGATCTCTAACTGCATGAGTGACCGATGCGCCACAAACCACACAGCTGGTCAACCAAGAGTGGAAGAAATCCCTGAATGAGCTGAACTGCCGCCATCTTCCCCCTTTGGACATGATCGCTTAATCAGCAAGAGCAGCTTTGTAGAAGATTGAAGGAACAATAGCAGGCCATCTGCATGGTAAAGACTGCTTTGCCGCGAATGGCGTTCTACAAATGAACAAGCTTCGATATAAAGATGGAAAGGGCGATCCAAAGGGCTTTACGCTATTTCTTGTAGCAAATGGGCTACACAAGGGATTGATCGATTGCTACCGCGGAAATTGACTCCATGTGTTATTCCTTATGTGTGGTATTTAACATCAATAGCATTCCATATTTGCTAAGTTCCTCCATATAGGTACATCGTGTGGTGGACTTGGAAGTGCCATCTTGAAGGATTTCCTCATCACCACAAGTCGCATTGAGATGCAAGTCCTTGGTCTGTTTGGTAAACTGCCCTCTAGATGCTAGATGAATCGCTTCTATACATCTTCTCAGTTACCCGTAAACCACATAGAGACAATTGGCGAAGTTCATGGTGTGCTGCAGGGACTACCTGAGAAAATGAGTGACTCGATTAGTTTATTGCAGACGAAGGTAGACTTCTTTGTGAGAGAGCTGAACACCAATGATAGATAGAACACTTGGAGCATTGAGAGGGTCTCCATCGGAAGGTGGGATCGAGCTGTTCTATCGTTTGGATAGACCAAGAAACAGGAATGAAGCAAGCTACAGAAGAACCTAGAACCTGGTTATATGCCGCCGGTGGGTGGAGACCCTCGAATGTACCACTGCAAGGTAGAGAAGTTCAAGGTCCACACCCACCAAGAAATATGTGGTTGCATACTGGGAAAAGGATGAGACATATGACAGTGCAGTAGACTATATGGACAGTCACTGTACGAGCTTGGTTGTGACTTCGTGCTGGGATACCTAGTTATTTAGACATCACTAAATTATTTAGTTCTTTAGACATCATGGATCACATGTATAATATCGTGTTAATAATTTGTAAATATGCATGCTGTGAAAGAATAAACCCATAATCATATTGAACACAATTGCTGCCATTTTTTGGTTATTAAATGGTGATGAGCTGCTGAAATGTGCTATTTCGTTGAATATTAAGAGAGTTATGAAATATTTTTGGGATAGTTGATTTGATCATCTTTTAAAGTTAAACGAACCATTACACCAGAACATACACTACAATATTAAAACGTAATGATGACTGTCATATAGCTGTCATCAAATTACTAACTGACAGTAAATTATGGAAATAAAACTGCACTCACTTATTCGTTCTAACGTCCATCTCTGGATCACTCAGACAGCAATGCAAATATGTAAATTAGAGCTTATAAGTATCCATATATATATATATATATATATATATATATATATATAATTTCAATAGACCTATCTTTTTACCCCTGGTGCCACCCTGCGGCTGAATTTCATACTAAGGTCCCGGTTAGAAGTCGAAGAATCACTGTGTTGTATGGGGATTTACGCGTGTAGTCGCCGATAAATGTCTTACTGAAAAGCTGTATATAGGCTATTTACCAGTTATCTTTGGATTTTATTTATAGTCTACTAAAGAAATATGATCTCCAAATCATAATTTTGCATTTAATAGGAATGGCATCCAATAGATATATGCAGTACGTGCATGGCGTATCTAAGTTATGGCAAGTATGACACGTGCCCCTGGCGCCACTGGAATTTTTGAGCTGATTTTATAGTAAAGTTATCTGAAAGATGGCTGTCAGATGTTTGGACAAGGGCGCCATTTCAGTGCTTTCCATGGGCGCTATTTTCCATAGATACACTCCTGGATATAAGCCACTAAACTAAGTAACGTTCAGCGCAATTTGCATGGCTGTCATGGTCCGGCCTGTCTGGTTCAAACTTCCATTCTAAACTGTTATTTTTTGTAGACATAACGATGTGAATAAATAAAATCAATGATCACATACATCATAATTCAATGGGTGCTTCTTATTAATGTAAAATTGGTGTTTCTAGATGATATCTTAGATTGAAAGTGTACTGTTTTATTTTCTGAATCAGCCGTTCGTGCAATGTTTACTACCTGGAAACGTCAAGGAGAGTGTTAATACTCTAATGTAATAACATTTTTTATTTAATAATATACATACATATATGATTGGTTCTCAGGTACAAGTAAAAATAATATTTTCAAACCTTTTGGAAATCTTCATTGAAATCTCAATTGTTAAAATGACACTTGCAAATTGCCCTTTATATATCTACATTATTTTTTAAAATATTCATTTAAATAAATTTATATTCAGATAAAATTAAGTTTAAATTTAAAATAATTTTTTAATCCATTGATATCCATGGTAAAAATCCCATACGAGTCAACATGAATAACGAAGGCTTAATTAGCTGTGTCATTCATCTAGAAAGATCGGTCCGCTCAATCATTGGGTTATATTCTGATAAATATTGTGTTAAATCCTTTGGAAAGACACGATCGTTCAGCTGAAATATTAGTCTCAGTCTCCGTGTAATATGAAAAAACTGCGGAAAGATTTCCAGTATTTATATCGTTAGTGAAAAGTTACCATCTCCTGATCAATAACGGGCGCCATAGCCGACCAGTACACTATGTGGCGAATACATGGGAGTGCTCTTGTTCTAACCCACTGACATATATATATATATATATATATATATAATAAAGTGTTCTAACCCGACCTAAGTTAGTAACCGATGCAACGCATTTCGCCTGGATCGGTCTATTCAATAATTTTATTACGGAACATTACATCTATATAAAAAGGCCGGTATTATTTACCGGGAAGCCGGGTCCCGAATGATAGAAAACGATCCCGAAAGAAAGTATATCGGTGAGTGATTACCCGGCAGTCAACGCTAATTTTATATAAAAAAAGGTAAACTAAACTATGATACACTAGTAGTACATATATATTCCGCGGATTTATGACGAAAATTATTTAAAAAATCGCACGTTAACCCCCTTTTTGGCCTTTAAAACCCATCCACATTCGAAAAGTTAGAGTTGTTTTGTTTTTTGGGGAGAAGCATTACACATTCTAAGATCTGGAATATACACATTTTTGTTATAATTAATTACATATCATTTACGTGTAATTAATGGTTATATACCGACTGGTTACTTGGTCAAAATGGATAATGTAGATTTAGTATAGTGTAAGCTGTGCATAACGTTTACCTCTAATGGCCCGGTATCGGATATAGAATCCTAGCGATCGGTAAGCCCGTAAGGTAATATTTACTGGGGATATATTAGGTTTGATATATCTAACTGTACATGGCAGGTAAAAGAAGAGCCATTATGATTATCAGATTATGGCTACGCTCGACGCATGTTATAATGTAGAATACTATAAAAAAAATTACAGATTTAATAAATTTATCGTCTCTCGTAACCGATAATGTCTAGTTTCCATTAAAGGTTTTAAAACTAGATAAAAAGCTTATTTCAGCGAAACTGGTATGTCGTGTAATTCATTTAAAATAAAACGTGTTCGTCCCTCTGTCCAAACCAGTCTAGATCACCTGTTCGTTTGTTTACACGAAATGACCTAGATTTTGAAAACGAGGCGCGGGATATATTTTGCGATGCGCATTAACAGTCATAAATGTACACTTTGCGCACACACACGTTATCCTTAGCTACTTCCGGTTTATTTCACCGTCTTGACTTTTGTTTTCTGTAAGTATTATTTAAAGAGTTACGCACAGATTTATATTCATAGCTTGTGATATAACAATAATATGTAAGCATGATTCGCTTTTTCTTGTTGTGACTAGAACTAAAGGAACAGATCCTTATTTGTACCGACTGTTATTATAAACTATTTCTGACACACACTGAGTGACTGACTGACAGTCACAATCACTTGACACTTGACTTGTCTCTTGTTTAGACGGATTCAGTGTGCCGCCCTTGCTTTTGTTTGTTTACAATGGGTGGTTGAATTGCTGTACTTTTAACATTTACAGTTTTTATTGGGATTACTTTGTATATATGGTTAAATGTTATAATTATACGGTCAATTACGATCTTAGAACAATGACTTTTCAGGACTATAAATTAAATTTTTTAAAGTCTGGTTTAACTTTAAATACATTTTGGGTTAATACATACATAGTCATAGGTGATAATTTAAGACATGATAAGAATAAAAATCACCAAGAAAATGTTCAACCCTGAAACAGTGAAAGGGATAAACATGTGGATTCTTTTGTTGTCTTTGTATTGGTCCAATTGGAGGCTTTGGTTTTCTGTCTTGTATTATCATTTGTAAGACGAAGTAGCCAATGCATCATTGTAAAGCCCAGAATGAATTAGTCTTGTGACACAGTGATTGCACTAGTTCCGCAAATTGAAATGTGGCATAATGAGATAAAACACATTGGATATAATCAACACTCAGGACGCATTGGATACAATCAAGAGTGTGGCTGTTAGTCCAGATGTTGACGTACACCAAACTGGCTATAGCTCCGGCACTTCCACTGCACATGTGCGCCTTCCTAAATAGCCGGTAGAATATAATAAATGATACCTAACCAAAATATTTGTATAATTCCGTCAAGGTAACATGCAAGCAACACATACAGTACATTGTGGGTGGTTGACCACATTAAATAAATTAATAAAAAAGGGGGACATTAAAAATCTCCTGAGGATGTAATCTACTCTCTGGCAGTGACCAACCCTCTGGGTAATAATAATGTATATTTAATAAAGCGCCCTTACTAGCAGGAGCCATTCAAAGGCGCTGTACAAATAATATGTAATATAATAATACCCCAAATAATGTCTGTAAAAACCCTGTAATGATTTAAAAGATAATATTTATTTATCTGTGAAAGCGACCTTAAATAGGTGTGTTTTTAGAAGAGACTTAAAATTTCCAAGAGACAACGCATTTCTAATATTTGTCGGCAGCCTATTCCACAAAGTGGGGGCTGCAATACTAAACGCACAATCACCATATGACTTGAGCTGAGACACTGGCACCTGCAGTAGTATCTGACTGGATGACCTGAGTTTTCTGGATGACTTTCTAATGAAAACCAGTTCATCCAGGTATTCTGGTGCCATATCATTAATAGATTTATAGTTATTAACAGAATCTTAAAATGGATATGCTGTTAACAGGGCCAATGTAGTTTTTCAAGAATTGGGGTGATATGATCATATTTCTAGTATTTGTTACAATGCGAGCTGCACTATTCTGAATTTGCTGAAGGCGATTAATTTATAATCAGATATGCCATTAACAGGAGTTACAATAGTCTATCGAGATGTAACAAAGGCATGAACTACAGTTACAAGTGATTCTTGTGTCAAGAATGCTTTTAAACAGTGGATGTTCTTAAGGTGGTAGTTGGCAGCTCGGCATACTGATGTGACATGTCCGTGCATGTTAATACATTGGTCAAAAATAACCCCTAGATTTTTTACTGACCCATTAGGGGTAATCGAAGATGCACCCATTTGTAATGCTGGTGTCTTTAGGGATTTAACACAATGTGGTGATGCCAAATATTAAAAAATTTGTTTTATTATCATTTAGTTTTAGAAGATTTTGAGTCATCCATAGCCGAATATCGGCAATACAATGTTCTAAATTCTTCAAGGTAGAGGAAAATTTAACTCATTGTCAGGATCCAGTGATATATACAGCTGTGTGTCATCAGCATGCACAATGATCCCAAGAGGACGGGTATACATTGTGAAAACCAGAGGACCAAGAACTTAACCCTGTGGTACACCAGATAACAAAAACTGAATGTCAGATAAAATACCATGAACAGACACTCTCTGGGAGCGTTGTTCCAGATAGGATCTAAACCATTCAAGTACTCTACCTGACAGACCAAACACGTCTTTTAACCTAGAGAAAAGTACATTATGGTCAACTGTATAAAATGCAGCAGACAGTTCCAGAAGAACAAGTATTACTGGCTTACCTTGATCAATTGACATCATAATATCATTTTTCACTCCAACCAAGGCTGTTTCAGTGCTGTGACCACTTTTATAGGCAGACTGTAGTGATTAATTAAGGTTATTATTGATTAAATATTTGTTTAGATGGAAAGCAACTGCCTTTTCTATAACTTTAGATAAAAATGTAAGATTTGAAACAGGTTTGTAATTGTTTAGAATATTACAGTCCATAGTGTGGTTTTTTGTTAATGGTTTTACAAGGGCAGCTTTCATGGATCTTGGGAAAACACCCAGAGATAATGATTTATTAACTATATTTGTAATTGGGTTTATCAGAACATCCAGACAATCTTTCACAAGCCATGTAGGCATAGGGTCAACTGCACAGAAAGCATTAGATGACCTTTTCAGCAACTGTCTGATATCAGTCTCTGTAAAAGGCTTAAATGTATTCATCTTGGATATGCAGGACTCTTCTACCAATGGCTTACCCTGTGATAAGGTGCTGGGCTGAAACCCACCATGTATATTTAATTTTTTTTTGACAGAAGAAGTTATTAAAACAATGAGCCATATCTTTATCTGAGATGATATTATTTGGGAGGACAGTTTGACTTTTATGTAATACTTTATTCACAAGACTGAAAACAGTTCTTTGATTTCCCTTGGATGCTTTGATCCTTTTATTATAATATTCAGATTTAGCAGAGGCAAGGGTATTTTTAACAAGAATTTTACTGACCTTGAACATTTCAAAATGAACACACAAACTGGTCCTGATCCACAGCCGCTCACAATACCTTCTGTGTCTCTTTGCAGCCTGTATGTTCTTATTATACCATGGAAGCATTGGTCTGCTTGGCATTTCCTTTGTCCTTAAAGGTGCATGTTGATCTACAATGTCTCTCAACGTACTATCATAGAGGTCCACCAGATGATCCACATCATTCGGTGGATCCAATACCAGAGAAGAGACTCGCAGATCAGCAAGAAAAGCCTCCTTGTCAATTGACTTGTATCTTCTATATGAAATAACTTTAGCTGAAACAGATTGTTTCTGTAAAGATACATTAATGTTAACAAGGAAATGATCAGACAGCATGGAAGACTCAGACACACCACACCCTTAATCAAATTGTCATCATCAAGGGAGATTTGGGGGCAGAGACCTTTGGTTGTCACCCATTGGACCCAGTAATTAATGTATTGGATAACTCACGTTTGCCACCTAATATTTCTTTTGACCAGTTGTGTGCTGCGATAATGATAAACATGGCACTTTGTAAGTTATGGTTGATTTTATGTCAGAAAAACAAACGTGCCTGATCAGACAAGACAATGGAAAAATTACCTGTCCGGCAATGGTTTTTACCTTCTCCAGACAGTCTTTAATGTCTGGGTCTGATCATGTTTCACTAGACTACATATTAAACACTACACCATTTTTAACACTTTTATATATCCAGCATTGGTTAAAATCAGAGATGGGACAATTTTCCTCCTCATATGTCTAGTTAGAAAATTATATTACTACACTTAGTAAATTTGATGACTAGGCCTAGATATACATTTGATTAAATGACAATGAATACAGTGGGACCTCTTTGAATGTAACAAATAATTTTTTGCTAGCACTAATTTCAGGTAAACTGTTGAAAGTTATTAGATTACTTTAAAATACTTTTATATTATGAAGTGACAGAGGATATTATCCTGTTAGTTTTTAAATTTAATTCCCCAAAATTCTTACATTTTCTGGATTTTAAAGTTTTTGTTTAATGATCATTTGGTCCTTTTTTTGGTGTGTGCACCCAGGAATATGGTGGTGCACTGATGAGTTATTTGACTGTCATATCTAAATAAAAGGGTGAAATAAATCGGAATAATACCAATGATAAATAACTATTTTTAATTATTTAAAATATTGTCTAGTACATTCCGAGATGTTTTATTTAAATCAAATAATTTAAATCACAGCTTCAAAAGATAAAAAACGTATGCATTTTTATTGATTTTTTTGTGACTAATTTGATTTTTATGATTATTGCATTTATTTTTATTGATTAAAAACCAAAAAAAATTATATTATTTAAAATGAGTTAATTTTACTTATATTTAAATTGGAATTGCAATTATATTTCAAAACCATGTAGTCTAACAGTAACAAGTATCTACCAATTCTCCTAAATCTATGGTTGGGATACAAAAGTATGGTACATGTGATTTTATCTTGGACTGGTTCAGGAGTTCTCTATTAGAGAGAAAGCAGTATGTTAGAACTTTGGTGATGATTGATGTTTTACAGCCATTTTTGTGCACATGGTAGGCTAAATGGACCGAGTGACCTCCAAAGGTAATGAAGCAAAGTCAAAGATGAAACAACCTTCAGATATGCACACGCCAAGATTCGAACATGGGTGTTAGTGATCTGTGGTCCAACACGCTACCACTAGACCACGCAGGTGCCCTAAGAACTCAGATACAAAGTTACTGATTCAATACTGTTTCCCGTACCATACGATGTACCACAAGGACTGGCATTAGTAGTAGTACTCTTACTATTTATTATTTTTACAAACAGGGATTTCCTTTTGTTCACCATTTATACACTATTTGCAAATGATGTAACTATTTATATACCAGATGGAATCGTAAACCCAAGACATTGAATGTCTAGCTAACTGGATTAAAAATACAATTTATCAGATGCATCAAATAATATACATCAGACACATAATAATAATAAATTAATTAATAATAATAGTATTTTATATTTGGCTTACAGGGTAATCAAGGTGCTTTACATTAAAACATAATTAAAACATGTTCTGGTGCAAGCAAACACATTTTTATATATAAATACACATGTTTCACTGGTATATACTTTTGAATCAGATTGCTTAGATATATTTATTCTATTCCACTCAGTACTTTAATGGGTGAAACAGGATCTTGTTTTGCGTTCTGAAACTTAAAGAACGCGGAAGAGCTGCTTGAACAAAATGGGTGTTCTGTATTCCATTTTGCGATTGTGTATTACCAGAAGTGCAGGACAGTCCTGCACTCATTATAGATGGCTTGTCAGAGAGAGAGAGAGAGAGAGATATTATATAAAACAATACATTATTGTAGTCCATTCCAGAAATGATAAGGGCAGCTTGGAGTTGGACTGAAGTCTTGAATTTCATAATTTATTACTTATGAATATGTTTTGTATTCGATACTAACATTATGAGTTCATCTGTTTCTCCATTCCAAGAATATTGTCTAATATAAAACGAAGCCTTTTTGTAACTGGATCCTATCTTAATGCAGATTCTCAGCTTTGACATGTTCCTTGGATTTGTAAACAATGAATTCAGTCTTGTCTTTGTTCAAATACAGCATGTTGCTGTTCATCCAAATACCTGCCTGGTATGGATGTAATACGAGCTTCAACTGAAGATGAAATATCTCATTTATTACATGGCTTCAAAGTCATGTAGACCCGAGTATCATCGGCATAACAATGATATTGAATATTGTGCCATTTGATAATTTCACCAACCGGTTTGTTCTACATGCAGTAATTCCTTAGTCCTAAGACGGATCCCTATGGTACACAAAAATAAAGATGCACATCTAGTGATGCTTTATACAAGACTGTAAGTGTAACTTGCACAGACTTCTGTCAGTGACTTAAGATGTTAACCTGGTCTAGGCCTTATCCTTAATGCCAAAAGAAAGTTCTATACTCTTCAGTATTACCAGTATTGGGTGATTGATTACATTAAAGGCTACAGCTAAATAAAGCATAATTCATGCAGCTGTGGATCCTTCATCAAGTACTCTACTGTATACCTTGCTACCACCTTTTCAATTAGTTTGGAGATAAAGAAAAGGTTAGATATAGGTCAATAATTCTTCATATCTTTATCCAACCCAGATCTCTAGAGCAGTAGAGTTTCGGTGGATTGTTTTAAACACAACCATATTACTGACTCAGACATTGATTTATATACGTATTAGGCCACTTATTAGTGGTCTCTATGAGCTAGTAGGTAGTGTGTAAGTCACTTGACTTCTTTGAAGACTTGGTGATCACTGCTCGACTTCTAATTGATTTTCTAGGTGAAAGATTTTGAGCATTTATTTCCAATAATAAATGTTCTCACAAAATAAGATATCTTCACCAGGTACGTACACAAAGTAGAATGGCAGCATTTTTATCAGACTTGTTACCAAGCATCAAAACATAGTACAAACTCCTCCAAACAGTTACTCCTGAAATAAATAAATGTTCCTGTAGATCTGTCAAGAAATTTTATTTTAATGGATATTGTACATATTTTGTTATATGTTGAATTACTCTGAACTGTTTTATCAACTTTAACAGCTCGTGGAGAGCTGATAAAGGTAATACAATGTATACTCTTCTGGGCAACTGCACTTATTTTTTTATAAAAAAGTGTAATGTAATTTTGGGAAATTGCAGCTTATACTTATAGCTTGTCATTTGACTTGTTTGTAAAATGAAAATATTTTAAATCATACTTTTTATCAACAAAAATAATTAAGGCATTACTACTTTTTACATCAGTGACTGATGAAGCTTTCATATTGATTAATATTTGAAAATATGATTAAATCACCTCAATTCTTGGAAAAAAATGCAAATTTTACCAATGCATTTGAATATCTGTGTGATCTTCTGTCCATGAGAAAATCACTCAGAACATTTCGTTCATCCAGTTATATACTGCTACTTATGCCTGTTTCCCAGCTCAAGTCTTATGATAATTGTGTATTTAGAGTAATAGCTCCAACTTTATGTGGCATGTTACTGGAACAAATTGGAAGTGTGTTGTCTCTACCTTTGAATTCTGTTGTTATTCATGGTGGCTTTCTCCGATAAATGATGTTAGCAGCATTTCTATTTCTACTAACTAGTCAGTATACAGTGTCTTTGAATTTTGATGGGTTAAATGTATATTATTATATTATAGCACATATTGGCTTTTCTAGTTTAGTCATAATTATTATTTTGACTAGATGTAACTGATACTTTTCACGAGAATGTTCGCATACATTTTTTTTATATTGGTAACAACAATAACTGACATGGTATAATTTTACTTGAAACTATTCAAATGCCAGTAAAATGTCAAAAATTTATAATTATTTCAGTGCAAGATATGTTACAGTGATAGAGCATGGCTAATATGCCCAATCATTGGTAGTAAATAGGCTCAGGGTATTTTGTGTTCTCTGACGAATGTTTTCCTGAACATAACTTGATGTGCCACATCAACACCTGTCTTATGAAGACTGCAAAATGTGTCTGTATCCATGGGATATTTATTAAAAGAAATTAACAGCAATATTTAACATGGTTCATGTATTGTATGATAGTAAGAGTGAGAGATGATTGAATATTGCAAAATTGTTTCAGAGTGATCTGAACTGAGTTATCTTGCATGTGTCATTTGATCTGTAGATGGTAAACTACAGCTCAGCCGGCTTGTGTTATCAGTATTTTTCAAATAGAGCAAGTTTTCATAGCGGTGTTCATTAAGTGCTACATACAATGATACATTCAGGCTATACCAGATAGTACTGAAAGTGAAGTAACACAGGGAAACTGTTTATTGGAATAAATCGGTTCAGGATCAGTAATGCTATGTCTGGTTATTAATCATTTCAAAGAACAGATGTACATCTGTGTGTATAAAGTAAGATGCATGCGTGCACACACACACACATAAAACACTATATTAAGAATGCATGTAATTTATTATAGCAAATATTTAAACCAGAGATTACTGTAATATTAATGTGATAACATAATCTGATCATATCTAATATATATATATATATATCATTAAATAGTGTTTTTATTACCAGAGATTTATAGCAATTCTATCATATATTTTTTGTTTATATGAATTTCTGATTGAATAAACCTGTTATTTGTTTTGCTTGTTTAATGGCAGAGCATCAGTGTATGAAAATTGACACTTAAGTGATAACACCATTCATAACACTAGTTAAAAGTGAGTCTTTAGTGGAGTAGAATCAACATCTGTGTATTATTGCTTTGTCTGGAATTGGGAGTTACACGGGGCCATGAGAAGCATCATTATCTCCGTTTTGTAATATTACTGTAACAAATACCTTGGCTGGCCAAATCTTTGGTCCTATTTAAATCATTATGTGGTAGGTTGGGTTTTTACATCTAGGCTTTCTTGGTGGTGGTGGTATACAGATCAGGATCTGTGCTTCAGGTTAGCCTAACTACTGGGTGAGCTGATTTGTATCTGGATCCATATGGTGGCTCCTCCACAGTGTAGGTTAATCATTGGTGATCATCCGGATATAGTCTTCTGGATCAGCCCACTGTGACTGTGATTCATCCAGGCTCTTTGTTTGATAGAAATAAAGAACCTGAAGAAGTCTATATATATGTGTGTGAATTATTATAGAACTTGTTGTGGCGTATGGTGCTTCTGTTAAGTTGGATACTGGATGCTTGGTTGTCATTGTATAATCAGTTGCAGTAATTAGAGTTTCATTAATACGGTTTCTGCTATTTACTGCATAGACCTGACATCGTCAGCTGGTATGAAGGTTCTTACCACGGTAAGTCTTTTTAGGCTGGTATGAGTTGGTTACTGACTGTTTAGCATAACCAGATCACTTATATTTGTGAAGTGTAATTATTTCGTGTTATTTAGAAAGTAATATGGGCTTCATAATTCGGACGATCTCTGGACGCTGTTAGTTTTCATTAGTTGTGAGAAAGATGATAAGTGTAAAAACTGCCCACTGAAATTGTTCATTATTCACTGTAGATTGGACGGACAGATTGGAAACCATGCTTTCAATATTCATCCGCTTATATGATGAGACATAACTTCAGTTTGTATAGTACAGACACACAGAGAGAGGGGGAGGGGAGATAGTTGCTTCTTCAGTTCTGTTTGTCTGATTCCCACGATTTTGCCAAAATCGCAATCTGATGTGGACAGTGAGCTGGACACGATACAGTAACCTCACACAATTCCTTAAATGTTGGTTCGACTTTCTAGCGGTGCCCTGGTAAAATAAATGATCTATGTAATCTGTAGGAGAGCTAATGTGGTTAACATGGTGATCGGATACCTCCAGGTTTGGTGTACAACACCTGGAAGTCTTCTCCACCCAATCACTCACAAATAGGTTGTTTCTATCCATAGAACTATCAAGATTTGTTTTCTTCATTTCTTAAATGCCTATACTTAATGTAAACCACAATATCCTGTAGTCATTTACAGATCTGGCTAGCATTTGTAAGAAAATAATAACAGTAGATGGGTATTTATTTGTCAGTTTATAATAGTTCAAAAACTACAGTCAAGTGGCAAATATACCACACGACGAAGTGTTCATTTATGCCTAGAAAAGGGCATGAACATGAACAAAGACACACCCAAGTGATGTTGATGTTTCTTGGGAGATAGTTAAACGATGATGACCTAGATAAGATCATGGACATGGTGTATGTTTATATGATTTTATCGATTATGGCTGTTTATTATTTTTATAATCAGCCATTAGATTTAAGAAATATAACCTTTGATTTAATCATTTTACTTTGATTCTTTGGCAATATTCACAGTTTCTGGAAGTTACAGTAGGAACTGATCGCTCCCCCTCCCCTCCTTTCAAACATCTGAATTATAGAAGCAACCCTCTATATATCTGTTCGTGTATTCACGCCAGAATGCTATCATAGGGGTTAAAAGCCACTATCTTATATGTTGCAAGGTAGGGCTGACAGGAGGCAGTGCTAAATGACTTTTTCAGGTGATGTGTTGTTAAACTGAACTTACTTATTCATGGTACAGCTATTGTGGAAGATGGGAAAGATTAGCTCGACATTAACGATCGCATTATCTGTTTTATTCCAATAGGACAGTCGTCCATTGTTTGTGACAGAAGAAAGACGAGCAGAGGTTATGAGCGAACTGACAAAACACCTGATAGTGGCCATCCTCAAGTTCTTGGAGGATCAGAGACAAAATGGAGGCTTATCAGAAGATGCAACTGAAAGTTTAGAAGGTAAAACTTTTGATAAAAATAAATTATATCCAAATATTCTATCCGTTGATGAGTATTTTTCCCCCTAAAATGTAATTATTAAATAAATTCATTTTCATTAGTGCTGGTGAAAATGGATGTCTGGATTTAATGTAATCTGTACCAAGTCCTGCAATTGCTTTATCTGCACTGAGGTCATCTGTACAGCAAAATTGTCTGTATATTGACCGTATCACACTGACAGCTGCCAGCTGTTACCAGAGTTAAAGATAAATGTTTGTCTACAAAGAGAGAGGGAGTTGATGCTTTAATGTAAACTTGCCACCTCTATGGCCTTGTGGGTAAGAGCATGGGGCTTTCTTACTCATGGTCATGTTGTGAGGGAGGTCGGAGAGGTTTGAATCCAGGCTTTAGCACTCTAGTAGGAGGAGTTTTTCATTCAACCAGGCAACCAGCTAAGTTTTCTCCGCCGAATATATCGTCTATTGTAAATTCAAAATTTATTAAGAATTAGTCCCTGTGGTGAAGCAGTAAATTACAGACCATATGCGTCTCTCTCGTCTGAGGTAGCTAAGCCATATAGATGATGATTAATGTTTTATGGCCACTTTTATGCACATGGTGGACTAAATGGGCCAAACGACCTTCAAAGTCAAAGGTAATGAAGCTAAGTCAGAGATGAAACACCCTTCAGATATGCCCACACTGAAGTTTCGAACTCAGGTGGTAGTGATTTGTGATCCAATACGCTACCAGTTAGACCATGGAGGCACCCTCTAAGCCATGTGAAATAACTGCCATTTCGGCCATTATTATTAATACAACCGATAACAAAGTAGAATTTGTTGGATGTTACCCCTAAGGAGTCTCCCTCTGCCGTATGTCTCAGATGTAACCAGAGGCAAGACTAAATAAACAAACCAATGTAAGTAATAGTTATACACCGAGTAGTGGTTCACTGATCATGTGATCAATGTGTACGTGTGTTCGGTATCTCCAGGTTCTAATTTGTTCTAATTTCAGTCGCTGGTCAGTGTCTCGAGTCGGCTTATGGTGTCGATCTATTAGAGTCGTCTACACTAGCTAAGTACCCACTGCCCGATGACTTATTGGGTATATTCCAAGCTGGTCTAGATGCTAAGGTATTGTTAAAAAAAACTTGACAGTCACGAAGACATCACTGATTTGTGCTATCTGATGAAGCGTCTTTTGCCATATTAATTTATAAATTGTAATTAGAAGGGAATAATATTTTTCAAAATTATTAGTGTGTGTGTGTGTGTGCATGCACCATCAGTGACACTAGTATTTATTCTTTCAGAAGCGCACTAAGCGAGGGCCACCAGCTTCTGTAGCTGATAAAGAGGCTGCGGATAAACTGAAAGTAGAAGGTGATTTTGATTTGTTATTTTGTTGCCATTATTTTTTAAATCAGTCAGCTCTGATGTTGGCCTTGGTGCAAATGAATGGTTAATCTGAATAACCAAGGATCTCGGGTTCAATTCTACAAAATTGTCAAAACCTTTTGACAGATTATTTGTGGTGCTCTTGTCCCACTGAACTCATTCCACTCAACTCATAATCTAAATTTTTACTAGATAAAACAAACTACACTGAAAATAATTGTTCACACTTTCATGTGTTATCCCTGTTTCTTAATCGTGATGTAAAAGAAATCTTGATTGGTATAAATAATATTAAAACATATTTTGTCAAAATAATTTTGTGGTTAATAACCAATTGAAGTATGATATTATCATGTTTCTGTTGTAATTAGACTTTTGTTGTGTAAGAAATTCTGTGAATCTACAAATTGCATTCGCCATTTAAACATTTATTTGTCCCCTTGTCTAAATATATATATATATATATATATATATATATGGGAAAAAGTATCATAGTTTAAAACCATCGCTAAAATTAAAAAGCACTGTTCCTGATTGTAGGTTGGATTTTTTCAGCAGAAAATGGGTCATGTTAAACGACAAATATTAAGCGTCTGTGAGTTTCCTGATCTGAAATAATGCAAAGATATACTACACTAACCATTTCAGACGTCATGTTTATAAATATTTACTGAATATAAGAACCATGCTTGAAGGATGGGAGAGATTTTTGTGAGTTGGTGATCTTGGTTGGTAAACATCCATTTTGCATTATGATGGTCATGTGACACAAATACTCTCTCCTGATTGGCCAGTTGTCTTTCTTTACAGTAAATAAAAGCACATGGTCTTGTTTATATGGTAGATTCGGTAGATTTCCCTCTGTCCCTTTCATGTTTAATTGTTTGAACTCCATTTTATGTTAACAGCAATCCTTTGAAGATATTAGTATGGAGTAGAATATGTATGGTAATCATATACTGAAAGTGCAGACTTGTGCATGATGACTTACTTGTTATTAAATGTAGGACAAATCTGATTAAATGAAAAGAGCAATTGAACGTTTCACAAAAGATGATTGATGATGATGATTGATTGATGTTTTACGGCCACTTTTGTGCACAAGGTAGGCTAAATGGGCCTAGCAACTTCCAAAGGTAATGAGACGGAAGTGAAAGACGAAACAACCTTCAGATATGCCCACGCCGGGATTCGAACACAGGTGGTAGTGATCTGTGGTCCAGCACGCTACCGCTAGACCACAGAG
This sequence comes from Paralvinella palmiformis, assembly GCA_025642065.1. Lineage (NCBI taxonomy): Eukaryota > Metazoa > Annelida > Polychaeta > Terebellida > Alvinellidae > Paralvinella > Paralvinella palmiformis. The sequence continues at coordinate 163,971 of JAODUP010000673.1, read as the reverse complement.
GCACCCCGTTTCACCAAAAATATCTATGATGTTAAATTGTTTTGGTATCGATAAATTACATGGTTTTATGATGCATAGTGTCATGTTAGCCGTATGTTGCATTTCCCGCAAAAATTATTACTCTTTCCAATTTTCAAATGTTGGCAGCTATGATATGTGTGTGTATGTATGTATATATATATATATATATATAAAGTTGCCTGATGCATTTCTTTAAAATTCAATTCAGATTTACTAATCAAGTCAGAAATTTTTTATTTATTGGCTAGTTCTGCTGTCTAGTATCTTCATGTAGTTAGGATTGTGTGGAGCTGTGAAATAATATATGTATGTTTATTGAACTTGTTCAGGTAATAATTTTATGAAGCAGGAGAAAATAACAGAGGCCGTAGAATGTTATAGCCGAGCCATAGAATTAGATAACAACAATGCTGTCTATTACTGTAATAGGTTTGTTACTTATTATACAAAAAAAAATTGTTTTCTGTACAGATTTCTCACACACACATACACACACACTAGTTGCTGTCAGTCTTGTATCGTAATTTAATTGTTAAAATAAATCTTTACAATTTCTGTATTGATCAGCCGACAAAAGCTTTTTACATCTTTAAATACTGTTAATTACCCTCAGTAAAAGATAACAGTAAACTATAAATCATTTCACAATTAGCCTTTGGATGTTTCTTGTTTCAGAGCAGCAGCTTATAACAAATTAAACAATTTCCACCAAGCCGTATCTGACTGTGACACAGCCATAGATATAGATCCAAAGTATAGTAAAGCTTTTAACAGACGAGGGTAAGATTGTTGTCGTGCGTAATAAATGACTTGTTAGATTTTTAACGTCCATTTCTTTTATGAAAACCTGTCCCATGATTAAAGGGGGTGCCAATGTTTGTTGTCATCCAGTGATATTACATCATTACAGGCTGGCTCAGATGGCTTTACATCAGTACAAGGAGGCTAAAAGTAGCTTCGCACAGGCCTTGGATCTTGAGCCACAGAATGAGGGATATAAAGCAAGCTTAGAACAGGCAGAACACAAACTACAGGAGGTTTTGGTCAGTCTGTTATATGTGTGTTGCTTTATGTACATACTGAGGTGTAGCTACATCACTGATGACTGTATTAATGTGACTATTCTGTGTCATGTATCATATATTAAGAGACACAAACACACATGTATATCATCCACTATTAGTGTAAATGTCTGTTTCCTGCTGCGTCACATTATGAGATGTTTCCCATTTTAGCAAAGCGGAGATATGGGAGCTGGTCTTAATCTCGGTGGTTTGGACTTTACGAGCATGCTTAGCAATCCAGCACTTATGAATATGGTAAGTGTTCCAATCTTCTGTCAATACTTAAGAAAGACACGTGTTTACTGCTGCTCACTATAAGTCATTACTCGGCGTTGTCTTTTAGAGGTTATTACAATAAGCAGAAAGGTCATTTAAATATTAATGAGGTGTCTTGGTGTAAATGGGTAGTTTTTTTCTTCTTTTCAGGCTACAAATATGATGTCCATCCCTCACATACAGCAAATGTAAGTCTTGTTGTTGTTGTTTAGACAAAAATGATAAAATGGAATTTTAATTTTATTATCATATATCATCAAAGGAGCCGACATAATGTAGAAAATGTGTGGAATTTATTAAAATATTTGACGATCGGCCAGCAAATAAACATGCCACATTACAAACAGTACGTAGAATTTTAGAAGGAAATATTTTAAAGCAAACTCCCGTCCATCTCGCTTTGATATCCCGGTCTTGATGTGTATTTGAAGAAACTGTTGTAAGATATGAATTAGGTAAATGTGACCAGTCATATGGTATTAGTTATTGTTACCTAATCTTGTATAACAATTGAAATTTTCATATTTCTGTATTTATCAGCCAACAGAAGCTAAATAATTTGGTTGTTTTAGTAGGTTACGTCGTGTAATGTGCTGCTGGATTTATTCACACAACGTCCAGTGATGAACTTGCAGCAAATTATAACAATAGTGTATCCATAAAGTGCTAAAACAACAAACAATTATTGTACATTAATGATGATACACAATATCAGTCACTGACGTGGAGTAGGGTTTCTCAGAAAATGTTGTTGCATTCTCTTAAATCGGTCATTTTTTTATTCCATGTGAAACTGATGTTATTGGTTATAAATGTTAGTGTATAAAACCAGTGCTTCCCACCTGTGTGTAGATCTGTTTGTATACAAAAAACTATACTAGTATATGACGATCACTTTGAAAGTCATTTCCTGATGGGTCCCGAATAAAGAGGATTCTTATCTAGTTACGTATGTCCTCAGGCTGAAGAGTTTTGCACCTCCGTCAGTATTGTTGTGGGAGATGTTGGCAGATTTCCCAGCTAACAATAATTTCAGCTTAGAAATATTCATTGGGGATCCAGTCTCAAACATTTTCTTGAGAATATTGTCTTGTGATGCATGCCACGTTAACGTTTTTGTTGGCTACTGAGGTTTTGCGGAAGGCATCCAACCCGGCCACTATCATTTCATTGCTTAGTTCTAACCTTGATAGACATACATTTGTGTGTGTGTGTGTGTGTGTGGGGGGGGGGTTATATCATCATTATTATTGTCTATTGTGGTGTTATAAAACAGTAGTTTTTTTATACTTATCAACTTACTGTTATGTTATTAGTACTAATGGAATACTTATATTGATCTCTCTTGTAGGATGGCTAATGTCATGTCAAATACTGGTGGTGCAGGAGCTGAAGGTGGCTCAGCAATTGGAAGCTTACTACAAGCGTAAGTTATTTCAATAAAAATTAAAGCTCTCCTGTTATTGAAGATTTGTCCTGGTACTTGAAATTTTCTTATCTGTAAAGTGCTAGTATTTTGTTGATAAATTGTTGGCTCAAAATTGTTTATCAGATAGAAAAATTATAGCTGTTATTCTACCTTGTTCATAGTCACAGATCACTACCACCCTTGTTCGAATGTTGGCGTGGGCATATCTGAAGGGTGTTTCATCTTTGATTTTGCTTCATTACCTTTGGAGGTTGCTCAGCCCATTTAGCCTACCAAGTGCTCAGAAGCGGCCGTAAAACATCAATTATCATCATCATCACAATGTTCATAGTAATATTCAACATTTGCACAGCAACCAGCACAGCAGTTAATCAACAGTGTCGTTTTTCTTACTAGGGGGCAGCAATTAGCTCAACAGATGCAGGAGACAAATCCAGAGCTTGTGGAGCAGTTACGTAGACAGATGCAGGCAGATGGCAGTGGTCCTGATCCTAAACCAGGTGATTTTTTTTTAATTCAAAAGTATATCCACATCATATGACTCGTGGTTTATTTATGCCTGGTATTTTACGTGGTGCATTTCCTTTATTTTATGCTTGTTCATCTTTCAGATGGTAGTGAAGGTAACAGTTAGTCTGTCATCATCAACCGTGTTCTGTTCTCGTCTGCAGATGTTCTGACCATCATTGCTTCAGATACTTTCCTTTGCTAAGTAGAGTGTGCCATCATATCCGATATACTGTCATACTGTGGGAGTGCCCTTAACCAGAGCATATTGATGCGTCTCCGTTTCGTTAATTCACTGAACCTTAAGACTATTTGAAGGACTCCCTTATCATTGTTGTCAGAATGTATTCTTATCACAGTAAAGCCAAAGTGAGGGCTATTTGTGGTATAGTTTTATTTTATGATAAAATTTAAATGTTTTATACAAGAAAACAATTGGAGGAGATTATTGTATTTAATCATTTGGCGATGATTCGCCAGTCAAATACAATCAGTCAGATTTGTACATTTGAATTTTTATACTAGTGCATAAAGGTCTAAGCAAATAGTGACTAACTTTACTGTAGGAATTGCTTGATTTGATTTATTTGGTGATAATCTGTTATTTATGTAAGAAATATTGCTAATTCAGGGATAACATTCTTTTGGCACAGTTACGACTTAGATTTAATTAAAACTGATAATGTGTTACTTGCAGGTGTTTTTTTGTGTGTAAAATGAACCACGACAGTCAGTGTTGTATCCCGATTCACATTTTCCTTGATCACAAATGATATAAAAATTGATCAACTTCACCAATTTTAAGGTGTGATGCTTCTTGTAATTGACACTTTCCACATTAGTATTGTCACAAGAATGACAGTATGTTCTGTATATAATAAACAATTGATAACAGTTATTTGTTTTGATGTCTCAATACACACAATACATAACCATACAGTTTATTACTATTCAGCATACAAGCACGATAAATTATTATGTCTTATGTCAAATCTGGATATCAATCCAGTACAGAATTCTGTTCGACTCATCCAGTTGTTGACAAAAGAAAACAACTGTATATTAATTATTATGGAAGGAAAGTATTCAAGAACATATATTTTTTTGATTATGCAGTGTTGGCGGTGATGCTGTCGCAGTCATGGTAAACGAAGATCTGTGCCAATTCATCGTGTTCATAAGTCCTTTTCAGAAAAGTGTCTGTCAGACGTAAACCGGATATTGTCTGCAATGAGAAATTTATTTCGCTGCATTAATTATTCAGATTTCAGTCTGGAAATGTAAAGTTCAGAGGCACAATGAAATAATGGACAAGAAATACATTTATCACACATCCGGTTATCACACATCATATTAAAGCCTCCGTATTTATTTTCTATTTACACAAACTCTGGCCATTCGGTGACCAAACCTACCAGTAGACCCGTTCTAATGGTTATCAGATTTAGATCCAAGACCATTGATGTATTTGGCCCCAACTGGCCTAGCTCACGTCCCGATATACCACACCAGAGTAAACCTAGGGACATGGTGTTCTGTAAATTTAACTTCAGATCCATCGTTCTCTCGCTGAAAAAAAATTACAGCTGTAAGAATTGTTTCACACGTTTAATATGAAAAGATCTATAGACACTTAAACTAGTAAAAACATATTTGTGTTTGAACAAGATCTAGGTTCATACAGGCAGAATCTCAATTTCCTAAAATAAGGGTGGTTGTTATGGAATCTAGGACGTTTTGGCCAGCTATTATTTGAAGATAGGACGTTTTAGACAAATTTGCTTTATTTGTTATTTTATTAATACAACTTCCAGTTAGGAGATGAATACAGTAACCTGCACAATAGTATTGAAGAGACATATAGTAAAATACACAACCAGGATCCCAAACCATATACAATTTAAACAATTAACAAGGACATAGGAGTAAGATATATATGTATAATATATGTAACTGTGAGAAGCCATGGAGAAATAAACTTCAGTTAAATACAGAACCAACATCAAAACATTAACATTTTATCATTTCATTAATCATTTGTAGTTCACACATGTCTATAAATAAAATATGAAATGACTTCCCTTTTTATGTCATAAATGTACATTTTGAGATAATAAACACAAGATATTATATTTGTTTGCTTTTTATATTTGGCCAAAACGTCCTATCTTCAAAAAATAGCTGGCCAAAACGTCTGCCTACAATATAAAACAGATCTTATGTTACATCTTGGAGGTGTTGAACAGCTGGATTTTTTCATTTGCTAAGGAAAACACGTGATTGATAAAATGTTATGCAAATCGTTGACCTCATACAGGGATAGCGTAAACTACATATAGTCTGATAATCCTATTGTTTAGCTAACACCAAATGTCACCATTACGCCCATACATACCTACAGTTAATTAACCGCACTTTGATGGTGAATTTCGTTTCTAATGGCACAGCGTCTGGCAGCTGTTCCACTTTGACTCGTACATCTCCATAACCTGGTGCCTATTATCAGATAAAACTCCTTTATTAATCTAGTCAGTTTATGATCAGATACTGGCAGGAATGATCATCGATGAGAATATACAGACTTGATGGTGAACAGCAAGAGGCGTCATAAATTAACATTATCTGAGGATTCTCAGCAATGTAACCTTTTAGTTGCAAGAAAAATAATAATAATAATGTATATTTAATAAAGCACCCTTACTAGCAAGAACCATTCAAATACGCTGTACAAATAATATGTAATATAATAATACCCCAAATAATATATCAGTAAAAACCCTATAAGAAATTTAAAAGATAATTATTATTTATCTGTGAAAGAGACCTTGAATAGATGTGTTTTTAGAACGGATTTAAAATATTCAAGAGACGACACATTTCTAATATACGCCGGCAACTTATTCCACAAAGTGGGGGCTGCAACACTAAACACACAATCACCATATGACTTGAGCCGAGACAATGGCACCTGCAATAGTATCTGACTGGATGACCCGAGTTTTCGGGATGACTTTCTAATGGACACCAGTTCACACAGGTATTCTGGTGCCATATCATTAATAGATTTATAAGTTATTAATAAAATCTTGAAATGGATATGCTGTGTAACAGGTAGCCAATGTAGTTTTTGATAATAACTGGTAAGAAGATGAATGCAGGCTGCATGAATGAACAGTAAGTAAATAATACTTTTTCTGGAGTTGACCGCTGATAAAGTGAAAAGCTAAATATTTCAAGTTATGGCAGGCTTTTTCTAAATAATATGTGCCTCCAAATATAAAAACGATAATAAAGACACGATGTTTTTGGGGGCATTAAGATCAATGTAAAATCCATGTTGGTGTATAGTCATGTATACATACTACACGTTGTAAAGCACTGGTCTGTAGCCGTCCCTTCTCTCCCATGTTCTTCTTCCACACGATGTCTAGTTTGCCAATGTTTGTAATGCCCTTCAGTAAACGTGGATTGGCACAGACTTCTGAACGAGGGGTCAGACAATATAGATACTGCTGTACATCTAGTGGACTCATGTAGTTAGCCTTTCCGAACATACTCTGTTCGCTGCATGTACAGATGGTGTTTGAAACGAAGAAATAAAAAACTACTTCAACCACATGAACATGATATGGCATATTACTCAGTAATAAAATCATCTACCAGAAAATGTATGTTATCTAAATATATCTTCTATCGTAAAAAGGTCCAGCATTATTTGTACATCTAAAAATTGTGGAAATAAATAAGACAAAATTTACAAAATAATATTAATCGTCTACTTTATTCGAGACTTTAAACACAATAACAAAAACTGAAATGGCATGATAAGGTAATTACCAGTACCCCCCTCCACACAAATTAAGAAACTTACCTATCACTGGTATTATCAATATTAAGTTGTTTTACTGTATACTGCTCACATGGTTCTAACATTACTCTTTCCATAAAGATGGGTCCAGGTGTAATATTTTGTATTTGTGCCTCCAGGTACACTTCGTCATCCTGAAAGTAATTGTTTAATATAATGAACAATCTTACATATTTTGAGAATACTGTGTTTGTGTGTATGTGCATGCACATTCACACACACACACCACACACACACACACACACACACACACACACACACACACACACACAATATCCTTAAATGAACATAAAACTACACAGACACAACAAGACTTTAGTCTGATATAATTCTCTCTCTAACACGTGTGCACACCGACCCAGACACCAATGAAAATTATATTTCGACGATACACCCATCACACTTAATTAATGACGGAGATTAAATTTCTCATCTCAATTGTGAATTATCAGAGAACGAATAAAAAACCTATCGAACAAAAAGATAACACATCAAAATAAACAAACGGAATAAACAAGGAGAAATGTAGACAGCAGTAACCAAGCAACATAAAAGTGTTACCATCACCAATAAGTGATCAGTTGGATAAATGTTAAATATTTCCTTGAATAAAACATCACTTTCAATCGAGTGACAATCATAAATGCGGGGAGGTGCTGCTATTTTTCAGTCGGGCTTATGTACGACACAAACGCATAACAGTCTGAGGTATTGCTAACTCTAAAACCAATCAACGGGTTGTTATTATTAAAAGTTGATCCAAAAACCATCACCGAATACAACAAACATTGTGGTTAAGATAAGACTTACAGTCTGATCCTGTCAGGAGAAATAATTAAACGTGATACAGATGAGAAGGTGATGCCACTTATTAATATAAAAATTACTATGAATAATTTCTTCGTGTGTGTGTTACTGTGTGTGTTAAAAGTGTGTGAACTCACAAAGAATTACAAATTATGAAAAAACACCTCTGGATGGATCAATGCCCAGGTTAAATGAATCACTCGATCAGTACACACACAGAATAACACAACTCTAATATCAAGTCAGTGCATGTGCTTTTTTACAAAACTCTGATTAAACTGGTCACACCAGAAGCTTCCACATAAAAATATCACACTTTTTTCTACAGAAAGTTATGTTAATTAATATATACAGCTAAAACTATGTAATGATAAGCCATACAGGAAAAAATAAATCAAAACATTACCCCTTCTTGGTTCTGCTGAAATAAATAGCATCTCTTAAGAACACACAGAAACACATTCTGTACATAAAATAACATAAATAAAATAAAAATATTGATAACATGACTTCAGCAAGTATTAACTCAATTTTGTTAAAATGAGACTGATAGTATATGCATATAAATGGCAATTTATTAAATAACATGCATCTGCAATAAAGATTTTCATTGTAATACAGAGTATAAATTACTGTTTTATCCAGTTTTTTCATTTCCAACAGTACATCAGCTTAGGTGTGTACATTCTTGCATGCACGTTTAAAAAAAGTCTTTCTGTGTGTCTCGAAGTATTAGAATTAAGACGTTTGTGTGTGTGTGTGTGTGTGCATACAGGTGTCTCTCCATCAATCTACAGATGGTATATTGTTAGAACTTCGATTACCCGGATTGTTAGACAATGGAATCATACATATGTCAGCCCTCCTGAGATATTATATATATGTGTGTCCAAGGCTTGTGAGTGAGTGGTTATAACAGGGGGGGGGGGGGAGGGAGAGGTTATATCATGACGACAATGACCAGTTTTACACCTTTGTCCTCATGTCATATGGCAATGTCCAAAAACAATATAGTTTTGTTTTCTTCAGACAGACTTGTCTTAGTGAGTGTTAATTCATCCATCCATTACTACTCTTTGTTAAACTGACTGATGACGTCAGTGGGAGTGTTACTTTAGGATGATGGCGATGATCTTTATACAAACATAAATATACGATAATCACTAATTGACAATTTTTAACTGATAACGATATCGGACTGACTTACAACAATCTTATTGGTTAGCAATATAACAGAAACATTTATAAATGATAAATCTGCTTCTTAGCTTTTTGTGTCAGAACTTAAAGTGTCATTTTATATATGTCCATCTTGATGCATTTCTCTCTCTCTCTCTCTCTCTCTCTCCTCGTATGTTTGTGTGTGTGTGTTTATGTGCAGTCATAAGTGTAGATGATATCATTTGAAAGAAGAGACAACAATTACAATAGCCATATCTCTCACTAAAGATAGCGTTTTCAGTATTCTTGGCACTACTATCATATTGTCTATTGTATTATAGTCATACTAACCTCTGTACTGTGGAATCGTGTTTTAACATCAAGAGGCTTTAATACCTGAAAAAAGTTACATTTCCATACTTATTTATATCCATAGTAATTACTTAAAACAAACAACGAGCACGAGAACTGTAAATACACACACACACATACGCATGCACACACATTCATATAATGCATAGGAGACAATCACTGGGACTAAAATTTCATTTTGAAACATACCTGAAACTTAAAAAACTTTCTGAAGTACATTTTTTCTCCATTCTGTGTTATGTAGCTCACCGTACAGACAAGACTGAAATAGGGGTACAATAATACAGTGGAGGAATATGGCACATATGTGTATTTTAGAGATTTAGTATTGTCCACACACACACACACACACACACACACACACACACACATGTCAAGCTGTGATAGCACAGTTAGTTAGAGCATAGGACTTGTAGCTGAATGATTGCGGGTTCGAGGCTCTGTGAGCTCCAATGCCATCATGTGGCGACTGGTTCACTCATCCATAAAAAAATTAGTACCTGACAGGATGCTATGCCTATGTGTTCGAATAACGCTTTGTGCCTATAATGGCAGCATGCGTTGTATGCTCCCTTGGAAGTTGAGATGTGTGCTGGGTCGAAACAGGTCTGAGTCAGGGATAATAATATTGTAAAGCTCCTCAGAGCAGCTTCTAGCTGAATAGGGCGCTATTTAAATGTCACATATTATTATTATTATTACATACACACAACCCACTTACACATGAGTGCCAAGTTCCTTTACTTCATGATGTATAACGTTGTCTATCCTCTTTCCTGGAGTCAGCTCTGTGACGGGATCACTACAAACACCAGGACAATGTCAGCCGCTGAGAGCTCGTCTGTAGATCAGCCTAAAAATAATAACATCTATCAGCTGATGTAGAACGACACAATCAACCAAACAGCACTCAATTTATTGCCCGGCATATATCCATATATAAATGCTATATGTTTTAGCCAAGATCTGTGAATGGTGTGAGGGAGAAAGTTTGTTAACAGGAGACCTTCTGTAAATAAATGTTTTTTAAAGTACACCTACTTGTTAAAATGTAAAAAAATCTGCTACAAATTACCTTGACGAGAATGTCACGACATGTTTGAGTGCTGTCATTATGTACGCTAATGTAACTGGAAAACGTCTCTCCGAGAAATATGTTCCTGGAAATAAAAATTACGAAACTAAGAAGATAAAGCTTAGACTAATCAGGTGCGAGCGCGCGCGCGCACCACACACAAAATTTGATAATAAAAACTCGAACACTGGATTATGGGACACATTATGATGTGGTGCAAGTTAAATGAACATTTGCACATTATGATAGACTCAAATTATTAAATTGTACAAACTGGTAATTTTAATCATCAAAAACCGTCAACAATAACAACAACAATGACCAAGGAAGAATAAAGGATTATTTGCTGGGTAATGACTGAGAGAGTAAGGATATTACTAAGACATATATTGTCATAACATGCCATTAAATTTCATCCTCCTTACTATGGGGTGCCATTTTGACACGCAAGAAGACGAGAAGAATTCTAAATACTGAACCCAAAAGGATGCAGAGAAAGCTCTAAATATGCTAAATCAATATTACAGATATTCTTAATAAATACTTGTTTAAAACAGTCTTCAACAACAATGCATAAATATGATCATAACTATTCTTAAGAAAATGTGGGGGGGGGGAGCTTGAGTTAATACACACACACATATATATAAATATAATGAGAGAGTTTATCAATTCAATCAGCTTAACACTGAGCACTCTAAAGATCAAGATTGTCCACCTTCACCTAACCATTTAATATTATAATTTGTTGACGCATACAATGATATATAATAATATAAACTGTACTTGATGAACTAGCGATTGGTGTTAAATTACAGATTAATGAAGATTACGGAAAAGACAGCATCTTCAGTAAAGTAAATAATTTGTTTTACATTTAGGCAACCTTATCTGTAAGGCTCTGGTTTTAGAAAAAAATATACGGATTACTATTCAAACTGGAGGATGCGTTGAGGAGATTACAAAATCAAAACTATGTAAACAGAATCGGGTGTAGTATTTTTATTCGATGAAATTAATTAACTACCAGAGGCTATTATTTCAATACACCCCCCCCCCTTCCTGGAGAACGTCATGATCAGGCATTGTTTATCAAGCTCTAAAGAATCAATTATTAAGGTCAAAGGCGGATAATCAATAAACTTAGGGAAATATCCGATTACTTATTTAACAGACACATTAAATGGCCCTAAAGCTGCCAAATTTGTTTTTGACGATGTTTCATTCTGTCATTCAGTCAGACTAATGTAGGTCGGCAGTTGAATCCAAATTAACCGAGTAACGCTACGGGCCACGCAATTCATTTTCATAAAAGCATCCCACAATCGGCAAGCTTCATTTCAACTAGACTTCTGTCTCTGACATTAAACATCGGGTGACAAAGATTAATAAAACATTTTGTCGTGTCCCCGAACAGTTTCCATTTTATGCCCGATCAGACTTCTAGAAGTTGTGATCGGATATTTGTCTCATTTGGCCGACACATCGAATCGGTGTATAGCTACAACAACAGTCTCTGCGTTACTAATGAGTTATGGCAGAGATATTTTTATTCCTGCATGTAAGAGATTACATTTGGTTAACGTGGTACTGTACCAGCTGAAGCTGATATTATCATCCCCCCACCCCCGACATTACAGCCATACAAATATGACAAAATAGACGCTTTCATCGAGACCACCGAATAAAATATTTATCCTACGTTTATCACGCTTAACTACACGACAATAGCAAGGCCATTAATCAATCGTAAAGAAATATTCCCATTACAGTTCCGATGCGAACGGGGAGCACTTCGCCCAAAACCAATCAACGGAGTAACACGAAAGAAATTAGTTCCTTTTGACAATGCCACTCTGTACCAGCTGACCGAGGGAGTTGTATTTTAAGTAACCAACACCATCGTCACCACAATCACAATAATAATAATAACAATAAAAACACAAGCAACCAAAGCAAATATCAATATGTCGTGTTACCCGAAATTCTGTGGCAGCGTTAAGAGTTCTCCGAGTGAGAAGTGATCAAGTCCTTTCGGTGCTGCCAAGTCGTGTATCATCATCGTCTGAAAGGCATCTTGTGGCAAATCTCGTGGATCGCATGACAGTCGCTGAGAAGCCATCAGCGATGGCTTGGTTAGCCGCATCACTGGAAGCAAAAAGAAACGACTTAATTACGTTGTAGAGAAAAAGTTAAACCGAATACACCACAACGACGATCCGATGTTGAGGATCACGGAAGCTGGAAAGACGTCTTTTGGTTGAAATAATCTTAGAGCTAAACGATTGGAAATAAAATCCCATAAAAAGTATGATCCAATTAATGTCCTTTTTTTGTGTTTAATCTCGCAGCTGAAATGTTATCAATAATTTAATAATTTATAGGGTCATAAATCATTACAAATCAGCGTTTGCTTCTTTATGTTGTAACACGCATGCACGCGCGCGCGCATGCGCACACACAGACATTGTTAACCACTTTTATAAATGTTTTAATGTAGACTAAGATAGTGAATACTGCGATACTAATTTGGTCATAATCTTAATGATAATGATAACTAGTATTAGTATCAATAATAATAGTAGTTGATGTTGTTGTCATTGTAGTAGTAGTAGTAGTAGTAGTACAATGAGAGGGTAGAACAAATTACAATTATTTTACTATAACTGTATAGCGTCAAATATTTTCCAAAAAGCTATTTAAAATAAGTTTCTGGAAAATAAATAAATTGCAAACATAATTGGTCGCTGGCGAACAGATGTTATGTTAATTAATCATATGTTACAATACCTTGTCTGTTATATAAAATTCTAAATAATATGGAATAATATGGATTACGAATTATTTTAGAAATAATAGAGCAAACAGGGGTCAAACATTTGCCTAATTATGCCACCAGAAAGAGATCTTCAAGATATTGGGAAAAAAACCCGAATATGTTCACATTTTTGTGAGATTGACATTTTAAACAGTATTTGAATATTCGTTGTGTACCAATTTAGGTCTCCAGCAGCTAATCGTAACAAACAGGATGACGGTACTTTTGGTAAACCAAACTCATTTTGATTACCACGGAACTGGCCATGCCATAAAGTTCTATTTAGCTATTGTTTCAAATGGTAGTGTACTTTTAAAAGCTCACTATAACATATCTGCTTCTGTTGTATTCTAGTCTACACTGGATTAACTGTAACAATTGAATATTGCAGCTTTTATTCTGTGGTATTTTAAGCCACTTTTATGACTTGTAAATCTGGAAAATTTACAATTTAATCTGGAATATTTATCACCGTAATGACAATGTGAAGCACCTGCTGACACCTAATCAGCAATCAGTCTACAGGAAGCTAAATATTTAACAATGACAATAGACTCCATTTAATCAGACCTGTACTCGTGCAGTTGACGATCACAGAACTGATGTAAGCAAACACGTAGCTGATAAGACACGAGCTTAATGGCAAGACAGGTGTCACTCGTAACCTACTGATCATATCATATATGAAAGTGACATTAAAATAGGTGCGTCTGTAATGTACAGGCATGCGAGTGTGTGTATATGTGTGTGTGCGTGGGTTGTCGTTGTAAAATGTTAAATGCACAAGTATGAAAATCCATTGTCAGTGCCTTTTCACACACACACACACACACACACACACGTATTGTTTGCTGCGAGCTGTGGTGTCAAATGGTATATTTTGTATGTGCTTTCGCTTTATGTACGTAGCCTACATACAAACGCTTCCCTGTGGGCATGACACAGTTGTCACGTACGTAAAGCGGATTTTCTGGGTCCCACAGGCTGATGAGTAGCATATATATATATATATATATATGTGGAGGTTTTTGTTTGCTTCAGTTCAATAATGTATAGATGTATTTTTGTATAAATTTATGGAGGTTTTTAGAGGATGTATAGGTGTTGATGTTTTGAGCAAGTACCACAATATATAGGCATCCTGAAAAAACACCCCCACACACATGCACGCACGCACGCACAAACACTCTCCGTGGTCTAGCGATAGCGTGTGGGATCACAGATCACTAACACCCGTGTTCGAATCTCGGGGTTGGCATATCTGACTTCGCTTCATTACCTTTGGAGGTCGCTCGGCCCACTCAGACTACCATCTGCACAACAGTGGCCGTAAAACATCAATCACCATCATCATCATCATCATCATCATCACACCATTCTCTACGCTACAACAGGTAAGCCACTCTATACGAGACAGTCCTGTGGAACAATAACTACATGTATATACATAGTACCAGTAATCCAACAGTCATACGGCCAACGAACGGGTCAGTGACTTCCAAACAGTCAACCGGCAGTCCAGTTACCTAGCCTACCAGCCAGCTGACCAATCAGTGAGATGTCCAGTCAGACAATCAGTCTGTGAATATTGTCGCAGACTTAAATTGCCAGTAATTTCCAGACTATATTATTATATATTCCCAGTCCAGACTTCGCTGATGTTATTAAATAAGGCCACCTAAACAAGCTAGAGCTAAATCCAATTAAACCAGCTTCACGGTGAATCGTTCCTCCCAAGCGGAGACTGAAGTTTTATAAGATGAGGTTTTTCTCGGGATGGAGGAGACTAGTTACGAGCCAGAAATTGTACTAAACTTACAGCTCCGAACAACAACAACAACAACAACAACGAAAAAGGGCCAATTCCCAGGGCGTCGTCTGTCAGAAAACTCCAAGTTTTGAGCACGAAATGAACAGAAAAATCCTCGTCGACGCGTATTCCCAGGGCACCTTTATCCTAACACAACCGAGACGTTGCCCCAATATCCGATGTTCCAATATCAGCAGATAACTAGCCATTGATGCACGCCTCCTAGAATTCCATACGAAAATAGCTACTTTCCAGAGACAAATTGCGCCAAATCCCCGCAGCCGAGAGTCCCGACTCATAGCGAGCTCAAAAACTCATAGCGAGCTCAAAAAATGAGTTCTCCAACAAAGGAACGACGACAACTAATGGTTTGTCCCGAAGTGAAATCATGATGGATTTCATTTCGGAATGCCAAAGTAAACAGAATTATAAAACAGCCGACCGCCAACTAGACCTTTTTCGGAAACATCGGTCATAAGACCAACGAGCTGTGGATCCGGACGTGACTTCAGTCTGACAGCGTCCATTCCAGACGTTGGCCGATCCGGAGAAAGAATCCAGGTTGGCCAGTAATATGTCTCCAACGTCACCCTTCGTGCGTCAGATGACCAAAGTTGGACAAAAACGTAAACAGATCGGCGAAGAGTTGAAGGTCATATCACAATCCGTGTAGTGAGAAGACGTAGTTGTGTAATCGGGATATCAGGATGACAAGGATTTGACAGAAAGTGTAAAATGATGTTGTTCATTATCTAATTTTATGTCTCATTTCTATATTCTAACTTAGAAATCATCCATCCCTCACAGAGACTAAGATGGGTTTGTCCCGTAAATGATACAAAAATAAACGATACGAGTTAATTACTGGAACAAGAATGTACTTGCAATGTTATAAATGGTCTGGGTAATAACAGCTTATTATAAATTTATAATATATATATATATATATATATATATATATATATATATATATAATCATATGGCATAAAACATTGTTAGTCTATAGTTTCCTATCTTATCATCTGATGGTCATCTCAATTTGTTTCAAAATTTATTCAATCGTTTGAAGATGTACACTCGAACAGACAGATGTGCTTTATGGAATATTAAACGACAGATCCGGAAAATATTTCACAAAGTCAACCGCCCGTCAAGTGTCCGGATGACTGACCGACCGACTGACTGACTGACTGACTATCTACGATCATTCCGAATCGTTACAAATAACCGGTGCGCGGAGGGCATATTAAACGGGACAACCGCAACGACATCGCAATTAGACATCAAACATGGCTGACAATCCCGATAATTAGGATTTAGGCTAATGATGGCGACTTAATTAACAAAATCTAAGAAATCATTTTCTGCCATCCGAGCACGTCTAAAGCTTCATCGATAACAAGTCTGTGACGGCGACAAGTAACAAAAAAACGAAGCTACTGAAGAGAGAATTATTGATTGAATGGCTGGTCCCCCTCTCTCACTCTCTCTATCCCTCTCTCCCTGTCTGTCTGAGAGCTGGACGTTTAGTTCGATGTGGTTACTCGTAACTGTACTGAGCAGGGTTAAGACTGGTGGTAGAACTCAGACAGTTTATCATTGTTTACGA
This sequence comes from Paralvinella palmiformis, assembly GCA_025642065.1. Lineage (NCBI taxonomy): Eukaryota > Metazoa > Annelida > Polychaeta > Terebellida > Alvinellidae > Paralvinella > Paralvinella palmiformis. The sequence continues at coordinate 147,154 of JAODUP010000673.1, read as the reverse complement.
TATGACCACAGTCTACCCGGCTGAGCATACCTTCGTAAAATCCGAAGTAGCGTAGTGTTCGAGATAAATGATATCTTCCTCCGTATGAATAATGGCCTGGATGTCTCGTATAAATGGTAAGGCAGAAACATATCGTATCAGGACGGGCGGGAAAGGCTCGTTAGTTCGCACACTCACTCACTCACTCACTCACTCACTCACCAACAAACCTATTCTTTCACCCAACCATCCACCTAACTAACCAACAAGCCATTCATCTGTCCACTCACTCACTCACTCACTCACTCACTCACTCACTCACTCACTCACTCACTCACTCACTCACTCACTCACTCACTCACTCACTCACTCACTCACTCACTCACTCACTCACTCACTCACTCACTCACCAACAAACCTATCCTTTCACCCAACCATCCACCTAACTAACCAACAAGCTATTCATCTGTCCACTCACTCACTCACTCACTCACTCACTCACTCACTCACTCACTCACTCACTCACTCACTCACTCACTCACTCACTCACTCACTCACTCACTCACTCACTCACTCACTCACTCACTCACTCACTCACTCACTCACTCACTCACTCACTCACTCACTCACCACTCACCTATCCTTTCACCCAACCATCCATCTAACTAACCAACAAGCTATTCATCTGTCCACTCACTCACTCACTCACTCACTCACTCACTCACTCACTCACTCACTCACTCACTCACTCACTCACTCACTCACTCACTCACTCACTCACTCACTCACTCCCCACTCACTCACTCACTCACTCACTCACTCACTCACTCACTCACTCACTCACTCACTCACTCACTCACTCACTCACTCACTCACTCACTCACCGACCAGCCTACACATCAATCCACCCACTACCTGACCCTTACACCCACCCACCCACCCACTCACTCACTCAGAACAATAATCAATATAGGCACAATAATAATCAATCTAGCCACGAACATGACATCCCTAATTTCCAGATGGATTCCATTTAGAATAATAACATATTAATTGTGATACAACAAACAAAACATAACCAATACAATACCGAATAACCAACTAATACATTATTAGTTATTTAGCTAACATCTAAGCCGGTTCCCCCCCCCCCTCCCCCGAACGTGCCAAACGAAGAACGATGATGGAATAAATAAAAACAAAACCGTATTATCATCTCTAAAGATAGCTCTTCCTTATCTCAGAATAAAGGAAACTAATTGGCGCGTGGCTACTTTTTACAGAGAAGTGGCTAATACCAGGACAGTTTATTGTTAGTTTGGTAGGTAGACTTTTAAACAACTGCATGTTAGGTTTAAAACAAAATTCATCGTTTGTAGGAACCCGAGATTGTAATATGTAATACAATAGTCACACTGTCAAAATGTGTTAGAAATATTGTTGAATTTGTTATTAGTTTTAGAGCAAGGCAGCCTTCCCATTGACACACACACACACACACACACACACACACACACACACACACACACACACACACACACACACACACACACACGAAATCAAATTCTTTCTCACCGTGATTTAATTCCCTTTCACCATGTAGACGTACCATCGATTGCGTTTCAAGTGTTGGTCAACCCTTCCTGTTACATCTATAGGGAACATCCACAACAATAAGTAACCCCACAGACCCCACTGAATGAGATGTCGGCTTCAATATCAATAATCAAAATATTAACACAGCTAAGAGTCCAAAGTAGAATACCGTCAGACCCTGAATAGAGCTCCGAATAGCCATATCAAATCCCGACTCTACCAGTACCTGTAATAAATATAGGTTATATAAGGGCAATGACGGGTGCCGATATGTACGGGATAATGCCACACGCGCGCGCGCACACACGCAAACACCCACCCACAACCCAAGCAAAACTAAAACCAATCAGATGTAGTTAACAAAACAATGCACACAGAAACATCGTACAAATTAAGAACCAGACATCTCTCTCTCTCTCTCTCTCTCTCTCTCTCTCTCCTGTTTTTAGCCAGCCAACTGTTGTAAACTTGGTCCAATATTTCCATGCCCTAGCCTGCTCCTGCCCAAATCTAAAAGACCACGCCTCTTATGCTTATAATGGCAGGCCGCTGGGATAAACCGATTCGGAGCTCTAATGATCCGGAAGGTGTACTTGTACAAGGTGACCTGGTGAATTGCTGTCGGAATCTATCACCTGGATCGAGGCATTAGGATGGGCAAGTGAACATCGACAAAGGTAGGTCGAACTAGCTTGTTATGTTATGTGGTGTATTTTTATATAACTTTTTATTTTGCTATGGCAGGCCACGCCACGGTATGGTAGGGTAGGGTAGGGTAGGGTATGGTATGTAAAGATGTGTAACGGTGTGTTACGGTATGGTGTGCTCTGGTGAGCTGTGTTACGTTGTGCTGTATTGTGTTATGTTGTGTTGTGCTGTGCTCTGCTGTTTTTGTGTTGACAAAAACATCAATAAAATATATCGAAAGTTTTCCAATCTTTTCTCCACCAAAACGGCGATGAATTGTGACCATGAAATATACAACTGACGGATGACGTTTACTGCCCGACGTGACGTTATTAAATGCTGTACCCAGTGACATAATGGAACCGTGAAGTGACAGCAAGTGTCCTAGCTAACCGAAGAGCTTTATGTGTTATACTAGTAGCTCATAACGTGGCTAAATGTCAATAATTTAAACAATAACAAGTCCATTGTTTAGATGACCACAAACAAACAATTGATAACATCTTATCTCCAGGATTGAGCTACATCTGTATGAGATTACAGATGTGGTTATACGGTTCTTCAGAAGGAAGTTAAAAGAACAATTATAAAAGTCCAGAAAAATATCCATACAATGACTGATATATATATATATATATATATATATATATATATATATAAGAGAAGGGGTAAATTTTCATATATCCATTTTATCGGAGACTGAGTGAGTGAGTGAGTGTTTTGTTTTTGCCTCATCATTAGTCACATCTAGGACATACGGACAAGGGATGACTTCTTCGGGAAACTGTACAGACACATTAGTATCTTGATTCAATTCAAACCTTGATCCTTGAGGTTAGCAAATGACTGGAGGGACTATTGACCGTATCCAATATTTCTCAAATGCTGGAGGCAGATGATCTCCCATTAAAGAATCTAGAGAAAATAAAACTATTTACAGATCTTAACAGCCAACTATGATTAGCAATAACATTCCATTATTTAATTATTTATTATTATTACTACTACTACAACTAGTTCTACTACTACTACTACTATTACTACTACTACTACTACTACTACTACTACTATTACTACTACTACTACTACTACTACTACATTTAATACTATTACTACTAACTACTACTACTATTACTACTACTACTACTACAACAACTAGTTCTACTACTACTACTACTATTACTACTACTACTATTACTACTACTACTATTACTACTACTACTACTATTACTACTACTACTATACTTATATATCATTTGATTACCGACACACACAAACTAATAACAACCTACAACCAAACCAGAAACACGTCTTAAGACCATATATAAGGTTACATATTTAATAACAATTTCTTCAAGTATGCATACAGCCCATACACAACAAGAACTACTTTACTAAATTCACCATCAGTAATAACTTTTACACTACTAGGAGGTACTATACTACTATTACTTACTACTACTTAAAACTACTACCATTCAAACTATTTCCTATTTACTAAAAATACTAATCTTTTAAAACTACTACTACTATTACTACTTACTACTACTACAACAACCAGTTCTACTACTACTACTACTATTACTACTACTACTATACACTAGTTCTACTTTTTACTACTCTACTATTTATTACTCCCACTACTATTACTACTTTTAAACTACTACTACTACTATTACTACTACTACTACTACTACTACTATTACTACTACTACTATTACTACTACTACTATTACTACTACTACTACAACCAGTTCTACTACTACTACTACTATTACTACTATTACTACTACTACTACTATTACTACTACTACTATACTTATATATCATTTGATTACCGACACACACAAGCTAATAACAACCTACAACCAAACCAGAAACACGTCTTAAGACCATAATATAAGGTTGACATATTTAATAACAATTTCTTCAAGATGCAGACAGCCCATGACACAACAAGAATAATGTACTAAATGTCACCATCCAGTAATAACTGTACACTACTAGGAGGTAATATGTCGTGTGTGTGTGTGGGGGGGGGGGGGTTCCTGACTGACGCTTAAAACTACGCCATTCTAATATTTCATATTTAAAAAAATAGCGTAATCTGTAAAAACTTAGAGCTGAGTGAGTGGGTGGGTGAGTGAGTGATTTGCTTGTATCTTGGTTTTTAATATAAACATGGCTATCTATTACAAACAACGGATTTCAACAATAGTCAAATCTGATCTAAACCTACGATTAAACGCCACAGACGGAGCATCAGGTCCGGCTTTAAAGAGTTTGCCGAATTATAAATTTGTCACAAAACCGTTTTGTTTTTAACTTATTGTCAAACTAGAATAATCGTGGTTCACAACAGAAATGTAACAGAAATACAACATATATTTTGATATGCATTATTGGTCGACACCCCTCCATTCCCCCCCCCCCCTCCATCTCTGTATCTCTGTCTAAATAACACCTGGCCACCAACTAGATGCCTATATGCCTAACCAAACAAGGGGCAGATTTCTTTATGAAGATAGTACACAGGTATCTATTTACTGATCCACATTCAACTACATTCAACTATCTCTATCTACCTATCTGTGAAGCAGATGCTACCACGACCATCCGTGTTTCTTTTTTTTTGTTTGTTTGTTTGTCCGTCATCGCGTACACACGTACGCCCGACTATTTGTGTCTCAACGCACGCCCGCACGTGCTCGCGCCCCTGTCTGTCTGATCGGTTTACGAGCAATTATACTTTATAAAATGTCCTTAATAACAATACCACCTAGAACAGTATATACTTGTACGTATCATCTGGAACAGTATATACTTGTACGTATCATCTGGAACAGTATATACTTGTACGTATCATCTGGAACAGTATATACTTGTACGTATCATCTGGAACAGTATATACTTGTACGTATCATCTGGAACAGTATATACTTGTAGGTACTCCAGTAAACGGAGTACCTTGATCCGAAATCCAGCCTACAACTATCTACAACAGACCTATCTATATCATGGTAGATAAAACATTGAGCAGGATGATACACAACAACCAACCTCCCCCCTCCCGAAAACATACTAAAAATATACAACACAGAATATACAATATTATCCAACCAGGCCGATCGCTGGCTGGGCAAGAAGATATCAAATACTGATCCTCTCTCTCTCTCTCTCTCTTCTCTATATATATATATATATATATATGTGTGTGTTGTGTGTGTGTATGTATATGTGATTGTGTGTGTGTGTGTTACAGTTAATCTGTATACTTTTCAGGTAATCTGTATTAAATCTCTGTTAGCAATAGACGTATTTCCTGAAAATTTCAGGTAATATACATATTACCTGATTATATAGATTAACTGTAATACACACACACACACACACACACACACACACACACACACACACACACACACACAATATATATATATATATATATATATAAAGTTGTAAGGATTGACACAGAACCGAAGTATTATAGACAAATGTTGCCGAAGCCATCAGGACAAAAATAGCTAATATCAAACAAGAGAGACCCATTCAGTTAACTTAATTTAACCTTCCCACTAAATGAAGCCGTATCATGGACTTCTTCCGGTTATAAATAGCTGACATTTCTCGTAATAGCTGACTCAAAATAATGTCAGCTTATTGCCTCCTCTACATTATATATGTCAAGTCAGGTCAGCTGGTACAGTGTTGGCATATGTTCGTAGGTCAGTCGGTGAGTCAACTGGGGTGTAAGTAAGTGAATGTACAAACAAACTGAGCAAGAATGTTAGTGTGAGTGTATCATTGCGGGATGGATGTTTTACGGCCACTCGTGTGTACGATGTGGGCTAAATGGGCCGAGCTACCTACAAAGGTAATGAGGCGAAGTGAAAGATGAACCATCCTTCAGACATGCCAACGCTGAGATTTGAGCTCGGGTGGTTGAGATCTGTGGCCACTCGCGCTACCAGTTGGACCACGGACGGGCCACGTATCACTACGGAAAACTCCCTCCATGTGTGTGTGTGTGTGTGTGTGTGTGTGTGTGTGTGTGTGTGTGTGTGAAAATCCACTTCTCTGATCAATCGTCCAACTGTTGTGTATGCAGTAGGCCATTAAGTGCGATAGTCAGTGAATGAGTGAGTCAGTTGGTCAATCATTCAGTCAGCTGGTCACTCAGCTGCAGTTTCAATCAGTCAATCAGTCAGTCAGTCAGTCAGTGACAAGTACAATCCTTATTAACTTTAACAGCATACCCATCATATGTCTTCAATCCTGTACATTTTAAATATTCAATAACTTTATAATTATAGACTAATATTTCTCGCCGAAGTCTCCCTTTATATATTGTCATATGATAAATACAGTCAAATATGAATTATAATAACCAACATTCTAGTCAATTCATCAAACCATCAGCCATACAGGGACCAATCATCAGTAACAATTCACAAATTATTGATAATGTTATTTGACATTTAGGCACTAACATCCAAGTTAATGCTCTATATGGAGGCAGTCTAATTAAATTTGGACAGCTTCTCTTCACTTAATCTAACCCTCCCCCCGCAAACCCCCCACCCGTCCGTCCGTCCGTGTGTGCGTGTGTGTGCGCACACGCAGCAGTACACAATTCACTGGGTGCAAGCCATTAATTAGATTCACCGGAGTCACCGAAGCATTGGCCATTTTCACTGATCAACGGCAACACGTATCTGGGCATCGATAAGGAACACGCGTCGATCGAATATGGCGACATTCAAGGCCGACATCCGGAACAAAGTGATACTCTTCCCTCGTTCGGACGTTAACAGCCGCCCTCACTCTACTGCCATAAATATTCCCGATGTTAGAAGCGACTTCGCAGCAGCGCAACTTGATACCATCCATCTTGTGCCAGAACTTACTGAACCCTAAACACCAAACTCCTACAACGGGTCGGTCGGTCCATTCCCCGAAGAAGCACGCGGTGTGGGAGACAGAGAGCTAGGGGGTAGAGTGGGGGGAGGAAGGGGTGGAGACGTCGCTGAGTGAGGAAGTCGGCGAGGGATGTCGATGATGGTGCCATTTTCCAGTAAACTGGCCCCTGTCTGTTGTGACAAACTGTTCATGGCGAGATGATCTGACGACAACAGTTAGGTAGTGTGTTGATAACAAAGCGAGGTCAATGTACGGACCGTAACTCAATCTGTAACCAAGGTCCTGACACAGGATGAAATCTGTTTGAAGTGATTTATTAAGTCAGCTGCTGCTATCCACCCCCCCCCAACCCCTCTTTCTGTGTCTGAGTGTTAGCGGTCAACAACCGGTTTAAGAAAATATTATACGGACGTAAACCAGGGAAGTAAATACTATATACCAATAACTACTTGGGTGATCTATATATTGTAATAATTTACATATTACAGTTAAACTTACTGTATAGGACTTAAAGCCTTATAGAGTGTTAAGAAGCCATGGACATTTTACATAGGACACGTGAAAGTAAGAGACTTAACAGCTGATAACCTGATGGCGGGAAATGTAGAATAATGAATGCATCAACAATGTGAGAATCATCCAATGTTTAAGTACAAACAACTCGTTTATTACGTTTATAATTCGTTTTTATCGATTATTCTCCTGATCAAAACCACATAAACTTGATGAAGTCGAACCAACGAGGAAAGGGTCACCGTGTTATCAGGTCTTGGTGTATATTATTAATAATAGCTTGTGTGAGGTCAGAGTTCAAGGTTGTCCGCTGTCAAGGCTCTTTTTATACAATTTCATCAGGTCAACCAGTTTAATTCAGATAGATCACATCACGCTGTCGACCATTAGTATATACACCCGACTGTTAACATCATCCTCATCATCCATACAAACTGGTGATGATGATGACGATTGGTGTTTTACGGCCACTTTTGTACACATGATAGGCTAAATGGGCCGAGCGACTTCCAAAGGTAATGATGCGAAGTCAAAGATGAAACACCCTTCAGATCATCCATTTAAACTGGCCAGTATAAAGTAGATATATTGGTGTAAAATCTTCTATCATCGACATCATCGTCATCATCCATACAAACTGGCTAGTAAATTAGATATATTGGTGTTAAATCATCTATCATCATCATCATCATCATCATCATCTTGGCTCTCTATTTAGTGGAATTAGTTATAATAATTATAGTAAACTCTCAATTAGAAGATTATAGAATGGTTAATCAAGAGTCCAGTCCTGTCATCGAACTCGTATGGATAAATAATCCTAAAGAAAGTTACAGCCATCACGAAACAACCAGAAAGACAGTTTAAATAATAATTGATGCGGGCTGTTATTTAGGAGATACAACAAGAGGTTTTTTTTTTAAATCCGGATTCTGTTCCTGTATAAAATGCACGTCACTAAACTGTTGTTATTCCTTTGTTCAACAACAAACAAATCCCTTTCCAGACTGGAGCTGGCTCTAACATCTGTGTAGCCAATTTGGCTAAAGGTTCAAATTTTCTTTAGCCAATTGAGATTTTTTATTTAGCCACTTTTGTAACCATAATTTACGTTGATAAAATGTCATAAACCAAACATACCGCAAAACTATACGTTAATATAGTGTATGTAGATAGTTACGATAACAATATATCAAACTAATAATTTTTTATTTACATGTCTTGACACATAATTGCATAAGGGTTTTATGCAATTATGTGTATTGTATTGAATTGTATTGTATATAACTGTATTATATTGGTCAAGTGTATTGTGTCTCAACAAGCTTTACTTCTTATTTTACGTTTTACACACACACACACACACAAACACACACACACATATATAATATCACGATTGGGATGATCATCGCCACCGGCACATCATCGTCATCATCATCAGCAGCAGCAGCGCGTAAATTAAATAAATCACTTTCTCATCTCATCACTTCAATACCGAGTGAGATCATGCTGAGATTGAAATTGTCGAGACCGACTTAATCCAGTAAGGGTAGTGACACGGTGATCACGTGACAAATGGCTAACATGTGACTAATATATATCTAAATCCACCAATAAGCCGCTGGTGATAATTCGACTGGCCAACATGTCTATCTATATAAGCCAACGAATGGCAGGATGACAAATCATCATCGTACATGTATGACGTGGTAGATGTATGGGACCCAGCATTTGGACAAGTAGGCGTCATCCATCAAACATCGGAACGAATACAGGCTGATGTCAACATTAAGCCAGATGTGGTTACTCAACCCTGAACACCAGCTATTAATAATAATACAGAACCGTGGCTATTTAACTTTATATAGCTCAAAAAAGGGAAACGATCAGACGCATTCGGGATCATTCTGCGCATAGATGCCATTCTGGTGGTCAACGGAACAGCAACCCGATGCGTAATTAAAAGAAGCATACAGGTGTTATTAGTCGGTACAATGTTCCCAACACGCTGATGTATTGGAAGTGTGTTGGCTTGTATGGAAGATAAATTCTTCTTCTTTTCGTTCGCTTATAGCTGCTGATATATGGTCTTGTGGTCTATCAGAGTGCGCCATGGGGCCCAATACCTCTTATTTCAGCACTAGAGGTTTATATTATGGTTACCTCACCCGTAGTCCATATCATTCTAGCCTCTACCCATTGACCAGTCTCTAACAGAAGTCATAACTCCTGCTGCCATAGCCCTCTCTCTGGGTCACTGAGACACAGAGGCCACCCTCACCACGTCAAGGAATGGACTACGAGGGGGTGGATGTTAAATTAAGTGGACATTTAACTTCAGCATTAACGCCTACTTGATGCTAAATGATTTCGTTCGAGTCCGAATCAGCTCAGAAGACGCCGGCAGTTGTCACACACACACACACACACACACCCTGTGCTATATTAACATGTAGTAACGTGTGTAAGTAGTAGGCCTCTGGATGCGGCTAACACACTTCAGGAAATGCTATACTTTACAATTACACAGCTAATAGACCATTAGCGCCTACGTGTACTCTAATAGTAACACAAGTCAAAACATCAGCCCCCGGAGCTGCTAAATGTCAATCAATCTGTTGATTCGCCTTCTTTACTATAGATAACACATCAAGTATCATCGTCATTTGATATGCAGTTTACTTATCCTGGTAGCTATTCAAATCTTTTCAATTCAAATTGTTTAGTTCAATATTCATATTACATCATTTTAATGACAGCAAACGCGCATAGAATGTTGAAAAGGAGGATGCTTAACATAACATGGAAAAAATTCGCTACAAATTTAAAAAATAAAAAGATGTGGAATAGCCAAAATAATATTGCCAAAGCTAGTTATTTAGATCATACCCATCCATTGTTTGTTCAATATAAGTGTTAGATATTGTAAAATTAAAAACCTTCATTATAATCTATAAAGCCAACAATAACATGTTACCTATCAATCTACAAAAAAGGTTCATACAATTAATAGAAGAAATACATTCACATAGTACCAGGTCTAGTAAAAAAAGGAAATTTTAATGTAAAATTTTGTAAGACGAAAAGAAAGTTAATGTCAGTTAATATTATATTGGTGTTAAATTGTGGAACCAATTAGATGCAAATGTCCGCAATGTTAAAACAATTAATATATTTAAGCGAATATAAACGGCTGTACCCAATAGGGGGACAGCCTAGTGAGCTCCGGTGGCCTAGCGGTTAAGCACCCGGCACTTGGTGCCAACGGTCGCAGGTTCGAACCCCGTAAGAGGTCGAAACTTTTCCAGGGATTAATTTCTCGGCTCACTACATCGTGGGTGGCTGACCACGTTAAATGGCGCTGCCCTCTCCACTGAATTATTTAAAATAAAGGGGGACGTTAAAAACCCACCTGAGGACGTAAAACACTCTGGCAGTGACCACCCTCAGGGTATTTCGGCTCCATCTTTCCGTACTGCTCCCCTGTGAGTGGTGGGGGAGGCGGTTTCTCAACCACTCCAACATAGAGGCTGTGCTGATTAAGCGACAGCCTGGGGATTCTCCCCGAACAACAAAACCCAAACCAAACCAAACCAGGGGGACAGCCGTGGGTCTCTACCGCAAACTTCAACAAGACAAGCGCATATAATTAAAATACATTCATTTCTTTACATGACTGATACCGATGCTGTAATTTTATTTACTGTTCAAATACATCATATATGATGTACGCAAAATAATATGCTATTGCTACAATAATGAATCATTTCAAAATTAAACTGATATGGATTTGTTGTTGTTTCGTAAAGATATAATTATGTCTATTTCACATATTTTTATTTTTAAATTTGTCATGAATGTTTTTACTGTTATGTTAAGGGGGGGGGGGTGCATTATATAAGCAATGCCTCAAGCATCCTCCTTTTCAACATGATGTATTATGAATGTTGAAATAAACAATTTGAATTGAATTGACTTAATTATATCTTTTTGAAACAACAACATGATAGCTATGAATAATACCTATAATGTGTTTATTCTAATAATGGCCCAGTACGTCGAGACAGACGCATATAGCCCGCCATTAAAAGGGATTAAGAAAAGTGTAAAAGACCCTCTATTAAAAAAAACTATTCGGTACGCTTGTGAGATTTTGTTCGGTGAAAAGTACATCAGTGGCATGTGTGTGCATCAACGTTTCTTCTAATATCGCTCACCAATGGCTATATGGCGTCTGGATTTGTTTTCGTTGTCTACAGGTATGACTGGAATACAGGGATGCCCAATTTACGGATGTGTTATACTGATTTTTACACTTTTTCCAATCTACGGACAAACATTTTTATTTTGGCCGATTCTACGGATTTAAAAACAAATACTGACACGGTAAAGTTAATATATATCGCATCAGCCAACTGCATCACTTTAGTTGTAAAACGCAACAAATATGCGCATTGATTATCGGTATTAGACGCCAGTGATTACATGGGCAGAATATATATTTTGGAACTAGGTCGTTTTGTGACGTCATTAATTACTGTGACGTCATTGTCTCGATCTGCGCGATTTGTTTCTGTTTCATTCACATTTGTTATAGGACTCTCACGGGAAGGTATGATTGTGAAATAGTATGGTGCTATTTTATTAGAGTGTGCCTCATTAACAAAACGAACACGGTAATACCAAAAAAAAACACAGCAGAGTTATCTAACTAGCTAATTATAAATAAGATCGCATACAATGACTGTTTCCCAACAACGTATTACTAAATACAAATATGTATTCAGTCTAGGATGTTTTTTCTCTCTCCAATTTCTATTGTATATTATCTATGTATAATTATGATTGGAAACTTAGAAAGGATAAGCATTTGGTCATTTCTTGATGAACTTTTAATTGTACCTGGACTTTGAGTTTACCAAACCCCTGTACTAGGTGCGCCACTGAGCTCAATTCTTTTTGAGGATATTGGTGCTATAGAAGTTTCGTAATTATTATTATTATTATTATTATGTATAGTAATGGTGAATAAGTGAGTGAGTGAGTTCTTTGTTTAGTTTCACCGCTGGTCACACCCGCAAAACATGCCCGAAGCGGGATTCCCCAGGGGAACACCCCACAAACTTGGGTATTACTGGATATTTGTGGTGCAGTCTTCTACAAACTCACTATAGGAAGGAGTGGGAAATGATTTCGTGATAAAAGATTATCTGTTTTCTTGCAGAAAATTAATCACATATTAAATGATAATATATCTTAACAGAGTTCATAATTAATTAGACATTTATCTTACAACAAACTTTCCGCTAATACTGAGGCAACTCTAAATGACATTGCAACAGTATTTTCTGGCAAGATTTAGTTGTCTTCGTCATGTCATGTCAGCTGAACAGAAAATGTTACTCTAAAGTGAGTGAGTGAGTGAGTGCATCAGTGAGTGAGTGAATAATATTTATTTAACTTTGCCACTAGTCACATCTGTGATAACTTCCTAGAGAAACGAGATGATTATATGAAACATACCATATAATGGTAACGCTGGGATATGAACCTACACCTGGAAGTCTGCAATGCAGTACATTACCAACTGTGCTATCAGTGTCCCAGGTTTTACAACAGTGTGCCTATCTTATCTCTCTGTCTGCCTGTTCTGGTAGTGAGTCAGTCATCAGTCAGTGAAAATGTCTGCCTGTCTACCTGCCTGTATGTCTGCCAAACTGTCAATTTGCTTGTGTCCCTGTTTATCAGTCTGTCATAGTATTAGACAGTGTATTAGTCAGTCCGACATGCTGTGCTTTGAAGTTTGAGTACACTAGCCAGTAGTTGTAACCATGGCAACAAAATTAAGATTAAGAAGATTACGATCAATCAACAAATTATAATAATTTATAGCATAGTGAATACGGTATACAGTATGGCATGGGCACCATACAGTCTAGGGTGGCTAGCATAATATCTGGTGGCATACACTCTGAGGTGGCCAGCAACAATCTATAGTGGCCAGGATACAGTCTGTTATGGCCAACGTACAGTCTATGGTTAGCCAGCCACACTGGTGGCAAGCGTACAGTCTGTGGTGGCCTGCTACAGACTGTGGTGATCAGTAGATAGTCTGTGGTGGCCTGTAACAGTTTGGGGTGGCTAGCATACTGTCTGGACTGGCCAACATAAAGTCTAGGTAGGTTAGCATACAGTCTAAGGTGGTCAGCTACAGCATGGAATGACCGACATACAGTATGTGGTGGCCTGCTACAGTCTGCTGTGGCCAACATACAGTTTGTGGTGACAAGCATATAGTCTATGGTGGCCTGTTAAAGTCTGAGGTGGCCAGTTATAGTCTGCAGTGGCCAGGATATAGTCTGTGAATGCCAACATCACTAAAACAGTGTGAGTCTGGTGTGACCTACAGATAGTCTGGTGCGACGAACATACAGTCTGGTGCGACCAACAGATAGTCTGGTGCGACGAACATACAGTCTGGTGCGACCAACAGATAGTCTGGTGTGACTAACAGACAATCTGGTGTGACCAACAGACAGTCTGGTGTGACCAACATATAGTCTGGTGTGACCAACGTATAGTCTAGTGTGACCAACATATAGTCTGTGCCTCATCAGAAGCATCTTGTAACATCAACCAGAGACCAGTCAGACAACATAATCACCTGATAGTCTGAGAGTAATATCATGGTGTCTCATGGGTCCTTGGACAGATTAGCTGAATCATTCTAATCATGGTCACGATAAAGACATATGTGACAAACCCTCAACATAGCCCTCCAACTATATATATATATATATATATATATATATATATATATTATATATAGAAGAGAGAGAGAGAGAGAGAGAGAGGGGGGGCAGCAGACATACACACACATATATATATATATATATATATATATACACAGAGAGAGAGAGAGGGAGGGGATAGAGTGTGAGGAAAAAAGAGAGGTAGAGAGAAATAGAGAGCAAACATTCCTATACAACCCTTTTTTTGCTACATTGCGATGGTGTATAGCCATAATATTAACAATAGAATTAACACACCATCACGTAGTTAATGCATTTAAAATGTCTCAAACTGATGCACCGAAGCTCAGTACTCATTGGCGACCTCAATCAATGTATTATAATGATAAAACAATTATATATTCAATATGGATTAGAACAACCCTTTTATTTGACTGGCGCCAAGAGAAAGAAGACGACAACATCTGATGCTGTCTGACATTTAATGTCAAGTGTCACATTATCTACAGCTCGTGGTGTTCTATTTAAAGGATGCTCTGGGACTGCTAACCCACAACAGTCATTACTTATCATTACTTCAATCTTTAGTGGAACCACAGTAGAACCCTGACATGTGTCAATGAAGATCTAACACTGGTTAGCCTTGGTTAGGAACTGTTTAGTAATATTTGCAAGATTTGGTGTGTGTGTGTCTGTGTAAAACTTCAACCAAAATATTATCACTGAGTTATCATCTTCCTGAAATGAATGCGCGCGCGCACGCACACACACACACAGAGAGAGGAGAGAGAAAGAGAGAGAGTCATACACACACGCACACACACGCACACACAGAGAGAGGGGGGGTATTTTTCATATGAAAGCCAGGTAACATTACGAGCCAAAGAAATATGAAACAGCCAACTATTAAAGAGGACTCATCACATTATTAATCATATGTGATTATTGACAGCTATCATCTTCTAATACTAATATATATCTATACGGCATGTGGTGGATAAATGTACTGGATGATTTATAAGGCAATCTGTATCCGGTTTAGACTGTTGGGTAACGGGACAAGGTTGTATTTAAGAAAAGCTACAGTACGGATAGCGTGATACCTATAAATATTGGACATCGGAGTGTAAATATAGCTGTATATTTTCCAGCGATATAAACTTCACACACACACACACACACACAGAGAGAGAGAGAAACACACAGACACACAGAGAAAGAGAGAGGCATGCATTCCAGCCTAATTTCATCACATATTCCGTCAGAGCTAAAAGCCCCGCTAATGACAGAAACGTTGCATGTAAGAGCGATTTTGTGAGTTTTACACACAATTACATTAAGATCTACGTACTGTGGCCACTTAACCACATTCTGTGACACATGTCAGCCAGCCATACTGACCTCAGCTGTTGCGATGAAGAACCACATACTGTTAGGTGATGTTATTTCCAAACCACATTTAAACAATATTTTCCGACAGTTCTATAATTTTGGAAGGCAGTGGACCTATTTTCCTATCCTCTTAAAGAAGATGTCACTTTTAAATCGGACATATTGCCCAGTGCTAACCTAGCAATTAATATTAACAGTGGGTAAAATCTGTAGGGCAGAGTTAGTGGGCTTCCTAACGCGTTTTTTATTTTTTTTGGTGTGTGTTGTCGTCCGGATTAAAGCTAATTTAAGATGCCTGCAACCACCTAGCCCAGACATGCAATGTCACTTTTGTATTGGAAACACTGCCCAAAGCTTCCCTAGCGATACATGCTACTAGATGGAAAATTTCTGTAAGGTATGATGTTATCGGGCTTCGTAACACATCTTTCTCCATTATATTTCATTTTAATATGCTTGAATTATCCCCCTCCGACCATCAGCACCACATATACCCCTCCCCCCCGCCAAACACACACACACCGAGAGAGAGAGAGAGAGAGAGAGAAATATTCCAATGCAGTGCACATTAGATAAACCAGTAGAAGACCACCACAATTGCCACCCACCAAGTACAAACACCGTTCAAAATAATTTTATTCCCGTCTGTGGACTTCCCAGGAAGTTCACTCCACCTGATGGAGAGGGGGAAAAAACTCACAATGCTACACATCAAAATTGATTGTGTTTACCTTTGATCAATTCATCTGGTTGGCATGATTGTGACTGAGTATAACACACACACACACACACACACACACACACACACACACACACACCGATTTTTAGCATTAGGCTTTACTAAGATTCAAAAACTCCAACGAACTGTCAGTTCTTCCCCCCTAAAAACCGAAACAAACAACAAACTCAAGCAGACGTCATTTGGTGACATCCTCTGGCGCGCTGTCCAGTCAAACATCTGGCTGTCATCTGCTAATATGGAGCAGATGTGAATGCAGTACTCGGACAGAAGCCAATGAAGCTTCTATTATTTGTCCCCAAAGCCACTGATAATACTGCTTCCTTTATTAAATGGTATAATTAAGATGGAAAAAATGCGTTTTTCTTCTAAAAGTCATCCGAATTCATCTTTGTATTTCGTCTTTAAGCCGAGCGGAGTTATCCTGAACATCTTCGTCTCCGGGGAGTAGTGGCGAACAACAAATCACTACGTTAATAGTGGCCGATCGTCGGCGGATCAACCGGATCGGACCACCGCCAGAGGGCTTCACATCTGGGCCACATCTCATGGATTTGGCTTTCCGAGCACATTACTCCACGTCTGACGAAGCACGTCCACGCATCACTGATCCGTCCGTCAGCGCCTCCGACGAGACTATGTCATAGGTCAAGACCATTTCTAGGGCAATCATTCTCCTCCCCTCCCTCAAACAACATCATTGGAATAACGTTCTTACGTTGTAATCATAGAACTGGGATACTGGACTGTATGCGAAGGCTGGGTAGAGAGAGAGAGAGAGAGTGTGTGTGTGTGTGTGTGGCCCGATTCTTCCGTATTGTTTTTCCGCGTGTATTTGAAGCCATTATCGGGGAATCATCCGAATTTCGCCAAAAAATTACGTATCTGAAATACGGGCAAGCCCAATATTTTGATTAATGACCCTCCACCGATAAGTGGGCACATAACTCGGTTCCGAGTTCAATATTAATAATGATCACCATGGGCCATAGGAGACCATTAAAAATGAGATAATAGCGGCGGGGCGGACTATTTGCTGCCGCCCCGTCCGCCAAATACCGACGACGATGACGCCGGGTTTGGAGTGGTTTCCAAATATAGCCGCCTTCAGCGGAGCATCCCACTCTCCCCGTGATGAGCGCCCTCTGTGCAGACGATATCGGAACAGATCACATACGCCCCCTCCCTCCCCCCTCCCCCCGCTACGACCAAACACCAAATTAGAACGATTGTGTTCTCCGTCCGATTTCTGCCGTCCATAAATAGCGCCCATTTCTAAGAATACAACGCTGGGGGGGGGGGGGGGGTTTAGGGGGGGGCGCGGGCAAAACGAGAATAGTCAGTCAGTCAGTCCGAGCCGTCGTTTAGCGATGGCCGCATCCCGTACGCGTTGCAACGACCGCGAATGTGCAGCGGGCGTCAATTAATGCCCCGTTTTTCCCCCACGACGTGTCGGCTCCCCTAACAACAAGCGCCCTCTTATCACGGACGTTGTTTTGTAATATGACAAAAAAGAGCCTTTCCTTCGCCTTTCGGCTGGTTTGATCAACTAAATTAGACCATCACCCGATCACGTGATAGAGAATTAGCTAAAAACAATAGGCTTAAGATGGACGGAGTACGGCTGGTCCGTGGTTAGAGCCGACGGGCTTGGACTATATCAGATCCCTAGTTTGAAAATCTAAGATTCTCTAGTATATCCGGAAGCGCGTTTTTGTTTGGTCAAAAGTGATTATTGTGCTATAATAATAATAATAATAATAATGGGCGAAATGGCAGTTATTTTACGTGGCTTAGCTACCTCAAATGAGGGAGACACATATGGTCTGTAATTTACTGCTTCACCATGGAGACTAATTCTAAACAAATTTAGAATTTACAATATATGGCATATTCGGCGGAGAAAACCTTGCCAGTTGTCTGGTTGGATGAAAAACTCATACTTTAGTGCCACGGCCGGGATTCGAACCTCCGATCTCCCGCACTGTATGGACCACGAGTAAGAAAGTCCCACGCCCTTATATCAGCTAGGCCATAGAGGTGGTGCATCTAAGAAACTAACAACAAGAACCAGCCTACCGCCCATCCGTGGATGTAAATGACGCTTCTGAATTCTACAGAGCCACATATCCGGCGACACATCGTAACATCCTTAGAGCAACTGCTCGTCAGCAAACGGTCAAGTGCAAGAACATCTGACTGTTAGCCGTTATATTTAACTTTCCAGCAAATATCATATTTACAACACGGACTGTACATCCTCATGATTACCTCCAGACAACGTGATGATACCAGTAATCCTACAATCCATTATCAATTAGGCATTGGTATCTATAGATACCTGAGATTTGTCTCTTAATAGCTTTATCTGTTCAGTGATTAGCTCAAACATCTATCTAGTAGTAGTATTACAATGTCCTGGAGAACACCTTCTTTATCAGTAGGTTGATGACTCTCGGTGTCCATACAGTTAAAGAACATTACCATTATGAAGTTGTTCAGAAACGCAATTATTATCTGAAGCATTAACTTGCCAAGTTACCACGAACATCAACCGTAATGATAGTAGCCGTAGCGGAGCAGACGATGAACCTCGATCAGTAGAGTCGTCAGACACCTTTCCAGAGGTTCCAGGTTTTCAACTTTACTGTTACATGTCTCGGGTCTATCCACCTCTAACTTTCACACGTTCCAGAATTTGATTATAATTAAATGAAAATACATGTGGCTTCTAATGGGTTTTTCTAGAAGGTGTTATAAAAGTCTCTGAATATATATGTTCATCGTGAACTACTCAAACTATTTAAGGCAACACGTAAACAAATGAAATGGAATAGGTTCAATTAGACTTCGTTTAGCCAATTCAATCATGTCTCCTTATATTTTCTCTCCCTACAAACACACATAATACATATCCCTATCCGACTATTTAAATATATCATTCTTTTGTCTATATACAAGGTATTAAATTTTAAATAATACCTTTTATGTCTTGTCAGATCAGACAAAATCTCACAACAGCTCCTATTAGAAGCTGGTGGTTTTGTCCATTTTCTCAACAGGGAGATTACGCCCAGCACAGAGAATTTGTGAGACAGGGTCTTCGTCTAGATGGGTTTTGTCCCTGGGGTTATTTCTGAATGATTCTATCCTACACCCAGTTTTCAGCCTTGACAATAGCAAGAGATTGGATAATTTCAGCCTCAATCCAGTGTGTCCCAGTATGACCCGATATTATTGGGGTTTCACTGAAGTTCGAAACATAGATCAACGAGTAACATCTATTTGTTGACATTTCGCTGCACTTAGTACTTTTTGTACTGTGACTCGTCAAAACATTACAAACATAAATCATCTAACAATACCTGTGATGTAACATATGTTTACTAAATATTGATGGATTAATAATTAAAAGAACACTAAACCACTTTAGTAGTATCAGTTATAAACAATCGTTTTATATTAGATTATCTGCCATAATGTTTGAAACGTGGACATCACACAGTAGCTTAGATAAAGGATGTAGACCCTATTTGTGGGCAGGCGTGTGTATATATATATATATATATATATATATATATATGTGTGTGTGTGTGTGTGTAATATAGATGTACTATAGTCTAGATCTAGATTAATGTATCATTAATGTCATCAAGTCAGCAGGATCCTATACTCCCTGATGTATCAATGCCATCATCAACAACAACAACAACAACAGGTATACAATACATAAATAACCATCAGTGGAGAAACATTAACATTAGAGGTAATGGCTCTCTCACCTCTCATTATATATATATATATATATATATTTCATAGCAGACTTACCCTATATATAGACACATGCATTCTTGCACATACGTTTGGGTGCTTGCATTTGTGTGTGTGCGCATGTGTTGTCATTATAGTAAAGATAACACTGCTTAATTTAAATGATAAAATTAATCGCTGAAGGAAAACGAAATAAAGATTTCTTAAATAACTGGTTATATCAGAGAGTAAGGAGAAGCCTAGTTACTGTCTCATTGGTATTATAACATATTATCCACAGCCCAAACTGTTGGTTATTACAGATGGCGTACTTATCTCCTGTCTACATCTGTGATGGCGTCGTGCACAAACGTGCTCGCCCCCTCTATCCATTATTTCTCTCTCACGCACGCATACATACTGCTATACGCACACAAACACGCACAAAGGCACGCGGTGACAGTATGTGGTGCATAAAGGACGTTCACCGCTCACACACACACACACACCAGATACACACACTCACACCAGACACACACATACCAGATACACACACACACACCAGATCAAAGACAGCAAACAGAAGTCGTCCATTACCTTTGACGTGTAGACGTTTGTTCATTGAATTCATTCCGATGAATGGCGCCGAAGACGATGAAGATGTGCTACTGATCAGACAGTTATCTATTCTATTGAGCTGCGGTGATCTAAGTCGGAACTAAAACAAATATCTATTGCCATGTCTGTCCAACCAACCAACCAACCAGAATCTAATGTATCTCAGCTGTCACAGTCGGCGTGTCCACACTGAGGCAGACGGCGGCCAAACAAACCCGGTCACTGTAGGCAAAATAATAAATCCAGTTTCAAGTTTTGTTCTGGGAACTGGGCAATGGAGCCAGGGCACACCTCAGTCCTCATGAGGCATGACGCCAGAATCGGCCCACATTTCAACTGTGTCTATATTTAATGCCCCTCCCAGTTCGGGGCCAGACGCCACTTCGGGTCGGATCACTGAATAATTAATACCCTACACCCATTGCCGGAAAGTAGATCCGAAGATTCGCACGTTTATGGTTAAAATATAAATATTATTACGACCGGGGATATAATCTGATCTATGCGTTATTGTTTGGTATTTGGTGACATTCAAAACTGTCCGATTGGTTCAAATGTTTCAGTTGTAGAAATCAATGGCTGACATAGCTCAGCCATGCCCCCCCCGGAGAAATATCACTTTACGACAACAGATCTACATCTACCCGCAGTCGAGTACTAACGATTCATCTTGGGCGGGAAAAACTTAACCACAATATTAACAGTCGGGCAGACGGCGCTCAGCTTTCCCAACAGTCGGCGCTGGAAATGAGAAAAGCGAATCTAAGAAATTGATTCAATTACCCGACCATGTTTTTGTTGCTGTTGATTTCATTTCATCATAACTGGAGTCCGTTTCAGATGATGGCTTTGAATTAATTATGACAGCGAGAAATCCCCGCCTTGCTATTAATATTCTCAACAGGCCGTGTTTAAGTTTTGTTTATAAACGCCGAACGCCGGTATGGGCCAGTTCTAGGTCGTCTTTAAGACGTTGAACAGTTCTCGTCGAGAGGACAAATCGTCTTTCTCGTGGAGTTTCAGGGATACTGGACGTACGAAACCCACGCCGAACCATTCATTCTGACCGGGTAGCGGTATTGATTAAAGTCATCCTGCGTTAAAAATACTTACAACAACTGCCGAACAGCTGAGAATAAATGTTATACCTTTAGACAACTAACATTTATTTAATAAACTTGTTGTTGTAGCAAATTTTGTATCCGATTAAAAGTTTAAAAAAAGAGATCCGAAGTGATGGGACTATAATTATATAGACTCTAAATGTAATTAGGTGGTAATTGTAATTTTATTTCTCTTACGATTAGAGGGAGAGGGGGGTGAAGTGGGACAGGGGGGAGAGAGAACACATACACGAGAGGAAGATAGTCCAGATTTATTATTATAGTTTTATTTTTTTAGTAGTAATTTGGTTTTACAAATCACGGTAATCCCTCTCCACGGTTCAGCCTTTTTAGACCGCCATGACCTAGTTTGTTCATGCAGGTCATCGTCAGGTCGGCGCCCCGCAAACGAGCCGCAGCAGCTACCGGAAAACAATGATAACGAATGAGCGCGCTCTCTCTCTCTATCTTTAACCATCGGCTAGCACCCGGGTAGGCTTCCCAGAAACATGCCATCAAAGTAAACCAGGTGGCGCCCTGCACACTCTCCAGCCGGGAAATATTAACGGCCTAGTGTTTCAATCACAACAACACTTGACGCCCACATCCCGATCAATCTTACATAATCGATGTACAACAGTTCCTACTTCCCGAACGTCGCTGATTGACGGCCACAGATCCAGCCATCCTTGGCCTAAATTGTTTTCCCTCGCCTGCCCGCTTTAAAACAACTCCTCTCCCGACTCCGACCTTCACCTTTAAAACTAGACCTCGCGCAAACCGGAAGTAGAGAGAGCGGCCCGAATAGAGAATAAAAACACAAGATTGCGGGTTTGTTAAGAGCCGTTTATTAGCTTATTAAAGAAGCCAATTCAGAATTGTCTGTTGGTAATCATTAACCGCCATTTCTGATAAAAACGTTTTTTTTTTAATTTTTATCACAGATATTGAATACTCCTATAAAATGACCGAGGTGGTTGTTCCTTAGATAACAATATATCAGTCGTCGGGAGTCGGAGCGTTGTTTTATACTGGAATGGGCGTTACAACAATCCTACAGCCTCCCCTCTCGCTCCAGACGTGAAACCCCGACCCGAATTACTCATTCTAATTAATTTACACATGCCTCACACCAACCTAGGAGTTCAGCTAATCATAGCCTCAAAGAATGTAACAGAAGTGTAGCAAAAAATAACAGGCTAATAAAAAGCCTACAACAAATATTTCCACAGGATACGTGTAGAAGGAAATAATATAGTATCACTTTTTGTGCTCACCGACGCATGAATTATTTTTTTGTTTTGTTTTGGAAAACAATATGTGTTGTGTTGTTGTTTTTGTCAGCCGCTGCTGTTACTGTTTTATCACCACTTTCGTACACATCAATTAGGCTAAATGGGCCGGATTACTTCAGCGGTAGTGAGGTGAAATGAAAGACGAAACACCACTCAGACACAGCCAGGCCAGGATTCGAACCCGGCCCCAGAAGTCAGCGACCAATCGCATTACCAGTTAGGTCATGGATACCCCCTGGAGTCACGTCAGAGCACGTCACAAACAGTGTTTTTCTCGAGCAGCTGTTGCACACGAATAAGTTTATTTTTGGAAAATATACCCCCCAAAAAAAGCTGGATGACCTCACTGAGAACATTGCTTGGCCGAAAATCATTATATTTATTGTTCACTGCCTGGATGGCATTCGATAAAATGATCGCATGCTGACTGAGAAATTAGAAGGATGAAGATCGGGTGTTCTCCAGCTGTCAGATGACTGACAACTTTATCTAAGTGAGTTCACGTATGATCCGGACCCGTAATATCTAAATATATCCCCTTAATGAGTGGTTAATATTGGAAAAAATATTGTGGACGACCTTTGGGGAAATTAATCATATCTCAATCTGTTTAACTAACTATATGTGTGTGTGCGCGCGCGCGCACGTGGGCACACACATGTGTGCGCAGACACACGGTTAATTTATTCTGACATTTCATGATGTGACATTATAGACTGATTGAAACCACTGATAGTCCAACTGTATATGGCTAAGTGCACATCAAACTATTAATATATTGATTAGTCATCTGCCAATGATCTAGATACCGCAAACTTTTAACACACACGCACACACACACACACACACAGTCTCTCTTGCTCTCTCTCTCTCTCTCTCTCTCTCTCTGAGTCAAAGGTTCGAGAGTAAGTGAATAGCTAGTTCAGTGAGTGAGTGAGTGACTGAGATACAGACAGATAGACAGACATTACTGGATAAGATAATCATTATTGCCAGAAATGATACATCAGTTAGCGACACAATAATCACCAGTAACTCACAACACAGATGGGCCAACAAACAACAAAACGAAACTTTTACCTGCCATAAAAACGATTAGTAGTGATCGGTAAATTGGAAAGGAGCCAAACTTTTAGACACAGTCCTATTTTGATGCTAGTTCTCACTATTAGTATTCGTCAACCTCTAACATTACCTGAGGTTATAGGTCGATGAATCACGTTTCTCTTTAAAGGTAAACCCTGTCCAGTTTATTGCTGTCAGTACGTAAGTATCGGTTGAATAGAGTCGTTTAACCTCGCTAATGGTCA